>OX371225.1:317243138-317755181 GCA_947310385.1 Nephrotoma appendiculata | reverse complement strand
ATAGACCATGAAACAACACAAAAGCACGCATTTTAATTAAATATAAGCTTTTGAAGCATGTTGCCCAATTCATGCGGTATATTATCGCTTGTAATGAATTTTTGAGTTCAAACTTAATTTATTTAAGTTGAATGAAACTCAATAATACACAATTTAATTTATTTAAGTTGAATCAAGCTTAATAATACATAATATGTCAAGCGAACAGAACACAAAATTACGGAATTTAATAAATGCATAAGGGGGGTTGGTAAGCACGTTGCGCAATTCACGTTGTTGCACGATTGTTGCAATGAATTTGTGATTTTTTTAAATTTATTTAAGTTGGGCTAGGCTTAATAATACACATAATAGACCATGAAACAACACAAAAGCACGCATTTTAATTAAATATAAGCTTTTGAAGCATGTTGCCCAATTCATGCGGTATATTATCGCTTGTAATGAATTTTTGAGTTCAAACTTAATTTATTTAAGTTGAATGAAACTCAATAATACACAATTTAATTATTTAAGTTGAATCAAGCTTAATAATACATAATATGTCAAGCGAAACAGAACACAAAATTACGGAATTTAATAAATGCATAAGGGGGGTTGGTAAAGCACGTTGCGCAATTCACGTTGTTGCACGATTGTTGCAATGAATTTGTGATTTTTTTAAATTTATTTAAGTTGGGCTAGGCTTAATAATACACATAATAGACCATGAAACAACACAAAAGCACGCATTTAATTAAATATAAGCTTTTGAAGCATGTTGGCCCAATTCATGCGGTATATTATCGCTTGTAATGAATTTTTGAGTTCAAACTTAATTTATTTAAGTTGAATGAAACTCAATAATACACAATTTAATTTATTTAAGTTGAATCAAGCTTAATAATACATAATATGTCAAGCGAAACAGAACACAAAATTACGGAATTTAATAAATGCATAAGGGGGTTGGTAAAGCACGTTGCGCAATTCACGTTGTTGCACGATTGTTGCAATGAATTTGTGATTTTTTTAAATTTATTTAAGTTGGCTAGGCTTAATAATACACATTAATAGACCATGAAACAACACAAAAGCACGCATTTTAATTAAATATAAGCTTTTGAAGCATGTTGCCCAATTCATGCGGTATATTATCGCTTGTAATGAATTTTTGAGTTCAAACTTAATTTATTTAAGTTGAATGAAACTCAATAATACACAATTTAATTTATTTAAGTTGAATCAAGCTTAATAATACATAATATGTCAAGCGAAACAGAACACAAAATTACGGAATTTAATAAATGCATAAGGGGGGTTGGTAAAGCACGTTGCGCAATTCACGTTGTTGCACGATTGTTGCAATGAATTTGTGATTTTTTTAAATTTATTTAAGTTGGGCTAGGCTTAATAATACACATAATAGACCATGAAACAACACAAAAGCACGCATTTTAATTAAATATAAGCTTTTGAAGCATGTTGCCCAATTCATGCGGTATATTATCGCTTGTAATGAATTTTTGAGTTCAAACTTAATTTATTTAAGTTGAATGAAACTCAATAATACACAATTTAATTTATTTAAGTTGAATCAAGCTTAATAATACATAATATGTCAAGCGAAACAGAACACAAAATTACGGAATTTAATAAATGCATAAGGGGGGTTGGTAAAGCACGTTGCGCAATTCACGTTGTTGCACGATTGTTGCAATGAATTTGTGATTTTTTTAAATTTATTTAAGTTGGGCTAGGCTTAATAATACACATAATAGACCATGAAACAACACAAAAGCACGCATTTTAATTAAATATAAGCTTTTGAAGCATGTTGCCCAATTCATGCGGTATATTATCGCTTGTAATGAATTTTTGAGTTCAAACTTAATTTATTTAAGTTGAATGAAACTCAATAATACACAATTTAATTTATTTAAGTTGAATCAAGCTTAATAATACATAATATGTCAAGCGAAACAGAACACAAAATTACGGAATTTAATAAATGCATAAGGGGGGTTGGTAAAGCACGTTGCGCAATTCACGTTGTTGCACGATTGTTGCAATGAATTTGTGATTTTTTTAAATTTATTTAAGTTGGGCTAGGCTTAATAATACACATAATAGACCATGAAACAACACAAAAGCACGCATTTTAATTAAATATAAGCTTTTGAAGCATGTTGCCCAATTCATGCGGTATATTATCGCTTGTAATGAATTTTTGAGTTCAAACTTAATTTATTTAAGTTGAATGAAACTCAATAATACACAATTTAATTTATTTAAGTTGAATCAAGCTTAATAATACATAATATGTCAAGCGAAACAGAACACAAAATTACGGAATTTAATAAATGCATAAGGGGGGTTGGTAAAGCACGTTGCGCAATTCACGTTGTTGCACGATTGTTGCAATGAATTTGTGATTTTTTAAATTTATTTAAGTTGGGCTAGGCTTAATAATACACATAATAGACCATGAAACAACACAAAAGCACGCATTTTAATTAAATATAAGCTTTTGAAGCATGTTGCCCAATTCATGCGGTATATTATCGCTTGTAATGAATTTTTGAGTTCAAACTTAATTTATTTAAGTTGAATGAAACTCAATAATACACAATTTAATTTATTTAAGTTGAATCAAGCTTAATAATACATAATATGTCAAGCGAAACAGAACACAAAATTACGGAATTTAATAAATGCATAAGGGGGGTTGGTAAAGCACGTTGCGCAATTCACGTTGTTGCACGATTGTTGCAATGAATTTGTGATTTTTTTAAATTTATTTAAGTTGGGCTAGGCTTAATAATACACATAATAGACCATGAAACAACACAAAAGCACGCATTTTAATTAAATATAAGCTTTTGAAGCATGTTGCCCAATTCATGCGGTATATTATCGCTTGTAATGAATTTTTGAGTTCAAACTTAATTTATTTAAGTTGAATGAAACTCAATAATACACAATTTAATTTATTTAAGTTGAATCAAGCTTAATAATACATAATATGTCAAGCGAAACAGAACACAAAATTACGGAATTTAATAAATGCATAAGGGGGGTTGGTAAAGCACGTTGCGCAATTCACGTTGTTGCACGATTGTTGCAATGAATTTGTGATTTTTTTAAATTTATTTAAGTTGGGCTAGGCTTAATAATACACATAATAGACCATGAAACAACACAAAAGCACGCATTTTAATTAAATATAAGCTTTTGAAGCATGTTGCCCAATTCATGCGGTATATTATCGCTTGTAATGAATTTTTGAGTTCAAACTTAATTTATTTAAGTTGAATGAAACTCAATAATACACAATTTAATTTATTTAAGTTGAATCAAGCTTAATAATACATAATATGTCAAGCGAAACAGAACACAAAATTACGGAATTTAATAAATGCATAAGGGGGGTTGGTAAAGCACGTTGCGCAATTCACGTTGTTGCACGATTGTTGCAATGAATTTGTGATTTTTTTAAATTTATTTAAGTTGGGCTAGGCTTAATAATACACATAATAGACCATGAAACAACACAAAAGCACGCATTTTAATTAAATATAAGCTTTTGAAGCATGTTGCCCAATTCATGCGGTATATTATCGCTTGTAATGAATTTTTGAGTTCAAACTTAATTTATTTAAGTTGAATGAAACTCAATAATACACAATTTAATTTATTTAAGTTGAATCAAGCTTAATAATACATAATATGTCAAGCGAAACAGAACACAAAATTACGGAATTTAATAAATGCATAAGGGGGGTTGGTAAAGCACGTTGCGCAATTCACGTTGTTGCACGATTGTTGCAATGAATTTGTGATTTTTTTAAATTTATTTAAGTTGGGCTAGGCTTAATAATACACATAATAGACCATGAAACAACACAAAAGCACGCATTTTAATTAAATATAAGCTTTTGAAGCATGTTGCCCAATTCATGCGGTATATTATCGCTTGTAATGAATTTTTGAGTTCAAACTTAATTTATTTAAGTTGAATGAAACTCAATAATACACAATTTAATTTATTTAAGTTGAATCAAGCTTAATAATACATAATATGTCAAGCGAAACAGAACACAAAATTACGGAATTTAATAAATGCATAAGGGGGGTTGGTAAAGCACGTTGCGCAATTCACGTTGTTGCACGATTGTTGCAATGAATTTGTGATTTTTTTAAATTTATTTAAGTTGGGCTAGGCTTAATAATACACATAATAGACCATGAAACAACACAAAAGCACGCATTTTAATTAAATATAAGCTTTTGAAGCATGTTGCCCAATTCATGCGGTATATTATCGCTTGTAATGAATTTTTGAGTTCAAACTTAATTTATTTAAGTTGAATGAAACTCAATAATACACAATTTAATTTATTTAAGTTGAATCAAGCTTAATAATACATAATATGTCAAGCGAAACAGAACACAAAATTACGGAATTTAATAAATGCATAAGGGGGGTTGGTAAAGCACGTTGCGCAATTCACGTTGTTGCACGATTGTTGCAATGAATTTGTGATTTTTTTAAATTTATTTAAGTTGGGCTAGGCTTAATAATACACATAATAGACCATGAAACAACACAAAAGCACGCATTTTAATTAAATATAAGCTTTTGAAGCATGTTGCCCAATTCATGCGGTATATTATCGCTTGTAATGAATTTTTGAGTTCAAACTTAATTTATTTAAGTTGAATGAAACTCAATAATACACAATTTAATTTATTTAAGTTGAATCAAGCTTAATAATACATAATATGTCAAGCGAAACAGAACACAAAATTACGGAATTTAATAAATGCATAAGGGGGGTTGGTAAAGCACGTTGCGCAATTCACGTTGTTGCACGATTGTTGCAATGAATTTGTGATTTTTTTAAATTTATTTAAGTTGGGCTAGGCTTAATAATACACATAATAGACCATGAAACAACACAAAAGCACGCATTTTAATTAAATATAAGCTTTTGAAGCATGTTGCCCAATTCATGCGGTATATTATCGCTTGTAATGAATTTTTGAGTTCAAACTTAATTTATTTAAGTTGAATGAAACTCAATAATACACAATTTAATTTATTTAAGTTGAATCAAGCTTAATAATACATAATATGTCAAGCGAAACAGAACACAAAATTACGGAATTTAATAAATGCATAAGGGGGGTTGGTAAAGCACGTTGCGCAATTCACGTTGTTGCACGATTGTTGCAATGAATTTGTGATTTTTTTAAATTTATTTAAGTTGGGCTAGGCTTAATAATACACATAATAGACCATGAAACAACACAAAAGCACGCATTTTAATTAAATATAAGCTTTTGAAGCATGTTGCCCAATTCATGCGGTATATTATCGCTTGTAATGAATTTTTGAGTTCAAACTTAATTTATTTAAGTTGAATGAAACTCAATAATACACAATTTAATTTATTTAAGTTGAATCAAGCTTAATAATACATAATATGTCAAGCGAAACAGAACACAAAATTACGGAATTTAATAAATGCATAAGGGGGGTTGGTAAAGCACGTTGCGCAATTCACGTTGTTGCACGATTGTTGCAATGAATTTGTGATTTTTTTAAATTTATTTAAGTTGGGCTAGGCTTAATAATACACATAATAGACCATGAAACAACACAAAAGCACGCATTTTAATTAAATATAAGCTTTTGAAGCATGTTGCCCAATTCATGCGGTATATTATCGCTTGTAATGAATTTTTGAGTTCAAACTTAATTTATTTAAGTTGAATGAAACTCAATAATACACAATTTAATTTATTTAAGTTGAATCAAGCTTAATAATACATAATATGTCAAGCGAAACAGAACACAAAATTACGGAATTTAATAAATGCATAAGGGGGGTTGGTAAAGCACGTTGCGCAATTCACGTTGTTGCACGATTGTTGCAATGAATTTGTGATTTTTTTAAATTTATTTAAGTTGGGCTAGGCTTAATAATACACATAATAGACCATGAAACAACACAAAAGCACGCATTTTAATTAAATATAAGCTTTTGAAGCATGTTGCCCAATTCATGCGGTATATTATCGCTTGTAATGAATTTTTGAGTTCAAACTTAATTTATTTAAGTTGAATGAAACTCAATAATACACAATTTAATTTATTTAAGTTGAATCAAGCTTAATAATACATAATATGTCAAGCGAAACAGAACACAAAATTACGGAATTTAATAAATGCATAAGGGGGGTTGGTAAAGCACGTTGCGCAATTCACGTTGTTGCACGATTGTTGCAATGAATTTGTGATTTTTTTAAATTTATTTAAGTTGGGCTAGGCTTAATAATACACATAATAGACCATGAAACAACACAAAAGCACGCATTTTAATTAAATATAAGCTTTTGAAGCATGTTGCCCAATTCATGCGGTATATTATCGCTTGTAATGAATTTTTGAGTTCAAACTTAATTTATTTAAGTTGAATGAAACTCAATAATACACAATTTAATTTATTTAAGTTGAATCAAGCTTAATAATACATAATATGTCAAGCGAAACAGAACACAAAATTACGGAATTTAATAAATGCATAAGGGGGGTTGGTAAAGCACGTTGCGCAATTCACGTTGTTGCACGATTGTTGCAATGAATTTGTGATTTTTTTAAATTTATTTAAGTTGGGCTAGGCTTAATAATACACATAATAGACCATGAAACAACACAAAAGCACGCATTTTAATTAAATATAAGCTTTTGAAGCATGTTGCCCAATTCATGCGGTATATTATCGCTTGTAATGAATTTTTGAGTTCAAACTTAATTTATTTAAGTTGAATGAAACTCAATAATACACAATTTAATTTATTTAAGTTGAATCAAGCTTAATAATACATAATATGTCAAGCGAAACAGAACACAAAATTACGGAATTTAATAAATGCATAAGGGGGGTTGGTAAAGCACGTTGCGCAATTCACGTTGTTGCACGATTGTTGCAATGAATTTGTGATTTTTTTAAATTTATTTAAGTTGGGCTAGGCTTAATAATACACATAATAGACCATGAAACAACACAAAAGCACGCATTTTAATTAAATATAAGCTTTTGAAGCATGTTGCCCAATTCATGCGGTATATTATCGCTTGTAATGAATTTTTGAGTTCAAACTTAATTTATTTAAGTTGAATGAAACTCAATAATACACAATTTAATTTATTTAAGTTGAATCAAGCTTAATAATACATAATATGTCAAGCGAAACAGAACACAAAATTACGGAATTTAATAAATGCATAAGGGGGGTTGGTAAAGCACGTTGCGCAATTCACGTTGTTGCACGATTGTTGCAATGAATTTGTGATTTTTTTAAATTTATTTAAGTTGGGCTAGGCTTAATAATACACATAATAGACCATGAAACAACACAAAAGCACGCATTTTAATTAAATATAAGCTTTTGAAGCATGTTGCCCAATTCATGCGGTATATTATCGCTTGTAATGAATTTTTGAGTTCAAACTTAATTTATTTAAGTTGAATGAAACTCAATAATACACAATTTAATTTATTTAAGTTGAATCAAGCTTAATAATACATAATATGTCAAGCGAAACAGAACACAAAATTACGGAATTTAATAAATGCATAAGGGGGGTTGGTAAAGCACGTTGCGCAATTCACGTTGTTGCACGATTGTTGCAATGAATTTGTGATTTTTTTAAATTTATTTAAGTTGGGCTAGGCTTAATAATACACATAATAGACCATGAAACAACACAAAAGCACGCATTTTAATTAAATATAAGCTTTTGAAGCATGTTGCCCAATTCATGCGGTATATTATCGCTTGTAATGAATTTTTGAGTTCAAACTTAATTTATTTAAGTTGAATGAAACTCAATAATACACAATTTAATTTATTTAAGTTGAATCAAGCTTAATAATACATAATATGTCAAGCGAAACAGAACACAAAATTACGGAATTTAATAAATGCATAAGGGGGGTTGGTAAAGCACGTTGCGCAATTCACGTTGTTGCACGATTGTTGCAATGAATTTGTGATTTTTTTAAATTTATTTAAGTTGGGCTAGGCTTAATAATACACATAATAGACCATGAAACAACACAAAAGCACGCATTTTAATTAAATATAAGCTTTTGAAGCATGTTGCCCAATTCATGCGGTATATTATCGCTTGTAATGAATTTTTGAGTTCAAACTTAATTTATTTAAGTTGAATGAAACTCAATAATACACAATTTAATTTATTTAAGTTGAATCAAGCTTAATAATACATAATATGTCAAGCGAAACAGAACACAAAATTACGGAATTTAATAAATGCATAAGGGGGGTTGGTAAAGCACGTTGCGCAATTCACGTTGTTGCACGATTGTTGCAATGAATTTGTGATTTTTTTAAATTTATTTAAGTTGGGCTAGGCTTAATAATACACATAATAGACCATGAAACAACACAAAAGCACGCATTTTAATTAAATATAAGCTTTTGAAGCATGTTGCCCAATTCATGCGGTATATTATCGCTTGTAATGAATTTTTGAGTTCAAACTTAATTTATTTAAGTTGAATGAAACTCAATAATACACAATTTAATTTATTTAAGTTGAATCAAGCTTAATAATACATAATATGTCAAGCGAAACAGAACACAAAATTACGGAATTTAATAAATGCATAAGGGGGGTTGGTAAAGCACGTTGCGCAATTCACGTTGTTGCACGATTGTTGCAATGAATTTGTGATTTTTTTAAATTTATTTAAGTTGGGCTAGGCTTAATAATACACATAATAGACCATGAAACAACACAAAAGCACGCATTTTAATTAAATATAAGCTTTTGAAGCATGTTGCCCAATTCATGCGGTATATTATCGCTTGTAATGAATTTTTGAGTTCAAACTTAATTTATTTAAGTTGAATGAAACTCAATAATACACAATTTAATTTATTTAAGTTGAATCAAGCTTAATAATACATAATATGTCAAGCGAAACAGAACACAAAATTACGGAATTTAATAAATGCATAAGGGGGGTTGGTAAAGCACGTTGCGCAATTCACGTTGTTGCACGATTGTTGCAATGAATTTGTGATTTTTTTAAATTTATTTAAGTTGGGCTAGGCTTAATAATACACATAATAGACCATGAAACAACACAAAAGCACGCATTTTAATTAAATATAAGCTTTTGAAGCATGTTGCCCAATTCATGCGGTATATTATCGCTTGTAATGAATTTTTGAGTTCAAACTTAATTTATTTAAGTTGAATGAAACTCAATAATACACAATTTAATTTATTTAAGTTGAATCAAGCTTAATAATACATAATATGTCAAGCGAAACAGAACACAAAATTACGGAATTTAATAAATGCATAAGGGGGGTTGGTAAAGCACGTTGCGCAATTCACGTTGTTGCACGATTGTTGCAATGAATTTGTGATTTTTTTAAATTTATTTAAGTTGGGCTAGGCTTAATAATACACATAATAGACCATGAAACAACACAAAAGCACGCATTTTAATTAAATATAAGCTTTTGAAGCATGTTGCCCAATTCATGCGGTATATTATCGCTTGTAATGAATTTTTGAGTTCAAACTTAATTTATTTAAGTTGAATGAAACTCAATAATACACAATTTAATTTATTTAAGTTGAATCAAGCTTAATAATACATAATATGTCAAGCGAAACAGAACACAAAATTACGGAATTTAATAAATGCATAAGGGGGGTTGGTAAAGCACGTTGCGCAATTCACGTTGTTGCACGATTGTTGCAATGAATTTGTGATTTTTTTAAATTTATTTAAGTTGGGCTAGGCTTAATAATACACATAATAGACCATGAAACAACACAAAAGCACGCATTTTAATTAAATATAAGCTTTTGAAGCATGTTGCCCAATTCATGCGGTATATTATCGCTTGTAATGAATTTTTGAGTTCAAACTTAATTTATTTAAGTTGAAATGAAACTCAATAATACACAATTTAATTTATTTAAGTTGAATCAAGCTTAATAATACATAATATGTCAAGCGAAACAGAACACAAAATTACGGAATTTAATAAATGCATAAGGGGGGTTGGTAAAGCACGTTGCGCAATTCACGTTGTTGCACGATTGTTGCAATGAATTTGTGATTTTTTTAAATTTATTTAAGTTGGGCTAGGCTTAATAATACACATAATAGACCATGAAACAACACAAAAGCACGCATTTTAATTAAATATAAGCTTTTGAAGCATGTTGCCCAATTCATGCGGTATATTATCGCTTGTAATGAATTTTTGAGTTCAAACTTAATTTATTTAAGTTGAATGAAACTCAATAATACACAATTTAATTTATTTAAGTTGAATCAAGCTTAATAATACATAATATGTCAAGCGAAACAGAACACAAAATTACGGAATTTAATAAATGCATAAGGGGGGTTGGTAAAGCACGTTGCGCAATTCACGTTGTTGCACGATTGTTGCAATGAATTTGTGATTTTTTTAAATTTATTTAAGTTGGGCTAGGCTTAATAATACACATAATAGACCATGAAACAACACAAAAGCACGCATTTTAATTAAATATAAGCTTTTGAAGCATGTTGCCCAATTCATGCGGTATATTATCGCTTGTAATGAATTTTTGAGTTCAAACTTAATTTATTTAAGTTGAATGAAACTCAATAATACACAATTTAATTTATTTAAGTTGAATCAAGCTTAATAATACATAATATGTCAAGCGAAACAGAACACAAAATTACGGAATTTAATAAATGCATAAGGGGGGTTGGTAAAGCACGTTGCGCAATTCACGTTGTTGCACGATTGTTGCAATGAATTTGTGATTTTTTTAAATTTATTTAAGTTGGGCTAGGCTTAATAATACACATAATAGACCATGAAACAACACAAAAGCACGCATTTTAATTAAATATAAGCTTTTGAAGCATGTTGCCCAATTCATGCGGTATATTATCGCTTGTAATGAATTTTTGAGTTCAAACTTAATTTATTTAAGTTGAATGAAACTCAATAATACACAATTTAATTTATTTAAGTTGAATCAAGCTTAATAATACATAATATGTCAAGCGAAACAGAACACAAAATTACGGAATTTAATAAATGCATAAGGGGGGTTGGTAAAGCACGTTGCGCAATTCACGTTGTTGCACGATTGTTGCAATGAATTTGTGATTTTTTTAAATTTATTTAAGTTGGGCTAGGCTTAATAATACACATAATAGACCATGAAACAACACAAAAGCACGCATTTTAATTAAATATAAGCTTTTGAAGCATGTTGCCCAATTCATGCGGTATATTATCGCTTGTAATGAATTTTTGAGTTCAAACTTAATTTATTTAAGTTGAATGAAACTCAATAATACACAATTTAATTTATTTAAGTTGAATCAAGCTTAATAATACATAATATGTCAAGCGAAACAGAACACAAAATTACGGAATTTAATAAATGCATAAGGGGGGTTGGTAAAGCACGTTGCGCAATTCACGTTGTTGCACGATTGTTGCAATGAATTTGTGATTTTTTTAAATTTATTTAAGTTGGGCTAGGCTTAATAATACACATAATAGACCATGAAACAACACAAAAGCACGCATTTTAATTAAATATAAGCTTTTGAAGCATGTTGCCCAATTCATGCGGTATATTATCGCTTGTAATGAATTTTTGAGTTCAAACTTAATTTATTTAAGTTGAATGAAACTCAATAATACACAATTTAATTTATTTAAGTTGAATCAAGCTTAATAATACATAATATGTCAAGCGAAACAGAACACAAAATTACGGAATTTAATAAATGCATAAGGGGGGTTGGTAAAGCACGTTGCGCAATTCACGTTGTTGCACGATTGTTGCAATGAATTTGTGATTTTTTTAAATTTATTTAAGTTGGGCTAGGCTTAATAATACACATAATAGACCATGAAACAACACAAAAGCACGCATTTTAATTAAATATAAGCTTTTGAAGCATGTTGCCCAATTCATGCGGTATATTATCGCTTGTAATGAATTTTTGAGTTCAAACTTAATTTATTTAAGTTGAATGAAACTCAATAATACACAATTTAATTTATTTAAGTTGAATCAAGCTTAATAATACATAATATGTCAAGCGAAACAGAACACAAAATTACGGAATTTAATAAATGCATAAGGGGGGTTGGTAAAGCACGTTGCGCAATTCACGTTGTTGCACGATTGTTGCAATGAATTTGTGATTTTTTTAAATTTATTTAAGTTGGGCTAGGCTTAATAATACACATAATAGACCATGAAACAACACAAAAGCACGCATTTTAATTAAATATAAGCTTTTGAAGCATGTTGCCCAATTCATGCGGTATATTATCGCTTGTAATGAATTTTTGAGTTCAAACTTAATTTATTTAAGTTGAATGAAACTCAATAATACACAATTTAATTTATTTAAGTTGAATCAAGCTTAATAATACATAATATGTCAAGCGAAACAGAACACAAAATTACGGAATTTAATAAATGCATAAGGGGGGTTGGTAAAGCACGTTGCGCAATTCACGTTGTTGCACGATTGTTGCAATGAATTTGTGATTTTTTTAAATTTATTTAAGTTGGGCTAGGCTTAATAATACACATAATAGACCATGAAACAACACAAAAGCACGCATTTTAATTAAATATAAGCTTTTGAAGCATGTTGCCCAATTCATGCGGTATATTATCGCTTGTAATGAATTTTTGAGTTCAAACTTAATTTATTTAAGTTGAATGAAACTCAATAATACACAATTTAATTTATTTAAGTTGAATCAAGCTTAATAATACATAATATGTCAAGCGAAACAGAACACAAAATTACGGAATTTAATAAATGCATAAGGGGGGTTGGTAAAGCACGTTGCGCAATTCACGTTGTTGCACGATTGTTGCAATGAATTTGTGATTTTTTTAAATTTATTTAAGTTGGGCTAGGCTTAATAATACACATAATAGACCATGAAACAACACAAAAGCACGCATTTTAATTAAATATAAGCTTTTGAAGCATGTTGCCCAATTCATGCGGTATATTATCGCTTGTAATGAATTTTTGAGTTCAAACTTAATTTATTTAAGTTGAATGAAACTCAATAATACACAATTTAATTTATTTAAGTTGAATCAAGCTTAATAATACATAATATGTCAAGCGAAACAGAACACAAAATTACGGAATTTAATAAATGCATAAGGGGGGTTGGTAAAGCACGTTGCGCAATTCACGTTGTTGCACGATTGTTGCAATGAATTTGTGATTTTTTTAAATTTATTTAAGTTGGGCTAGGCTTAATAATACACATAATAGACCATGAAACAACACAAAAGCACGCATTTTAATTAAATATAAGCTTTTGAAGCATGTTGCCCAATTCATGCGGTATATTATCGCTTGTAATGAATTTTTGAGTTCAAACTTAATTTATTTAAGTTGAATGAAACTCAATAATACACAATTTAATTTATTTAAGTTGAATCAAGCTTAATAATACATAATATGTCAAGCGAAACAGAACACAAAATTACGGAATTTAATAAATGCATAAGGGGGGTTGGTAAAGCACGTTGCGCAATTCACGTTGTTGCACGATTGTTGCAATGAATTTGTGATTTTTTTAAATTTATTTAAGTTGGGCTAGGCTTAATAATACACATAATAGACCATGAAACAACACAAAAGCACGCATTTTAATTAAATATAAGCTTTTGAAGCATGTTGCCCAATTCATGCGGTATATTATCGCTTGTAATGAATTTTTGAGTTCAAACTTAATTTATTTAAGTTGAATGAAACTCAATAATACACAATTTAATTTATTTAAGTTGAATCAAGCTTAATAATACATAATATGTCAAGCGAAACAGAACACAAAATTACGGAATTTAATAAATGCATAAGGGGGGTTGGTAAAGCACGTTGCGCAATTCACGTTGTTGCACGATTGTTGCAATGAATTTGTGATTTTTTTAAATTTATTTAAGTTGGGCTAGGCTTAATAATACACATAATAGACCATGAAACAACACAAAAGCACGCATTTTAATTAAATATAAGCTTTTGAAGCATGTTGCCCAATTCATGCGGTATATTATCGCTTGTAATGAATTTTTGAGTTCAAACTTAATTTATTTAAGTTGAATGAAACTCAATAATACACAATTTAATTTATTTAAGTTGAATCAAGCTTAATAATACATAATATGTCAAGCGAAACAGAACACAAAATTACGGAATTTAATAAATGCATAAGGGGGGTTGGTAAAGCACGTTGCGCAATTCACGTTGTTGCACGATTGTTGCAATGAATTTGTGATTTTTTTAAATTTATTTAAGTTGGGCTAGGCTTAATAATACACATAATAGACCATGAAACAACACAAAAGCACGCATTTTAATTAAATATAAGCTTTTGAAGCATGTTGCCCAATTCATGCGGTATATTATCGCTTGTAATGAATTTTTGAGTTCAAACTTAATTTATTTAAGTTGAATGAAACTCAATAATACACAATTTAATTTATTTAAGTTGAATCAAGCTTAATAATACATAATATGTCAAGCGAAACAGAACACAAAATTACGGAATTTAATAAATGCATAAGGGGGGTTGGTAAAGCACGTTGCGCAATTCACGTTGTTGCACGATTGTTGCAATGAATTTGTGATTTTTTTAAATTTATTTAAGTTGGGCTAGGCTTAATAATACACATAATAGACCATGAAACAACACAAAAGCACGCATTTTAATTAAATATAAGCTTTTGAAGCATGTTGCCCAATTCATGCGGTATATTATCGCTTGTAATGAATTTTTGAGTTCAAACTTAATTTATTTAAGTTGAATGAAACTCAATAATACACAATTTAATTTATTTAAGTTGAATCAAGCTTAATAATACATAATATGTCAAGCGAAACAGAACACAAAATTACGGAATTTAATAAATGCATAAGGGGGGTTGGTAAAGCACGTTGCGCAATTCACGTTGTTGCACGATTGTTGCAATGAATTTGTGATTTTTTTAAATTTATTTAAGTTGGGCTAGGCTTAATAATACACATAATAGACCATGAAACAACACAAAAGCACGCATTTTAATTAAATATAAGCTTTTGAAGCATGTTGCCCAATTCATGCGGTATATTATCGCTTGTAATGAATTTTTGAGTTCAAACTTAATTTATTTAAGTTGAATGAAACTCAATAATACACAATTTAATTTATTTAAGTTGAATCAAGCTTAATAATACATAATATGTCAAGCGAAACAGAACACAAAATTACGGAATTTAATAAATGCATAAGGGGGGTTGGTAAAGCACGTTGCGCAATTCACGTTGTTGCACGATTGTTGCAATGAATTTGTGATTTTTTTAAATTTATTTAAGTTGGGCTAGGCTTAATAATACACATAATAGACCATGAAACAACACAAAAGCACGCATTTTAATTAAATATAAGCTTTTGAAGCATGTTGCCCAATTCATGCGGTATATTATCGCTTGTAATGAATTTTTGAGTTCAAACTTAATTTATTTAAGTTGAATGAAACTCAATAATACACAATTTAATTTATTTAAGTTGAATCAAGCTTAATAATACATAATATGTCAAGCGAAACAGAACACAAAATTACGGAATTTAATAAATGCATAAGGGGGGTTGGTAAAGCACGTTGCGCAATTCACGTTGTTGCACGATTGTTGCAATGAATTTGTGATTTTTTTAAATTTATTTAAGTTGGGCTAGGCTTAATAATACACATAATAGACCATGAAACAACACAAAAGCACGCATTTTAATTAAATATAAGCTTTTGAAGCATGTTGCCCAATTCATGCGGTATATTATCGCTTGTAATGAATTTTTGAGTTCAAACTTAATTTATTTAAGTTGAATGAAACTCAATAATACACAATTTAATTTATTTAAGTTGAATCAAGCTTAATAATACATAATATGTCAAGCGAAACAGAACACAAAATTACGGAATTTAATAAATGCATAAGGGGGGTTGGTAAAGCACGTTGCGCAATTCACGTTGTTGCACGATTGTTGCAATGAATTTGTGATTTTTTTAAATTTATTTAAGTTGGGCTAGGCTTAATAATACACATAATAGACCATGAAACAACACAAAAGCACGCATTTTAATTAAATATAAGCTTTTGAAGCATGTTGCCCAATTCATGCGGTATATTATCGCTTGTAATGAATTTTTGAGTTCAAACTTAATTTATTTAAGTTGAATGAAACTCAATAATACACAATTTAATTTATTTAAGTTGAATCAAGCTTAATAATACATAATATGTCAAGCGAAACAGAACACAAAATTACGGAATTTAATAAATGCATAAGGGGGGTTGGTAAAGCACGTTGCGCAATTCACGTTGTTGCACGATTGTTGCAATGAATTTGTGATTTTTTTAAATTTATTTAAGTTGGGCTAGGCTTAATAATACACATAATAGACCATGAAACAACACAAAAGCACGCATTTTAATTAAATATAAGCTTTTGAAGCATGTTGCCCAATTCATGCGGTATATTATCGCTTGTAATGAATTTTTGAGTTCAAACTTAATTTATTTAAGTTGAATGAAACTCAATAATACACAATTTAATTTATTTAAGTTGAATCAAGCTTAATAATACATAATATGTCAAGCGAAACAGAACACAAAATTACGGAATTTAATAAATGCATAAGGGGGGTTGGTAAAGCACGTTGCGCAATTCACGTTGTTGCACGATTGTTGCAATGAATTTGTGATTTTTTTAAATTTATTTAAGTTGGGCTAGGCTTAATAATACACATAATAGACCATGAAACAACACAAAAGCACGCATTTTAATTAAATATAAGCTTTTGAAGCATGTTGCCCAATTCATGCGGTATATTATCGCTTGTAATGAATTTTTGAGTTCAAACTTAATTTATTTAAGTTGAATGAAACTCAATAATACACAATTTAATTTATTTAAGTTGAATCAAGCTTAATAATACATAATATGTCAAGCGAAACAGAACACAAAATTACGGAATTTAATAAATGCATAAGGGGGGTTGGTAAAGCACGTTGCGCAATTCACGTTGTTGCACGATTGTTGCAATGAATTTGTGATTTTTTTAAATTTATTTAAGTTGGGCTAGGCTTAATAATACACATAATAGACCATGAAACAACACAAAAGCACGCATTTTAATTAAATATAAGCTTTTGAAGCATGTTGCCCAATTCATGCGGTATATTATCGCTTGTAATGAATTTTTGAGTTCAAACTTAATTTATTTAAGTTGAATGAAACTCAATAATACACAATTTAATTTATTTAAGTTGAATCAAGCTTAATAATACATAATATGTCAAGCGAAACAGAACACAAAATTACGGAATTTAATAAATGCATAAGGGGGGTTGGTAAAGCACGTTGCGCAATTCACGTTGTTGCACGATTGTTGCAATGAATTTGTGATTTTTTTAAATTTATTTAAGTTGGGCTAGGCTTAATAATACACATAATAGACCATGAAACAACACAAAAGCACGCATTTTAATTAAATATAAGCTTTTGAAGCATGTTGCCCAATTCATGCGGTATATTATCGCTTGTAATGAATTTTTGAGTTCAAACTTAATTTATTTAAGTTGAATGAAACTCAATAATACACAATTTAATTTATTTAAGTTGAATCAAGCTTAATAATACATAATATGTCAAGCGAAACAGAACACAAAATTACGGAATTTAATAAATGCATAAGGGGGGTTGGTAAAGCACGTTGCGCAATTCACGTTGTTGCACGATTGTTGCAATGAATTTGTGATTTTTTTAAATTTATTTAAGTTGGGCTAGGCTTAATAATACACATAATAGACCATGAAACAACACAAAAGCACGCATTTTAATTAAATATAAGCTTTTGAAGCATGTTGCCCAATTCATGCGGTATATTATCGCTTGTAATGAATTTTTGAGTTCAAACTTAATTTATTTAAGTTGAATGAAACTCAATAATACACAATTTAATTTATTTAAGTTGAATCAAGCTTAATAATACATAATATGTCAAGCGAAACAGAACACAAAATTACGGAATTTAATAAATGCATAAGGGGGGTTGGTAAAGCACGTTGCGCAATTCACGTTGTTGCACGATTGTTGCAATGAATTTGTGATTTTTTTAAATTTATTTAAGTTGGGCTAGGCTTAATAATACACATAATAGACCATGAAACAACACAAAAGCACGCATTTTAATTAAATATAAGCTTTTGAAGCATGTTGCCCAATTCATGCGGTATATTATCGCTTGTAATGAATTTTTGAGTTCAAACTTAATTTATTTAAGTTGAATGAAACTCAATAATACACAATTTAATTTATTTAAGTTGAATCAAGCTTAATAATACATAATATGTCAAGCGAAACAGAACACAAAATTACGGAATTTAATAAATGCATAAGGGGGGTTGGTAAAGCACGTTGCGCAATTCACGTTGTTGCACGATTGTTGCAATGAATTTGTGATTTTTTTAAATTTATTTAAGTTGGGCTAGGCTTAATAATACACATAATAGACCATGAAACAACACAAAAGCACGCATTTTAATTAAATATAAGCTTTTGAAGCATGTTGCCCAATTCATGCGGTATATTATCGCTTGTAATGAATTTTTGAGTTCAAACTTAATTTATTTAAGTTGAATGAAACTCAATAATACACAATTTAATTTATTTAAGTTGAATCAAGCTTAATAATACATAATATGTCAAGCGAAACAGAACACAAAATTACGGAATTTAATAAATGCATAAGGGGGGTTGGTAAAGCACGTTGCGCAATTCACGTTGTTGCACGATTGTTGCAATGAATTTGTGATTTTTTTAAATTTATTTAAGTTGGGCTAGGCTTAATAATACACATAATAGACCATGAAACAACACAAAAGCACGCATTTTAATTAAATATAAGCTTTTGAAGCATGTTGCCCAATTCATGCGGTATATTATCGCTTGTAATGAATTTTTGAGTTCAAACTTAATTTATTTAAGTTGAATGAAACTCAATAATACACAATTTAATTTATTTAAGTTGAATCAAGCTTAATAATACATAATATGTCAAGCGAAACAGAACACAAAATTACGGAATTTAATAAATGCATAAGGGGGGTTGGTAAAGCACGTTGCGCAATTCACGTTGTTGCACGATTGTTGCAATGAATTTGTGATTTTTTTAAATTTATTTAAGTTGGGCTAGGCTTAATAATACACATAATAGACCATGAAACAACACAAAAGCACGCATTTTAATTAAATATAAGCTTTTGAAGCATGTTGCCCAATTCATGCGGTATATTATCGCTTGTAATGAATTTTTGAGTTCAAACTTAATTTATTTAAGTTGAATGAAACTCAATAATACACAAAATTACGGAATTTAATTAAATGCACTAGTTTTACGGAGCACGTGTTTTTGCAGTTCACGGTTAAACTACTCCCCCTACATATTTTATAAGGAGGATGCCCCTAAATATACCCTTATATCGTTAATGTATATATACACTAATCTGTGTACATTTATTTCTAGCGACTTATAAATCCTTTCACACAAATTGTTTACGAATTTTGTCTCTCCGCTTTGCTTTTGTCACTCAATCTCTTACCTCCGCCACCTCTTTCTCTTTAAATAAAAACAAAAAATTACAAAACAAAAATAATATTATTTGTTCATTGTTCTTGTTCCTCCTCCAGTTGTTTTGTAAGTTTATTTGTTTTTTTAGTGCTGTACTAACTGCTGAAGCCGAAGGATATGCGTTTTCTAATTTTTTTTGTTTTTGATTTATTTAAGTTGGATTAGGCTCAATAATACACAATTTAATTTATTTAAGTTGAATCAAGCTTAATAATACGAAATATTATTACAATCAATAATTAAAAAAAACATTATCATAACCAATTCCTTAAGTGGTTTCGGGCAATTCGTGATTTTTGCAGTAAGCTGTCTCATTATGATAGCTGCGAAATGTGAGCAACAAATAAATACGCCTGTCAATTTAATAGTTTCACTACCAGTCAAAATTTTGTATGTGGCTTTTAAATATTGGAAAATTGTCATATCGTTCATACTGCTTAAAATGCTATTAATAAAAACCCAGGACCAATCGCACACAAAATATTTTGGAAGAGGGATTTTAGGTTGCGCTCTTAATATTTCTCGCTTAAAAATATTTAGAAAATTTTTTATTGTCGTTACGTCATGTTGGCATGTTATTAGCTCGGATGCAGGAATAGTATTATCATTCACTTTTACTACACAAGCGTAATAATATATTCGTGAATAATTGTGATCATCGCAACATTTAGGGTTTCGAATTAATCCACCGGTAGCGTCAATATAAACAGGGACTGATTCTTGTTGATCTAATATTCTTAAATTCTCCAATCTCATCAGTTCAATGTGCAACGGATCTGATGCTGAGTAAATATATTTGTCAGCTGATTGCTTTCGACGCCGATATATAGCATCTATTACTTCACATCCTTTGATCGCATCTTTACTTAATAGTCTCTCGGACCTTGCTTTACGCAATACTGAAGGTAGTATTATATGCTGTGTATTTCCCGCGATCAATAATGGTTTGACAACCTCTTTGTTGTTTTCCAAATAAATCTGAAAATAATAATTCTCTTTCATTTTTTCTTGAACTAGGATCCGACGATCCCCTCTTAACTGGGTAAACTCTTTAATGTTACCGTGATCCGAAACATCCTTTCCCTTTGTCCACATTTTCATAAATTGCCCGCGAATATAAAATTTATATTGCTGCCCGTGTGTTTTATATTTACAACGCCCATATTGAATGAGGTTATCTTCTTTCTTATTATAATTCAGCGTGCCGAAACTAATAACACAATGATTTTGTACTGCAATCAATGCGTTTCGAATGCTGTTTCGTAAAGATTGTTTAGTCCAATCACCGTAAACATTGATGAAAATTTCCATTGTACCTCGTGATATCTACATCTCACTCTGAGGACTTTGAAAAATAATTGGACAATTATTTATATCAACAGCTTCATTAGAAACTACTTCAGGTAGACTGTCATCCTGAAGTTGGTCATTTAAAGTGCAATTTGTAATACTTTCTGATCTTTCATCAATAATAGCATTTGTACATTGATTAATTGAATCACAATTTGAAACTATCAAATCAACAATTGGGTCATTAGAATTAATAATATCAAAATTAGTATTCGAAATATTTAAATATTGGTTATCTGAATTATTATTTGGAGGCGTTAAGGTTTCGTTTTCATGATCAAAATTGGTAATGCTGCTAAAGACACTATTATTTGAAGCTGCTTCAAAAATATCACTCTTATTAAGTTTACGCTTCCATATCGTGTAGATTTGTAAACGATTTCGTTCATTATTCCAGATATGCAAAAATTTGCATATTTCATCCATTACTGTAGAATTTGTTCGTTAAATTTCTATCAAACTAGCCTGATTACCATACAGTTTATTTAATGCAGTTTTTAAAGTGATATGATTTAATTTATTTTTCAGTTGTAGTGCACTATGGCATCGTTTTTTTCTTAAATTGTTATCCATTTTTAATTAATACTAAAATGTGATTTAATTAATAAAATATATACGTTCAAATTATAACAAAATATACGAAAAAGTTAGAATCGACTTAAAATTTATACATTATCTCGCAATGAAGAACTTAATTTTCACGAATTACTCGTACAATTATATCCAAATTCCTAATAAACCAACAAATATAAAAATACGTATTACACTTTTTCTCATTTAAAAGTAACTCTTTTTCGTTTCTCGTTTGGTTTAATAAATTTATGTTCTCAACTCAATACGAATACACTTTGTAGAAACTATTTAGATACATATTTCATTTATTTTTCTATATTTTTAATTTTTAAACCGTCTACCAGTCCAAGTTTCATGTATTAAAATAATATTCTGCTGTTTTACTCGTAACATTAGTATTTGTTTTGTAAGGTAAACATTTTTGGTGGCCTAAACTACCTTATATCTTTTTTTAATATTTCATTTATATAGAAAAAGTTGTTAACGGCTATAACATATTTGTAATTTGTATTATATTTATTATTATATTTTTGGGATATAATTTATAAAATAGTTTGGTTTATTATTTTTTCTTTTTTACAAATAGTTTTTGGTTTTGGGTTTAACACTTTATGAAATATGAAAACAAATGCAGAAACCGATTTTATTCAATGGTTTTTTATTTAAGGGATAATTATTCGTGGTTGAGAAGAGATATTCTTTCAATTCGAGCTTACATTAGAATGTGGTTTTTATGGACTTTATGAGTGCTCTGAGCCTGCACCCACAAAATTAGCCCACCTCAATACTATAATTTGTTACACATTTATTACAATTTATTACAAAACAAATCCCGATTTTATCACAGTTACCGTTTTCGAGGAACGAGTCTTAGCTTACATATAACCTACACCGCCAACATTGTAACTTTTGATTTAGCTGTTATATCTGGATGGTTCTTGGAACAGAATTTATTATTATTGATTAATTAGTTCAAGATCAACCCTGTATCATGACTAAGGGAAAATTTTACCCCAAACGATTATTTATAACAAAAACATCGATTTTACCACATATAACAAATTATTACAACAGACCGCCACCAGATATTGAGTCAAATGTTACTCCCTGGACCTTGTGGAGGGCAGATGTTACTCCATTTGACTCAATATCTGGTTGCAGTCTGGTGTCATAAATTATTAAATGTGGTAAAATCTAACTATAAATTACACGTTTGAAGCCTTTACTGTTTGGAGCAAATTCCGAGTAACCCGACACGAACATAATTTAATACACACCTAGATAAGGTTGACCTACCCCCCACAAGGTCGAAGGATAAACATTTGACTCAATATCTGGTGGCGGTCTGTTGTAATAATTTGTTATATGTGGTAAACCCGATGTTTTTGTTATAAATAATCGTTTGGGGTGAAATTTTCCCTTAGTCAAGATATAGGGTTGATCTTGAACTAATAAAGCAATAATAATAAATTCTGGTCCAAGAACCATCCAGATATAACAACTAAATCAAAAGTTACAATGTTAGCGGTGTAGGTTATATGTAAGCTAAGACTCGTTCCTCGAAAACGGTAACTGTAATAAAATCGGGATTTGTTTTGTAATAAATGTGTAACAAATTATAGTATAGGTTTCATTGTGGCGGGCTAATTTGGTCGGTGCAGGTTTAAAGCACTAACTTTATTTATATCGGTAATTCGTTATATTTTATATACCTGTGAAGGAAAATTTTATTCTTGGTAATATGTAATTTTGAATATATGTACATAGTTTTGAATATTTCTGAAGCCTTTTTTTTTATTTGAATGCAAATAAAAAACATCGAAACTCCTCATTAATGTAATAGGGTTTGAATTATATAAATTAACTTAGGGAGTCAGTCGCGGAAAGCATGCAATAAATTTGATTGCTTCATTTGGATCCACCTGCAGTTTTCGAGCCTTGTCTTTTGTTGTTGATGACGAAATTGAATTCATATGACAAACTTGCGAGTTCATTTGTACATGATATATAAAACAACAGTGGGCTCTTTTCGTTTATTAAATGCTTTATTTTTTTAATACTGAATATAAAAGAACAAATTTTATTTTTTTACATATTGTGCGTATTTGTCAAAATTAAATATAGGGTCGGTCGGTGACGATACCTAGAGCAGTAGCTTGATTTGCATGATTTGTTTGTTTAATTTTAAAATTTAAATCATTTGGTAAGTTTTCAAATAGACGTTTATTTTTAAATATAATTTAGTTTGTTTTTTTTTCCAAATATATATTGAGCAAGTTTGCTGAAAGCCAATTATCAAATACTGTATCGTACAACATGTCTTGTAATTTTCGGATTCTTCGCATGATCATGCGAATGCGCGTCATCTACTAAATTTTACGTTATTGCGTAGACAACTCGTCGACAACGTAGAAAACTCGTCGACAACGTAAACAACATCGACTAGTCGTAGACACCTTCGACAGCTCGTAGACAACGTTGACAACCAATTATAATTCCTGCAGTAGTGTTTGAATAATAAATATATTTTTAATTTCTGTTAACATATTGCCAAGTAACTTATACTGTGTATTCTACATCGTTTTTTGTTAATACTATATGCCTGACATCGTATTTTTGGTTAAAGTTATAACTAATAAATATGAAGGTGAGTCTCTAATGTTTTTAAACCAAAATATTCATGATATTTACATCTAAGCATCAAACTTAGTTCAGATTTGTCAATAGCTTGTCTTAATTAAGTTAACAAATTGTAATTGAACCCCAGACACCCCTTGTTTTGCGCCATATTTGAAGATCTAGTATGAACCTACCATTTTGTTAGTCGGAAAGTTTTATCATCCATCGATAACAAATACTTCGACAATTGATAAAACTCAAATTAAATTAATGAATTAGAATAAAATGTCATTGCATTATGTTTTAGGCCATCTATTGATAAGTTGTATGAACTAACACGAAGTTTGTTTATACTTTGCGCCTGTCGCCGACTATTTTTGTCTAAATATCCGATTGATGATTAATTAGAATAAAATGTCATTGCATTATGTTTTAGGCCATCTATTGATAAGTTGTATGAACTAACACGAAGTTTGTTTATACTTTGCGCCTGTCGCCGACTATTTTTGTCTAAATATCCGATTGATGATTAATTCATACTAGTCGTTCAAAGATAGCATCAACGAAATCACGTTTGATGTTACATTAAAATTTGCCTAATAACGTAAAATTTATCAATTTCAAAATTGTTTTGAATCGGCTATTGATCAACTTGGACTCTGCTTGCAGGTTCAAATATCAGACATGTTTTGTTATCTGAACCTTGGAGACACGTATCAATAAGTTGTATAAGAAGTAGCCATCAATTTAGTTAGTCGGAAATTTAGATAATAAATGGCGACGGGCGCACAACTTTGTCAGTTATTTTATCGAACAAATTGGTATCAGGCACAAAGTATTAATGGTTTTTATTATGTGTGTCTGACGTCAATTTTTTGGTCATAAGCCGCCTGTTTTTTAATTCAATTTTTCGAGTTCGCGATAGCTTTTATCAAATGTTAGTTAATTTAAAATGAAATATAGGTAGATACTACAGTCTGTATGTATCACACAAAATATTTATCATAAAAGTTTCCTCGATGATTTTCTTGTAATATCCTTTTCTATAAAGTTCTGTTATTATACAGAACTATTCAGAACTGCTGAGAACGATATTACAAGAAATCTATGAAACGTTTTCGATAGATTTTTCGTGATATGCAGACGATAATTTCATCTAACATATTTTATTAAAAAAAATAAAATTTAATTTTTGATTTGACCAAATTTGACTTAAACTATCTCGATCTCGAACAACTGTTTTTACAAAAATTCGGCTAAAATCTCTGACTAACTAAATTAATGGTTAGTTCATGCTAGTTATTCATAGATATCTCTAATATTCAGAATTAAAATTATGTTTGATATTCATTCTAAACTGCAAAATTAGTTCAGATTTATAAATCTCCACAATTAGAAATATTTTGTTTATTTAGAAAATTTTAACTAAACATCAGGCTCGGTTACTTTTGTGTCATCTATGAGCTAACCATTAATTTAGTTAATCGAAAATTTAAACAAATAAAATCGGCGTGATGCTCACAGTATGTGCTTTAATCTCAGACTAAATACAAGTTTTGTATTTTCAAAGATGTGTACAACAGGCGGCATGCACAGAAAATCTCTTTCATTGCCGCGAATTTACCCTCGTAGAATCGAAATTTCTAATTTATTTAAGGCAGCGCTGGATGCAGACAATTTTTTGACGTGAATATGTAGTACATCTTTAAATTTGCTTTCATAGGCAGGCAATTCAAGAAAACGATGATAACGAAATCGGTAGATGCAGTTTGTTGCTGCAGCTATATATCTATCATCTACATCCAAAACTTAATTACACCACTCGATAGCCAAAGGATCAAAGAATTCGTTACGTTGAATGGGGACTGTGATTGGGTACGTTTGATGGAAATGGGATTCTTCACCTAGGACCGAACTCGGTAATATATTTACCGACTCGGACATCTCGATGTATCGCGTGTGCCATTTCCGTCCTGAAACATTGTTTGTATTCACATCATACGTCCGTACACGTGAAACAGACGTCCACTTTTTTGAAGATCGTTTGATTTTCAGGGTTCATTCACTATAATTACTCTAATTGGATGTTGGATTCACACACGAATGAAGTTTTTACTGAAACATTACTAAATGAAAATGACGTCACTTAGTAAAAACTTCATTATCATTCAAAATGGATTTTTTCTACCAAATTATCCCGTTAGCTTGCATATAATAATTATACGCTCGAGAAGTAAGTTTGCCGAGAATAGCATTTGCCTTAGCTTTAGTTATTCTTTAGTTTTAAAATATTGTCTTTACTGTGGTCGAACGACTCTCATGAAAGTTGAAGTGATCAGGCTTTCCTAATTTCCGGCGGGTATGATCGACGATCTATACGATAGTATTTTTTCGATTATTTGGCTGTATGAAAAGTACTTTGACACTTTCGAGTAATTTTGACCATTTTTGAGAAACATTTAGGCTACTTGAATATCAATTCTTTTATGATATGGAAATTCCTTAAATATTTCTCTAAAGTATTAAAAATTACTCGAAAAAATCGAATTACATTTCAAACACACAAAAAATCAAAAACGTACAATGTGGTATCGAAAATTTTCATGAGAACCGCTCGAGCATCTTCAAACAACGATTAACAAACGACCCAAGGCGAAGCATCAAGACGCAATATCGCGGAACTTCAAATAGAGCAATTTAACATCTCACGGTTCAACATCACGCAACATGTTGCCGTATGGCACACATAACGCAATATAATGGGACAGCCCAACATGCTGCAATACGACGCATCATTGTACAATATCCCACAAAAAAAATGCAACATTCCTCAACATGGACAATCGTAATGCATCATGGTGCACCATAATGATTAAAAATTTGCAACATAGCGAAAGGTGTTAAGGCCCAACCAAGAACTTCCATGAAAAAGGACCCATTGGAATCGATTTCTGGTATTCAGGACCCTCTGCTCAGCACTCCTCAACATCCCCCCCCCCCCCTCCCCCCAACTTCTATACTTATATTTAAACCAATTTATTTTTCCAAAATGAAACTTGCGATTGGTTGCAAGCCATATCTGCCATTAGTAATAGTTTCTGGAACTTCGTGCAAGCCGAAAAAAATGAAAGAAATCTACTCAAAAGCCCTATTGGGCGTCAATTTGAATGAGTTCTCACGAAATTCATTCATCGCAATTGACTACTGGCACGCGAAAACCCCCATCATCAACTTTTATGAAATTCGTGCGAGACGAAAAAAATATAAAAAGAGACTCGTGCTCACGGAACGACCGTCTACATGTTTCTCAGAAATCTCAACCAATCGCAAACCATTCCTCTCATTTGAGAACCGCTATTCACCAATTATTATTATAATCGTGTGAGCTAATAAAATGGAACTCGTATTCCACCGGATGACCTCC
Source organism: Nephrotoma appendiculata (assembly GCA_947310385.1). Lineage (NCBI taxonomy): Eukaryota > Metazoa > Arthropoda > Insecta > Diptera > Tipulidae > Nephrotoma > Nephrotoma appendiculata. Next base: position 317,727,441 of record OX371225.1, on the reverse strand, counting down.
TCAGCAAGTAACACTCAACGTCGCAACTGTTTCCTGGTATACGTAAACTCATCTTGGCGGTTATCATGAAAACCGTTCGAGCCATTTCAGAAAATAAAAAAAATCATGAGGTAACACGTATCAATAAAAACCCAATTGCTCTTGATGTGTGGAATTAGTGCAGTTCGGAAATTATTGGAACTGACCATAAATACCAAAATAAAATTGGTTTCCGAAAAATTTTGTGGATTTGTGCCAGGCATTTGTTATATCTATAGAACTATGGATTCTGGTGCAATTCATCCAATATCGTAAAGTTGCTACGTAACTCTTAATTTTTTAACTTTCATAGAAGTATGACTATTTCAATTTGCACATTACCTTAAGCCGACAAATAACCATGTTCCAAGAAAAGATCTATAATTCCCGACTTAAATTAAAAATGAGGCAAGAAAGTTGTCGCATGCAAACTTATTGAAGAGAAATTATCAACCGAAATTCATGGCTTTTTGCACAAATTTTCTTCAAATATCATTTGCCTTGACAAATATATAATTATTTATTATGAATTGAACTGATATAATCGGCCCAAAGTCCGCAAAGTTGAAAGGAATGATTTTTCCTATAAACCACTTAGTCTTAATAACACAAACTTATGCTTTTAACGCGTGAAAATTTAATGTAATTATAGTTCAGATACCTGTTGATTGGATATATCTGACCCCAATTTCAAATGCAGTGCTATAAATTTGGATGCACTTTTAATTAAAATATGAGTTGAATGGATACAGATGACAAATTTATACATTAACGTGTCAAATTTAATTGCAGCTTTAGTTCAAATAAAAATTTAAGACATACCGGTCTGCCCAAGGGCCTAATTTTGCAATGCTGAATTGGAACAATTTTTTTGTAATTTTCCTTAAAGTTAGGCATGCGTGTGATTATCTCAAGCCTACATATCTTTAATCCGACAAATTTATTAGGGGCAGACCCTTCCCCCTTCCATCCAACATCCTGAGAAAAACACTGCACGCAGCTTCATCGAGAGGCATTCAGCAGCAAGCTGCCAAATGTAGACTCATCATCTTAGAGATGATAGCCAAAACAGAACTCATTGTCTTAAACGTTAGTTTACGGATTGGTAAACGAAAATATAATTAAGAATTCCTATCATTATCAGCCTCTATGCATGTTTGGTACAGAGGGCAAGATGCTATAATAGAAACTAATTAGAGATTAAGTAAAAGACCGAAATTCCAGCTCTCTTGGAGATCTCACCAAAACAGTCTGGTTTCAGAGTCAGACATAAGAATAAATATACGGAAGAGCTGGAGATTATAATCATCTTCAATGACGGCTAAGAATGGTTATTATAACAGAAGAGATAAAACAGGAGCGGGTAACACTCAGTAAGCACAAGAAAACTCAATATTGTTTCCTGAAAAATAAATTGATAGATGGAGTCAACCAACTTTCATCCTTCCATGAATAAAACAGAGATCACTGTTCTTATAAAAGAAGGATCAGCCATGCTGTACCAATGTGAGTCGGCAAGAAGATTGCAAAAACAAAATTAGCTTTTAAATATTTAAAGATAATGATTGAGAATTTTGACTGTTGGGAGCAGAAAAACCTATCGATTCGTTGACAAAACTTAATGTGAGAAAAAGTCCGACCAAAGTAAAGAGGCTCAAAGAAGAACTACTCGTAAACGAACGAGAATCTGTACCATAAAAAGCTGTTATTCATGAAAAACGCTACCACTAGACGAATGATTGAGCGGAGCAAAGGTCATATACCTTGAAAGGTAATAAGCAAACCTTTTCTTTTTAACACATTTCAGAATACATATAAATGCAGAAAAAATCAAACAACGCGTGACTGCAGGAATGCGTCTATTTCCAAAAAGCATCGACGATGCGGAACATACATTTTCTGGTAAAGTGATTACTGCTATCAACAAAAGGGAAAACAAAACAATAAAATGGAAGCTGTTTTTTACAGACAGCTGTAAAACTCACGTTATACCGATACATACTTGGCTAATACATGCAAAGTGAACTCTGAAAACGGTGAAGTTCAACTAATGAGAAAACGCTTCCAGGCAAATCAAGGCATCCAAAAATAAGGAAAACACAAATTTTTTCAGGTCATTTAAAACACAAGCTTAGCTGTTCGGGTTGATCCCAAATTATTTTTTTTCTCATTTAATCATACAAAATTCGTATTGATTTTTTAGTAACAATTTCTTCCTGTAATATTTCAGCTTTTCACAGGTTAGCGAATTAAAAAATGGAAATAAAGCTTATTGAAATATAATTAAACAACTGGAGTTTGACTTTTGGGATATATGTTGACCAATTTAATAAACAAGATATAGACAAGATGCACATAATAAAAAGAAATTGGTACTTACCATAATGATTTGAATCGAATTTAGTAGCACAATACACAACAAAACACTTTTCATTACTTTTCACTATCACATATTTAACACTAATTGAAAATTCACTTTAGTTTTACTATTTTTATAAACACTAGACGCGACTACTATACCGAATTGATAACCCAATTTCCCCGTGAATCATAAATCAATCGACGCACTTGATTTATAATACGCAACTAAATTACTTAACATCAAAATTGATTTTGTCTACCAAAAATTTCCCGTTATCTGGCATTAGTATATAAAAAAAAATTAATGTTTTGTAGGATTGGTACAAATGAAACCAGTTTTGCTTATTTGGTGACGTAACATTTTTATTGATTTTATCATTTTGTAATTCGGTACCGTAAGACGTTCAAATTTTTGTACCTTTCGGAAGAGGTGAAAATATTTTCCCAAAATTTGGAATTATAAAGGTTTAAAATAACCGATTGAATGATACAATCCTGTGAAAGTTTTATTACATATCGAAAAGGTTTATATGGTAAAATTGATTTATAACAAATCGCTCTGACTAAAATGTTCATTAAGCTGAAATTCGATTACAACGAACGTAGTTTGGTTATATTGCTATTTTTTATTAAATCTTCGAAATTCGTAATATCTGAATTTGATCTTTTTGTGCCATTAAGTATAAATATTTCAAAATTGCCAGGTTCCAATGGCTTAGGTTAATTTAAAATGAAAATTTTCCATAAACACGATCAAAATTAATGATTTGATTCCAATTTTCGTTCTCTAATCCGAGTTCCATCTTCTTTGATTGGGAAATTACTTAATTCTATTGAAGAACAAACCGGACGTTACGGCTCAACTAGAGCACCTTTAAACAAATTTTCAGAAATCATGATTCATTGTAGTCGCTTCCTGATACTCGAAAATTCCCTCTTTCAATTTTTTTTGTATCTAAATCGTTGGGAACAATTCTTATAATAGGAACCAGATCGAACTCCATCTCAGAAACTTCTAACCAAATTTGTCAAAATTACGAATCGATTCTTAACATTCGAAAACTCCTTTTAACTAATTTTTTATAAAAATCGATTATTCCGTATGGTTATTCTTCTAAGATGGCCAAGAAGAAACTATACTTATAAGTAAAATTAATTAAATTTAAAGAAAATTCCTTTAGGGAATCAAATGTTTTTGGCGACGAAAGCAAATTCAATATTTTTGATATAATGACGGTCCTCCAAAAGTGGGACGAAAAAAGACGAACCGTTTAAAATAAACAATGTGGGAAAAACAGTACGACACGAAGAAGGAGAAGTAATGGCTGTATGCTCTATGCAGGTATCGGTAATTTAGTAGTTATTGAAAGTCCAATGGACAAGCTTTAATATTTGGATATTTTAAAAACAAATTTAATTCAAACAGTTGAAAAGATAGGGCGCTTGAACTACACTGCGCTTGAAATAATTCAGTGCACCTCCGCAAAATCTGGACTTAAATCCGTTACAACCTTTCTGCGATTATAATGAGAAAAGTTTCAGAACCATATTATGACCTCTAAAAAAGATTAAAGGATTCAATCATATCCGAATGAGATAAAATTCCGATCTAAATCAGCCAAAAAATTGTTTTATCTATGGAAAAGAGATAGAGCCTGTCAGAAGAAATGTCAAAAAAAAATCTGTTATAGCCGCTTTTCCGATATAGTGCAACGAAGTTAGGCCAAATGTCAATTAACGAGCACGGCCTTGTGCTGTTTACGTCGATAATGAAAACACCTTTGAAATGGTAAAGTAAGAAAAAAATTCTAGTAGCCATTTGTCTGATATTATCTATATAGAAGGGCATAAATCCGTGCTCGTTAATTGATATCAGGGCCCAATATCAGACAAATCAGATTTTTTTTATGGATGTCTATCTCCTTTGTGTAATCTCACTCGGTAAAAATGTTATATAAAAGGTTGGCTTGTTCATTATTTGCAAATGGGGCTTATATAACAGACATCATTTACAGCGATGTTCAGCGTGGGCAAAAATTTGGTGCTGCCCCATTTGCAAATAATGAACAAGTGCTCACTGCTGACAAAAGACGGATTCACACTGATACTTGATCACAAAACCATATTGCGTTGGCAATTGCATCATCTGGCATTTGCTTGATGGTGGAAGGACTGCACATTCAGCACTCAAGTTGCCATTGATCGTTCACACATATCCAGACGCAATGAACAACATATAGAAGGATTTCGAGTTCCGCTAGACTATTTGAATATGCCAGAACTACATCCAAAAACTATCACTGAAGCATTACAAATCTTGAACTCTGAACTGTTTTATTTTTTTGAAATTTCTAAAATCACGTTTCAACCATTAGTGACCAACATTTTAAAATGTTTATATGATTTACTGATCGTTTCACTGGTCGTTTGCAGTAATCTGTTTGTGCGGATGATTAATCTATATAAATAAAACAAAGTCGTGTTAGTTACACCATTTATAACTCAAGAACGGCTGGACCGATTTTTATGATTTTTGTTTTGTTGGATTTGACTCCGTTCCGAATAGCATAATAACTATTAAAACATCGGAAAAATTCACCAAAAAAAAAGTTATCAAGAAAATTCATTTTCTCATATATTTAGTACATTTTGTTTTTTTTATTTTGTTCGTCTCAATACAGTGGTGGTTTAGGAAAAAAGAAAAGTCGGAAAAACTCAAAAGGGAAGCCTCAAAAATCTATTTAATAAAAAAATCTTTTTTTTTATATGAATTTTGTAGGTGTAGTTTGTATGTGACGAGAGGTGCAGTGGTTAAAGCTTCGGCGCTTGGACTGCAAGGTACTGGATACGAATCCGACTGGAGGCTGCATGCACATTTAACATTTTATTTTTTATCCAATTTTTTTTTATTTCATCTACTTATCTTCTATCTATATAAATAAAACAAAGTCGTGTTAGTTACACCATTTATAACTCAAGAACGGCTGGTCCGATTTTTATGATTTTTGTTTTGTTGGATTTGACTCCGTTCCGAATAGCATAATAACTATTAAAACATTGGAAAAATTCACCAACAAAAAAGTTATCAAGAAAATTCATTTTCTCATATATTTAGTACATTTTGTTTTTTTTTATTTTGTTCGTCTCAATACAGTGGTGATTTAGGAAAAAAGAAAAGTCGGAAAAACTCAAAAGGGAAGCCCCAAAAATCTAATAAAAAAAACCTTTTTTTATATGAATTTTGTAGGTGTAGTTTGTATGTGACGAGTGATGCAGTGGTTAAAGCTTCGGCGCTTGGACTGCAAGGTACTGGATACGAATCCGACTGGAGGCTGCATGCACATTTACTATTTTATTTTTTATCCAATTTTTTTTTTTATTTCATCTACTTATCTTCTTCTATATAAATAAAACAAAGTCGTGTTAGTTACACCATTTATAACTCAAGAACGGCTGGACCGATTTTTATGATTTTTGTTTTGTTGGATTTGACTCCGTTCCGAATAGCATAATAACTATTAAAACATTGGAAAAATTCACCAACAAAAAAGTTATCAAGAAAATTCATTTTCTCATATATTTAGTACATTTTGTTTTTTTTATTTTGTTCGTCTCAATACAGTGGTGATTTAGGAAAAAAGAAAAGTCGGAAAAACTCAAAAGGGAAGCCCCAAAAATCTAATAAAAAAATCTTTTTTTTTATATGAATTTTGTAGGTGTAGTTTGTATGTGACGAGTGGTGCAGTGGTTAAAGCTTCGGCGCTTGGACTGCAAGGTACTGGATACGAATCCGACTGGAGGCTGCATGCACATTTACCATTTTATTTTTTATCCAATTTTTTTTTTATTTCATCTACTTATCTTCTATATAAATAAAACACCAGTCCGAATTGCGAATTCATGGTGAACGAATCAATTTTGACAGCGATTATAAATATATATTTTCTTTTGCGATAATAGTCTTAATTTTAGTATATAGTTTGGTTTTGGTTAGTTAAATCGGTTAAGTGGTGTTTGGTTTACAATAAAATAGTGATAAAAGTGGTTTATAGAGATAAGAAATAGTGTTAAGGTGATTTTGTTGTGTGTTACAACAACAACAAATAAAAACATTTTTGCTTTTGGCGAGCAGTTATACGTCAAATTGTTTGTATATCGCAGGGTGTCCCAACACCGGTACACAGTTTTTTTTTAACCTCAGTCCGGCAACTGCCTTCGGGCAGGATGTCGTTTAAAAGTAAAAATCGGTTTAAGCCCCTCATGAATATGAGGGCATACAGCGATCCTCTGCAATTGGGGGAAATTAACAATAAAAAAAGGAGACTTTTTTTCGAAGAGTGCACGATAAACCAGAGATATTTGGTCATTAAAAAAACGAATAGTGAACACAGCTTTAGAGGGATTTCACCTTTCCTAATTCAGAAAGGACTACAGATGATCACCGAACACATCAAAGAGACTCAGCGACTACGAAGTGGAGATCTTCTTGTGCTAACTACTAAAGAGGATGGATACACAGCTTTAATGAAAGCAACAAAATTAGCGGAAATGCCCGTTCAAGTAGAAGAGCATAAGTTTTTAAACAGTAGCAAAGGAGTAATATATAGCTTTGATTTGATGAATGTTGACACCGAAGAAATCGAGAAAGAATTAAAGGAGCAGAAAGTGACAAAAGTAGAAAGGATCAAAAGGAAAATAAATGGAGAGCTTAAAGATACTCCTTTACATATTATGACCTTTAACACCATAAATTTACCAGAATACATTAAAGCAGGGTTCTTGCGGTTAGACGTACGGTTGTATTTACCAAACCCGATGAGGTGCCATAATTGCCAGCGGTACGGGCACACGAAAAATAAGTGCTTCCGGGTAACTACATGCCCTAAATGCGCCAAAAATATTCCGGATGGACACGATAATGAGAATTGTGAACCCATAAAATGTGCTAATTGTGGAAACAATCACACTGCCTTTGACAAAAAGTGCCCTATATTCGAGATGGAGAAACAAATTATAAAAATAAAAACCATGGATCGGATAACATACTTCAGAGCAAAGGAAATTTATTATCGCGAAAACGCAAACACCACGGGAGCATCGAAGGCAACGCAACAAAATGAAACATACAGTAAAGTACTACAACAGAATACAGGAAACGCTCAAAACGAGGACAATAATAATAACAGTAATAATAAAAATAATATCAGCAGCCAAAATAATAAAAACAACAATAATAATATTGAAAAGAATAAAAGTAGTAATAACAATAATAATAATAACAATAGTAATAGCAAGAGTAATAATAATATAAACAATAATAACAACAATAATAGCGACAATAATAACAACAACAATAACAACAACAACAATAATAGTAATAATAATGAAATAAATAAAAACAAATCAAAACCTTTAAACAACGAGAAAACGAAAGCAGAATTAACAAAAGCAACAATGACAACACAGGGGCCGGGACCCAGCACAACAAAAATCGAGATCGGAGCAACAGCAGCAAAAAACATTGAAGCATTGAAGTCCAGGAGATACACCTATCTCAGTCCTACTGAGTTAGGACTTTTTCAACAAAGTGAAGGTATGAGTGATGATGAATGTTGAGGGAAGAAGGGGAAAAAGCATTTTCATTTTCCTTATTAAAGTTTTATTTTTTATTTTTTCCCTTCTTCCCTTTTTTGAATGGCTGAGCGAATGATAAGATCCAATGGATGTATGACAATTGGTCAGATAAATATCCGCAGCATGTATGCCAATGGCGATATGTTGCGGACTTATCTGGCCAAAAATGATGTGAATGTGATGCTTTTGTGTGAAACTTGGGAGCGTGAGGATAGGACGTTTCGTGTAAGTGGGTATAATTTGCTGTCCAGACCGAGGGCCGATGGCTTCGGTGGTGTAGCGATATTGGCACGGAACAAAATTAGCCTTGTCGTGTGCGACACACCGACTTTCGAGCGCATCGAAGTTATCGCTGCCAAAACTCGGAATCTGGACAGAAATTTGTTATTTGTGAGTGTATACGCAACGCCAATTGAATCAGTGAGTGATAGAGAGAAAAACCTGAGAGATTTTGAAATTTTGTTTAACTGGGTGGAAGGAAAAAGTGACGTAATTTTGGGGGGTGATATGAATGCGCATTCGAGAGTATGGGGGTGTGAAAGAAATGATGCTTGGGGTACCTTGTTGACTCGCCTCATTCTGGATTCAGATCTCGTAATCCTGAATGATGGTGAGCCAACTAGGATGCCGTCTGTGGGGTCGACAGCCAGTGCAATAGATTTGACGTTAATGTCTAGCGGGCTGTCGGCCCAAGTCACTTGGAATGTTACGGATGAGAATTTGGGTAGCGATCATTATTTGATCAGGATGTGTTTAGGTGGTGTAAATGTTGACATAGACCGTAAGGTCATTATGAATGGTAAGAAATGGGTCGAACGTATGAATGAGATTCTCATAATGAATGAAGCAACTGAGGTTAACCAACTTGAGGATGAAATAGAGAGAATAAATGGAATGTGCACTATACATGTAAGAAGGAATGAATGTACGGTGAAAGGTTGGTGGAATAATGAAATCCAGTATTGGTATGAAAAGAAACGGATAGCACTGAGAGAGTTCAATAGGTGTATATGTCATGAATGTAGAATAAATTATGGAAGGATGAATGGAAGATTGAAAAAGGCTATCCGTAGAGCGAAGAGGAAAAGTTGGCGGGACTATGTGTCCAAAATGACACATAGGACCACAACTAAGGATGTATGGGATAATTTTAATAGAGTGAGAGGTTATAGATCGAAAGGCAGAAATGTAGTGTTAGATGACAGAGAGAAAGGAGGTGTCTTTTTACAAATGATGATGGACGTTAGAAACAATTTGAGTGATAGGAATGAAGTTTTGTTACCTGATAATGAAAGAGAATTTATGAATGACATGTGTAAGGAGTTTGAATGGGATGAGTTCCGTGGGGTTTTAGAAACTTCCAAATCTACTACCCCCGGAACTAACAGAGTGAGCTATAAAATGATTGGGAGATTGGAATTCGAAGCCAAAGTGGCTTTGCTTCGAATTCTCAATCGAGCATGGATGAGTATTCAAATACCGGAAAAATGGAAGGAAAGCAGGGTGGTACCCATTCCAAAAAGAGATCGGGACCAAAATCTGGCAACAAATTACAGGGGAATATGTATGTTGAATGTATTTGTCAAAATAGTGAATGGTATGATGAAAGGTCGTTTGGATAAATTGGTGAATGAGGGTAATTTGTTGCCGGAAACAACCTTTGGGTTCCGTTGTAACCACTCAGCTAATGAATGTGCAGAAAAGTTTGTATGGGAAGTGAGAAAGGAAAAGAAGTATGTTGTGGCGGTATTTTTGGATATTGAAAGGGCATATGATTACGTGGTTCCGGGAAAACTGTTTCAGGTCCTTATGGACTTGGGGTTTCCTTGGAAAATTTGCAAATGGGTGTATGATTTCACGAATGACAGAAAATTGGTGTTGTGTGGTAGAGGGTATAGGTTGGAGGGAGCGGTGAACATAGGCCTCCCCCAAGGCAGTAAAATCTCACCGACTCTCTTCAATCTATACACGAGCTCGGTGCATAGGTTTAACTCCCCGGACAAAGTCATTTTGCAATTTGCAGATGACTTTGTTCTGATGGGCAAGGGGAAGACCATCGAGGAGGCGTTGAGTCGGGCTCAAGAATGTGTAAATCAGGTAACAGAATGTTTGACTGAATTGAATTTGTGTGTAAATTCGAGGAAATGTTGTAGTATGACTTTTAGAACAAATCGTATGGTAGATGTCCGAGTGTATAATGAGAGAATTGAGTGTGTAAATTTGACTAGGTATTTGGGAATCTGGATTGATAAGCGATTGAATTTTAGAGTGCATATGGATAAATTAGCCGATAATTGCAAGAACAGATTAAATGTGATTAAAAGGGTGAGCAAACCGAAATGGGGAGCTCAACCTAGTGTGACTGATATGTTGCGAAAGGCGCTAGTATCATCCAAAATTGCGTATGGAATGAGTGTTTATGGTGATGGGTCCAAAGTCGCGTTTAAAAAGTTGATGACTGTGGAGAATGCTTGTGCCAGAGTGGTATTGGGGGCGATTAATTCAACCCCAATACACACTCTGTGGTCTGAATTGGGTGACTCGCCTCTCAATTATAAGAGGGAGTGGATCACCGTGCGAGAGACTGTGCGGATGTTGACTAAGGACAATAAATTGGTGAATGAAATGAAGGAGAGTTTGCAAAGAGGGACGGATTACCAAAGGACACCAAGGTCAAGGGTGATCTTGGAGAATATGAATGTATTCTCCAAGATTCGGCCCGTAAATCCGAAAGTCCCTCCGAGCAATCTAATTGTGCGATTGAAGTTTGGTGATACAACAAAAGCGATGATGAATGAGTTATCGGTTAATAGTGAGTTTTTAAAAATGCGAGCAAATTATGTTGCACATGTGGAAGTTTATACAGATGCTAGTGTGAATGGTGATCGAGTAGGTGTAGGAATTTTTATTCCTTCAACGAGAAAAGAAAAAATACTAAGAGTGAATGCCAGCATCTGTATAATGAATGCAGAGTTGATTGGAATTATGGAAGGGATCAAGTTGGCAATGACACAAGGGAGGAGGAGAGTAGTTTTACTATCCGACTCCCGGAGTGGGTTAGAATTAATTAGTAAGGGTGGGGGAACTCATGGTAATGTGTATGTGGAAATGTTGTATGAGTACCTTCAATCTTGTGGGAGTGAAGTCATTCTTCAATGGATACCATCACACCTACAAATTGAAGGTAATGAAAGAGCCGATATGCTTGCCAAACTGGGTTGTTTGATTGAGGATGTAAATGAATATGAATGTATGGATGCAAGAGATGTACTTCGCATGTTTCAAGTGAATCTTTGGAGAAAATGGGAGAGGGAGTTTGTTGAAAAGTGTCAGATGAAAGGCAAGAAGTACTTTGAGGTGGTTAGTTCTCCTTTGAGCCAACCCTTTTATAAGGTCCTCAAAGGAGATACTAGAATGATAAGAACGATTGAGCGCGTACGATTGAATCATGGTAATTGGAAAGAATGCTTGAAGAAACGGAATTTGATTGAGAATGAATTATGCGAAAGTTGTTTGGTTGTGGAGGACATCGAACATTTGATTCTGAAATGTTCTGCATTCAATCAGAACAGACAAAGGTTCGATGTTCTCTTGAGAGCAAGGAACATGACTGAGTTATTACGAATGGGAATGAAAGTATATAAGAATGTGTATGATTTTATAAGAATGAATCAGATACAAGTATGAAAGGGGATCGATGTGTGAAAGGTGAATAAAAGGAAAAATAAAATAAATTGTACATAAACAATGTAAACTTAAAAAAAAAAAAAAAAAAAAAAAAAAATTTTAATTTTTGGGAAATCGGGCCAAATGGCACCTAATTAATGGAGCTAGTGCCAAATAAATAAAAAAAAAAAAAAAAAAAAAAAAAAAAATAAATAAAACAAAGTCGTGTTAGTTACACCATTTATAACTCAAGAACGGCTGGACCGATTTTTATGATTTTTGTTTTGTTGGATTTGACTCCGTTCCGAATAGCATAATAACTATTAAAACATTGGAAAAATTCACCAACAAAAAAGTTATCAAGAAAATTCATTTTCTCATATATTTAGTACATTTTGTTTTTTTTTTATTTTGTTCGTCTCAATACAGTGGTGATTTAGGAAAAAAGAAAAGTCGGAAAAACTCAAAAGGGAAGCCCCAAAAATCTAATAAAAAAAACCTTTTTTTATATGAATTTTGTAGGTGTAGTTTGTATGTGACGAGTGGTGCAGTGGTTAAAGCTTCGGCGCTTGGACTGCAAACACTGGATACGAATCCGACTGGAGGCTGCATGCACATTTACCATTTTATTTTTTATCCAATTTTTTTTTATTTCATCTACTTATCTATATAAATAAAACAAAGTCGTGTTAGTTACACCATTTATAACTCAAGAACGGCTGGACCGATTTTTATGATTTTTGTTTTGTTGGATTTGACTCCGTTCCGAATAGCATAATAACTATTAAAACATTGGAAAAATTCACCAACAAAAAAGTTAGCATGAAAATTCATTTTCTCATATATTTAGTACATTTTGTTTTTTTTTATTTTGTTCGTCTCAATACAGTGGTGATTTAGGAAAAAAGAAAAGTCGGAAAAACTCAAAAGGTAAGCCCCAAAAATCTAATAAAAAAAACCTTTTTTTATATGAATTTTGTAGGTGTAGTTTGTATGTGACGAGTGGTGCAGTGGTTAAAGCTTCGGCGCTTGGACTGCAAGGTACTGGATACGAATCCGACTGGAGGCTGCATGCAAATTTACTATTTTATTTTTTATCCAATTTTTTTTTTATTTCATCTACTTATCTATATAAATAAAACAAAGTCGTGTTAGTTACACCATTTATAACTCAAGAACGGCTGGACCGATTTTTATGATTTTTGTTTTGTTGGATTTGACTCCGTTCCGAATAGCATAATAACTATTAAAACATTGGAAAAATTCACCAACAAAAAAGTTATCAAGAAAATTCATTTTCTCATATATTTAGTACATTTTGTTTTTTTTATTTTGTTCGTCTCAATACAGTGGTGATTTAGGAAAAAAGAAAAGTCGGAAAAACTCAAAAGGGAAGCCCCAAAAATTTAATAAAAAAAACCTTTTTATATATGAATTTTGTAGGTGTAGTTTGTATGTGACGAGTGGTGCAGTGGTTAAAGCTTCGGCGCTTGGACTGCAAGGTACTGGATACGAATCCAACTGGAGGTTTGTATGCACATTTACCATTTTATTTTTTATCCAATTTTTTTTTTATTTCATCTACTTATATCTATATAAATAAAACAAAGTCGTGTTAGTTACACCATTTATAACTGAAGAACGGCTGGACCGATTTTTATGATTTTTGTTTTGTTGGATTTGACTCCGTTCCGAATAGCATAATCTATATAAATAAAACAAAGTCGTGTTAGTTACACCATTTATAACTCAAGAACGGCTGGACCGATTTTTATGATTTTTGTTTTGTTGGATTTGACTCCGTTCCGAATAGCATAATAACTATTAAAACATCGGAAAAATTCACCAAAAAAAAAGTTATCAAGAAAATTCATTTTCTCATATATTTAGTACATTTTGTTTTTTTTTATTTTGTTCGTCTAAATACAGTGGTGGTTTAGGAAAACAGAAAAGTCGGAAAAACTCAAAAGGGATGTCTCAAAAATCTAATAAAAAAATCTTTTTTTTTATATGAATTTTGTCGGTGTAGTTTGTATGTGACGAGTGGTGCAGTGGTTAAAGGTTCGGCGCTTGGACCGCAAGGTACTGGATACGAATCCGACTGGAGGCTGCATGCACATTTACAATTTTATTTTTTATCCAATTTTTTTTTTATTTCATCTACTTATCTATCTATATAAATAAAACAAAGTCGTGTTAGTTACACCATTTATAACTGAAGAACGGCTGCACCGATTTTTATGATCTTTCTTTTGTTGGATTTGACTCCGTTCCGAATAGCATAATAACTATTAAAACATTGGAAAAATTCACCAAAAAAAAATTTATCAAGAAAATTCATTTTCTCATACATTTAGTACATTTTGTTTTTTTTATTTTGTTCGTCTCAATACAGTGGTGGTTTAGGAAAACAGAAAAGTCGGAAAAACTCAAAAGGGAAGCCCCAAAAATCTAATAAAAAAACCTTTTTTTATATGAATTTTGTAGTTGTAGTTTGTATGTGACGAGTGGTGCAGTGGTTAAAGCTTCGGCGCTTGGACCGCAAGGTACTGGTTACGAATCCGACTGGAGGCTGCATGCACATTTCTACTTTATTTTATTTTTATCGTTTTCTCTGAACTTTTGCAATTTTGTCTCAACGAAGGACGAGCTCATCAACAAAGTGTTCCCGAACAATATTACTAACCACAAAAATCACAATTGGGTGAGTGAACGAGTAATTCTTGCGGCAAAGAACAAAAATGGGGATCACTTAAATTTCACAATTCAAAATCTAATCGTCGGTCCACTTCATTGCTTCAATTCTATCGACTGTGTGACAAACAAAGACGAATCAACCAACTGTCCAACTGAATTTTTAAACTCATTGGATCTGGCTGGCTTGCCCCCGCACAATTTACAACTGAAATTTGGTGTGTTGCCGGGAATCATCATGCTACGAAACCTGAATCAACCAAAACTATATAACGGAACGCGTTTTATTTTGAGAAATCTCAAGGAAAGTTCAAAGGTGAGGAAGTTCTCATTCCGAGAATTCTGATTAACCCAACCGATATGCCAATCGAGTTTAAACGAATTCAATTTCCGATTCGTCTTGCATTCGCCATGACGATCAACAAATCACAAGGCCCATCCTTGAGTGTTTGTGGCCTGAATCTAGAAAATGAATGTTTCTCTCACGGCCAATTGTACGTAGCATGTTCTCGTGTCGACATACCATCCGCTTTGTTCGTTCTCGCACCTGACAATAAAACAAAAAATGTCGTATATCACAAGATGTTTTACTGAAGGGAATCGACCCTATTGCAACCTACTCAGGAAATAGTTTAAAAGAAAGTAGTGTAACAATGCTACGCGAATCATTTCGAATCAATTCAATAAAACGAATTCCTTGCTGTCACGTGAGTTACATTCATTTCAATGCAATTAAAATATATTTCATTTTGATCGACTTTAATTAAATTGGAGTATTCATTTTATCCGCCCCGGAGGTCTCGGGTTCAATTCCCGGTAGTGACAAGGAAAAAATTGGACGGCTGGTTTAGGATCAATGAGTTAATCACTCATTAGTCATTATCCGAAATGAAAATATGATTATTAAACCTCATTTAAGACGGCCAAATCTCTTAATGGGGTATAGTGCCAGAGAGAGAGTGAGAGAGAAATTCATTTTATCTTAATAAAAAAACTCAATTTAATTAAGCTATAATAACTTTAGCAACATTTATTGATTTTGAGGCGGTACGAAGTTCGCCGGGTCAGCTAGTAACTATTAAAACATTGGAAAAATTCACCAACAAAAAAGTTATCAAGAAAATTCATTTTCTCATATATTTAGTACATTTTGTTTTTTTTTATTTTGTTCGTCTCAATACAGTGGTGATTTAGGAAAAAAGAAAAGTCGGAAAAACTCAAAAGGGAAGCCCCAAAAATCTAATAAAAAAATCTTTTTTTTATATGAATTTTGTAGGTGTAGTTTGTATGGGACGAGTGGTGCAGTGGTTAAAGCTTCGGCGCCTGGACCGCAAGGTACTGGATACGAATCTGGCTGGAGGCTTACATGCACATTTCTACTTTATTTTATTTTTTATCGTTTCCTCTGAACTTTTGCAATTTTGTCTCAACGAAGGACGAGCTCATCAACAAAGTGTTCCCGAACAATATTACTAACCACAAAAATCACAATTGGGTGAGTGAACGAGTAATTCTTGCGGCAAAGAACAAAAATGGGGATCACTTAAATTTCACAATTCAAAATCTAATCGTCGGTCCACTTCATTCCTTCAAATCTATCAACTGTGTGACAAACAAAGACGAATCAACCAACTGTTTAACTGAATTTTTAAACTCATTGGATCTGGCTGGCTTGCCCCCGCACAATTTACAACTGAAAGTTGGTGTGTTGACGGGAATCATCATGCTACGAAACCTGAATCAACTAAAACTATATAACGGAACGCGTTTTATTTTGAGAAATCTCAAGGAAAGTTCAAAGGTGAGGAAGTTCTCATTCCGAGAATTCTGATGATCCCAACCGATATGCCATTCGAGTTTAAACGAATTCAATTTCCGATTCGTCTTGGATTTGCCATGACGATCAACAAATCCCAAGGCCCATACTTGAGTGTTTGTGGCCTGAATCTAGAAAATGAATGTTTCTCTCATGGCCAATTGTACGTAGCATGTTCACGCGTCGGCAAACGATCCGCTTTGTTCGTTCTCGCACCTGACAATAAAACAAAAAATGTCGTATATCACAAGATGTTTTACTGAAGGGAATCGACCCTATTGCAACCTACTCAGGAAATAGTTTAAAAGAAAGTAGTGCAACAATGGTACGCGAATCATTTCGAATCAATTCAATAAAACGAAATCCTTGCTGCCACGTGAATTACATTCATTTCAATGTAATTAAAATATATTTCACTTTGATTGAATTTAATTAATTTGGAGTATTCATTTTATCCGCCCCGGAGGTCTCGGGTTCAATTTCCGGTTGTGACAAGGAAAAAATTGCACAGCTGGCTTAGGATCAATGAATTAATCACTCATTAGTCATTATCCGAAATGAAAATGAGAGAGAGAGAGAGAGAGAGAGGAGAGAGAGAGAGAGAGAGAAATTCATTTTAGCTTAATAAAAAACTCAATTTAATTAAGCTATAATAACTTTAAACATCATTTAATCATTTATTGATTTTGAGGCGGTACGAAGTTCGCCGGGTCAGCTAGTTATAAATAAAAAAAACTAATTACGAGTGTAAAATGTAAATTTTAAATCACAATTCAAACAACCTTAGATAAATGATTAAAACAAACAGAATCTCCAATAATAAATAGGCATAACAAATTTACACGCGCCAGGCGTGATTCTGGCATTAAAAGTAACAAACCATATATTTCAGTCAGGGTTAATGTGTCGGCTAGTTTTAACACAATGCCTTTAAGATGATAAGTAAATTATATAATTTCCAAACCGGCTAAATCCAAAAGAATGTCACTAGCTGTAATAAGTATATTAAAAACTTAGCACCCGGTTTTGCCAACAAAAATGTGATTTTGATCATGAAATTATCTCGTGCACTACAGCTGCTAGTTACACCGCTAGATATCGTGCATAATAATACAAATTTATGAATTACTAATGAAATGAGTGTGCTAAACAATAAATAATTGTTATACGTGTGCAATAAATTTCGATAAAATAATTTTCTAATTGATTGAAAACTAATCAATTTATTGTTTTCCAATTTATGAAAAGGAAGTTGAGTTGAATCAAGCTTAATAATACATAATATGTCAAACAACAACACAAAATTACGGAATTTAATAAATTCATAAGGTGGGTAAAGCACGTTGCGCAATTCACGTTGTTGCACGATTGTTGCAATGAATTTGTGATTTTTTTAAATTTATTTAAGTTGGTCTAGGCTCAATAATACATAATAGACCATGAAACAACACAAAAGCACGCATTTTAATTAAACATAAGCTTTTAGAGATTGTTGCCCAATTCATGCGGTATATTATCGCTTGTAATGAATTTTTGAGTTCAAACTTAATTTATTTAAGTTGAATAAAACTCAATAATACACAATTTAATTTATTTAAGTTGAATCAAGCTTAATAATACATAATATGTCAAGAAACAACACAAAATTACGGAATTTAATAAATGCATAAGGAGTTGGTAAAGCACGTTGCGCAATTCACTATGTTGCACGTTTGTTGCAATGAATTTGTGATTTTTTAAATTTATTTAAGTTGGTCTAGGCTCAATAATACATAATAGACTATGAAACAACACAAAAGCACGCATTTTAATTAAATATAAGCTTTTGAAGCATGTTGCCCAACTCATGTGGAAAAGTATCGCCTATAATGAATTTTTGAGTTCAAAATTAATTTATTTAAGTTGAATAAAACTCAATAATACACAATTTAATTTATTTAAGTTGAATCAAGCATTTATGATTTGATTCATAAACGATACGAAAAAGTTTATAATTTTGATGCAATTGCAAGCGTTTATGGATGAATAATTGCTTATTATTAACGTAAGTCATTGTAAAATAGTAAAAAAAATGGTGATTTATTGAAAGACTAAATTCATAGATACCTCGAAATTTTTCGTAACTTTATGGAAATTAAAATTTTAATTAACGTTTAATTCATACATGTAACTAAATAAATTATTTTTATATACGTATCAATACTGATATTTACGAAACTAATGTTATATCCCTTTTTCAACCAAGAAAACAAAAAAATCGGCTCAGTTTTAGTCCAACCCACACAAATGTGTGAGTAAAAAACCATAGTATGTAATGGTGTTGTTGATAAAAAATTTCGCTTGATTTGAAGTAAAACCAACACAATTGTGTGTATAGATATAGTGTTTTTTTTCGGACGAAAATAAGTTAAAACGGAATTCACAAATGTGTAAGTTGGTTCAAAAAACATACAAAACTAAATTTTTGACATGGTACTTTTGCCCTACCCGCACAATTGTGTTAGTAAATCACTAAAGGGATATGTAGGTTGAAAATGCCCATAGAATGTCAAATAATTCAAAAATAAAACATATAATGATGACGATTATTCAAATATAAGATGCAGTTCATGAATAATAAGCACAATTATGTTTTTCTTAATTTCATACGACGAGAATGTTTTATTTATCAAATCATAATTTAAAACTTATAATATCTTTACAAAATATTCACAATAAAATATATTTTAATACATAATTAAAACTAAGTAAAATAATAAATCAAAAATTACTCAAAACCATATGTAACTCTGTAATTATTTAACTTAATAAATTAATAAAAACATAGAAGTTTATTCAATGTTTCCTACAAATACACGTTATACGTATTAATCAAATGATCAATATTATTTTAATGAATAATACAAAATAAGTTAAAATGCTAGACAGCAGCTCAGCATTAAAATAGAAAAAATAATCAGTTAGGATAATAAAAAATATAAACCAACAATACTCTAATTTGTAAGCTCTTGTAATATCAGACTGACTTTAGAGGATTTTTGTTTTACAATATGGTTAGATTAGTAAAAGAATGATAGTACAAAATTTCACACAAACTCTGCCGTTGTGGCATATTTTAAAATAAAAACAGAAAGAACGATGTGTAGCAGATATCTACTGCTCTAATTAACTTATCGAAAATAATTATTAATACCTTCTAAGAACATAAAATATTTTTCACACTGCTGCACGTTTCCCATGCCCAGTACTCGTATGAATGGCTGAATGTATTCTAATTTTTCTTTTAACAAGTTAATATGCTCCACAATTTGCTGAACAAATTCTGTGTAAATCATCGCTTCCTTGTGACCCTTTTGTTTGTACTATTTTTGTAACTACTTTTTCCCCGTTATTATCCTTTTTTTATTATTTTTTGAGTAGGAGTTAGGAATCAATGGAAGCACCAGAGAAGCTGAAGAGCGGCATCGTCTAGAAGTAAAAAAGAGTTACAATAAATGTACTGCTTGAGTTATAAGTAAATAAATTGACTTTCACGTTAATTTCTGAACTTATTTTACCTTTAGCGAAACCCCTTTAATTGATTTCATTTAAACTCGTTTTTATTCAGAAGATTTAACACGGTTTTCCTCCTTAAGAAACTTTAAAGTGGTCTTTCCAATCAGTCATAATGTCCTCGGAAGATGGATGAATACATTTAAAATCGATGTTTACTGCAAAAAAATAATTATATACTATTTAATATCACATCGTATTCAAAATAAACTTGATATATTTTGATTTCTAATTATCATTTAATTGGGAATCACAATAGATCAGTTTGTCTTAACAGCTATAATATTAAGAGCACCAATGCTATCAAGATTACGTTTTAAATTATTAAGCATTAAATACATGAATTCTGGCAGTTTATGGAAACTAAAGAAACTAGGTGAACTTTTTTAATTTAGTTTTTCATAAATCAACAGCCTCTAATAAACAAACTATGTATTGACTAAATATTATTAATTAATTTAATTATTCATTAAAATTTGTGGTGGTAGTAGAATATTTTTTCACAGCAAACATTTATCAACTATTTATTACAAAACGTTGGAAAAACAAGAAAGTTTATGTGAGTTGAAAATTATAACATAAAATAGTTTTTATATATTAATTAAATGCACGGATCTGGCAAACTTCCAATAAACACTATTTAATCTAATTACCACAACAAAAATTGATTACTTCTGAATATGCAATGATTTGAATAATTCTAAAATAATTTTAGTAAAGCAAGTAATGCTTACCAATCTGTAACCACTTCGTTTTTTATATTCTCCGCTTTTATTAAAATATTTTGAAGCGATGTTAGGTCTTCTTGTATTTCCTTAATTTTGGATCGGCTACAAGCTTGCCAAACCCTCTCGAACTCATTAGCTTAGTTATTAGAGTAGTTTGTCGCACTTAATGCTTTTTAAGCAAACTTCAGCGCCAACTTCCGAATCTATAAAATTATTTAAGAATTATGTTATAATAAATGACTATAAATAAATAAATTTGTATGACTAATTAACACACGCAGAGAATTAAAAATGAATACTTTTCTATGCGGATGATCCAAAAAAAATTCCTTTAAATTTATAATACTTACCTGAATGCAACTAAAATTATCACTATTTTTTTACACAATCAAAATAATAGTTGTTTTTATTATATAATTGTTTATAAAAAAAAAATAAAACAATATGATTTCAATAAATTATTTTTTTAAATTTATCAACAAGAAACATAACAAGTTTGCAACAAATTTTAAAAACGAATGAACTAAATGACTGCTATATGATATAATACGTATAAAATAAAAATATTACGAAGTTTTCGTATATATTATGAATATTTTTATCTCCTAACCTATAATACGAACTATTTCGTAGATATACGAACTTTTTGTATATATTATGAATATTTTTAACTCGTCTTCTATAATACAAACTTTTCGTATATGTTACGAATATTTTTATCACTTCATCTGTAATACCAACTAATTCGTAGATATACGAACTCTCCGTATATATTATAAATATTTTTCTATCGTCATCTATAATACGAACTAATTCGTAGATCTACGAACTTTTCGTATATATTATGAATATTTTTATCTCTTATCTATAATACGAACTAGTTCATAGATATACGAACTCTTCGTATATATTATGAAAATTTTTCTCTCGTCATCTATAATACGAACTTTTCGTATATATTATGAATATTTTTCTATCGTCATCTATAATACGAACTAATTCATAGTGCGTAAATATTTGACGTAATTTATAGAAACCCGAACAGTAATTTTCTTTTTTACTAAATTGCTATGACGATTATGAAATTTAATTGGTTCTTCGTTATATTATGCTTGTTTAAAATTTTGATTTTTAAAGGCGATGGAATCAAATTTAGATTACATAGCAAAATTTGACACACGAACGAGGAAAGAGCAAATTTCTGGTCAATATCAACGAGTAAAAACAAATATATTTTTATTTAACGTTGGGGCGGTGTATAGAAGGATATCTTTTCAAAAATATATGTCAAAAAATGAATTTTAAAAGCATCAGAAGGGCACAAAATATGAGGTTCACAAAGGGATTTTTCAAAACAGCATTTTTCAAAACGGCAATTTAATCGCACACTCCAAAATACATTGGTTACAAAGCCTAAAGCTCTACTCGTGGTTGTGGTATGTGAATAAATCCTCAACTTATATAGTAAAAAGGCACACCTTCCGAATATTGTTCTAAAGTTTAATCATGCGCGTGCTTCTCGATTACATATTTTATAATTGTGGATGGGTAAATTATAAAGAGAGTCGAAGATAAGTAATGGTCAAAGAAAATGTGTGTAAACAGAAGACGAATTTAAATAAAGATGAATCGGTTCGATGAATATGTTATGAACAAGTTCCATCATTTGAATTACATCTTCAATTAACTACATACTAGTAATTAATATTATATTGCATACAACTTCTACATATTCAAGTCATTAATGATAAAAAGAGACTGTTTATGTAAATAATTGTGTGTTCGTTACAGCCTTATATCTATATAAATAAAACAAAGTCGTGTTAGTTACACCATTTATAACTCAAGAACGGCTGGACCGATTTTTATGATTTTTGTTTTGTTGGATTTGACTCCGTTCCGAATAGCATAATAACTATTAAAACATTGGAAAAATTCACCAACAAAAAAGTTATCAAGAAAATTCATTTTCTCATATATTTAGTACATTTTGTTTTTTTTATTTTGTTCGTCTCAATACAGTGGTGATTTAGGAAAAAAGAAAAGTCGGAAAAACTCAAAAGGGAAGCCCCAAAAATTTAATAAAAAAAACCTTTTTTATATGAATTTTGTAGGTGTAGTTTGTATGTGACGAGTGGTGCAGTGGTTAAAGCTTCGGCGCTTGGACTGCAAGGTACTGGATACGAATCCGACTGGAGGTTGTATGCACATTTATCATTTTATTTTTTATCCAATTTTTTTTTTTATTTCATCTACTTATATCTATATAAATAAAACAAAGTCGTGTTAGTTACACCATTTATAACTGAAGAACGGCTGGACCGATTTTTATGATTTTTGTTTTGTTGGATTTGACTCCGTTCCGAATAGCATAATAACTATTAAAACATTGGAAAAATTCACCAACAAAAAAGTTATCAAGAAAATTCATTTTCTCATATATTTAGTACATTTTGTTTTTTTTATTTTGTTCGTCTCAATACAGTGGTGATTTAGGAAAAAAGAAAAGTCGGAAAAACTCAAAAGGGAAGCCCCAAAAATCTAATAAAAAAATCTTTTTTTTATATGAATTTTGTAGGTGTAGTTTGTATGGGACGAGTGGTGCAGTGGTTAAAGCTTCGGCGCCTGGACCGCAAGGTACTGGATACGAATCTGGCTGGAGGCTTACATGCACATTTCTACTTTATTTTATTTTTTATCGTTTCCTCTGAACTTTTGCAATTTTGTCTCAACGAAGGACGAGCTCATCAACAAAGTGTTCCCGAACAATATTACTAACCACAAAAATCATAATTGGGTGAGTGAACGAGTAATTCTTGCGGCAAAGAACAAAAATGGGGATCACTTAAATTTCACAATTCAAAATCTAATCGTCGGTCCACTTCATTCCTTCAAATCTATCAACTGTGTGACAAACAAAGACGAATCAACCAACTGTTTAACTGAATTTTTAAACTCATTGGATCTGGCTGGCTTGCCTCGAATCAATTCAATAAAACGAAATCCTTGCTGCCACGTGAATTACATTCATTTCAATGTAATTAAAATATATTTCACTTTGATTGAATTTACTTAATTTGGAGTATTCATTTTATCCGCCCCGGAGGTCTCGGGTTCAATTTCCGGTTGTGACAAGGAAAAAATTGCACAGCTGGCTTAGGATCAATGAATTAATCACTCATTAGTCATTATCCGAAATGAAAATGAGAGAGAGAGAGAGAGAGAGAGGAGAGAGAGAGAGAGAAATTCATTTTAGCTTAATAAAAAACTCAATTTAATTAAGCTATAATAACTTTAAACATCATTTAATCATTTATTGATTTTGAGGCGGTACGAAGTTCGCCGGGTCAGCTAGTCTTTAATAAATATTTTTAAACATGTTCTATAAATTTTTTATATATATGTCATAATTAGCTATATTATAATTCATAATATTAATAATAAAATTCGTAAACGTTAAAGTCGATATGAATATCAAGATACTCGTATACCATAATTTTCGAATTTCGCTATTGTATCTTTGCTACGTATAATTTCATATTTTTAAGGAACAAAAATTCATTATTGCGAACCTATTCGTATAAATACTTTTAATACAATTTTACAATAGAAAGGTATCCTTTAACAACAAATATAAATATAATGCAAAAATACAAAAAAAACTAAATGGAACTATTAATTTACGAACTGCGATTCTTACTATTAATGCATGCAGTTGTAGAATTTGTTTTGTTTATTTTATTTTCTACGTTTATATAAAGATTTGTACATTAATAGTAGGAATTCGAGTTAACGAATGTAATTCGTAAAAAAAATATACAAAATTTTTTTGAGTGCACGTTTGTTGCAATGAATTTGTGATTTTTTTAAATTTATTTAAGTTACGGAATTTAATAAATGCATAAGGTTGGTAAAGCACGTTGAGCAATTCACGTTGTTGCACGATTGTTGCAATGAATTTGTGATTTTTTTAAATTTATTTAAGTTGGTCTAGGCTCAATAATACATAATAGACCATGAAACAACACAAAAGCACGCATTTTAATTAAACATAAGCTTTTGGAGCATGTTGCCCAATTCATGCGGTATATTATCGCTTGTAATGAATTTTTGAGTTCAAATTTAATTTATTTAAGTTGAATGAAACTGAATAATACATAATATGTCAAGAAACAACACAAAATTATGGAATTTAATAAATGCATAAGGTTGGTAAAGCACGTTGCGCAATTCACGTTGTTGCACGTTTGTTGCAATGAATTTGTGGTTTTTTTAAATTTATTTAAGTTGGGCTAGGCTCAATAATACATAATAGACCATGAAACAACACAAAAGCACGCATTTTAATTAAATATAAGCTTTTGAAGCATGTTGCCCAGCTCTTGTGGGAAAGTATCGCTTAAATGAATTTTTGAGTTCAAACTTAATTTATTTAAGTTGAATAAAACTCAATAATACATAATTTAATTTATTTAAGTTGAATCAAGCTTAATAATACATAATATGTCAAGAAACAACACAAAATTACGGAATTTAATAAATGCGCGTAAGGTTGGTAAAGCACGTTGTTGCACGATTGTTGCAATGAATTTGTGATTTTTTTAAATTTATTTAAGTTGGTCTAGGCTCAATAATACATAATAGACCATGAAACAACACAAAAGCACGAATTTAAATTAAACATAAGCTTTTGGAGCATGTTGCCCAATTCATGCGGTATATTATCGCTTGTAATGAGTTTTACACAATTTAATTTATTTAAGTTGAATCAAGCTTAATAATACATAATATGTCAAGAAACAACACAAAATTACGGAATTTAATAAATGCATAAGGTTGGTAAAGCACGTTGCGCAATTCACGTTGTTGCACGTTTGTTGCAATGAATTTGTGTTTTTTTTAAATTTATTTAATTTGGTCTAGGCTCAATAATACATAATAGACCATGAAACAACACAAAAGCACGCATTTTAATTAAACATAAGCTTTTGGAGCATGTTGCCCAATTCATGCGGTATATTATCGCTTGTAATGAATTTTTGAGTTCAAACTTAATTTATTTAAGTTTGTAACGATAAAAGTTTACCTTCTTACGACAGTATACCCTATCATTAAAGAAATTGTCCCCATTTCATGCCCTAGCTCCATGTGCGGCTTGGTCGTGGGTTTTTGGGGTTAGATGAAATAAGGGACCTAGATTATCGCACGATAATATAAAGACAGAGAAGATGGCCTACAATTTACCACCTAAAATTTAAATCAAAATGAAAAAGGGGGTCATCGGACCCAAAACTGGCGGTTCCTACACATTTCACGGGAATGGGTTTTCACCCATGGTTGTTATTTCCTGCTTCTTAGGGCAACATAGTTACCTTAAGAAGCAAGAACACGCAAAAATTACAATAAAACACAAAAAAAAATGTTTAGTAGGAGAAAGAAGTGGAGGAGGTCCTTAGCAGATAGAGAGAGTGTCCTGCCTATGGGCAGGGTTACTTTCGATGCTCTCGCTTCTAGCAAGACTCAGCTTTGCTAGAAGCAACTATGGGACCTCGCCACAATAATAAAAAAAATTAGTCACACTGCACCATACTCACCAATGGTCCTAGTTAAACGCTTTTCAAAATTTTACACCGTACTATAGTCAGAATTCCAAACTCATTTATTGCACTTTCTATTTAGATTTAATTCATTTATTAGACAAAAATTTCACTTTTAAAGAAAATTTCTTAGATATGAAGTTCTTACACCTTAGTTTTTATATATTTTTTTATATTATTGTCTATTTCAAACTTTTAATTTATCTCGACACACGTTAAGTTTTTCTTTATCACAATGACCTAATTGTGTGATACTATTTGTTGTGTTTTGTACTTTAATTTAATTTAATCAATAACAATTCTATTTTGAATCCACTGAGAACACACAAGAAAAAAAAACGTACACAAAAAAATAAACAATTGAATTAAAACGAACTTATTTTCCAATAAAATTTCCAGACAATTTACAAACACTAAAAAAAGTAAATATTAACAAAACTGTCGAGCAAATTACTTCACCAAAAACTTGTAAAATTAAAAAAAACCAACTGACCACCCGTGGGTCTATCTCTTCACTGACTGTCTAAACCAGAAACGAAAAACGTACCTCTTTTGAGTTTCGAAGGTAATTTTTGCGATCTCATCACAAAAATTCCTACGAAAATTGTACACCAACGTGACATCGATTTTGCTGAATCGAGCCACGCGAAAATATTTTTTTTCTTTAACACATCCATTGAGGAAGATCGAACAACAACAACCACAATGCTTTTCAATATTTGCATCGGTGTCATTGTTACTAACCTATTTCTAAGTATAGTATAAAAACTTACATTTCAAATATGTGCATAAAGACGTAATCAAATTACGTTCATGAACATATTTGGGTTCATTTAACCGAGGCACATAAAATATTCTAATGTGAATAAATTATGTTACCTTGAATTAAATAGACTCTAAAAGAAAATGTAAAGCAAATTAAACTTGACGGGCTTATTACATTAGAGATAGTTGAAGATATTATCTTCGAGGTCATGTTAATTGGAAATAAAAGATTTGGGATAGGTTGATAACAGAGTTAGATAGAATTCTGTTACATATTAATTATTTTATCATTATTATAGTTACTGCGTTATTTTTCGGACGAAAACAAAATTAAGTGGTTTACACAAATGTGTACACTGGTCTTCAATTACCACCTAATTCTATGTTTGACATCTTCGTTTGTCGTAATCGAAATTTACATACACAATTGTGTGTCAGGAAAGGGATAAGCAAACAAAACAATCCGAACAATAGAGTTACATTAACTAGAGCTGCAACTGTTTTTTTTGCCATATAAAATCAATATAATATTTGCTATCTCATTTGAGTCATGTGAGAACAGGATGGTTATATAAAAAATGCATATGGTGGTCTCAGATGTCAAAGAAAAAGCTAACCGGACAAGTTTTTGTTGTTGTAAAAAGTGACGCGCTAAATTTTGTGTTCTTAAAAAATCGTGATATTATTAATTTAAAAAAAATAAAATATTATAAAACAATTTGTGTATCGTGTACTAGTACATCGTTTGTGAATAAATATTGAAAACTTTGATCATTGAAATATTGAAATGAAGTGTTTTGTGTATCGCATGAATTGGGCAACATGCTTCAAAAGCTTATATTTAATTAAAATGCGTGCTTTTGTGTTGTTTCATGGTCTGTATTATGTATTATGTATTATTAAGCCTAGCCCAACTTAAATAAAAAATTTAAAAAAATCACAAATTCATTGCAACAATCGTGCAACAACGTGAATTGCGCAACGTGCTTTACCAACCCCTTATGCATTTATTAAATTCCGTAATTTTGTGTTGTTTCTTGACATATTATGTATTATTAAGCTTGATTCAACTTAAATAAATTAAATTGTGTATTATTGAGTTTCATTCAACTTAAATAAATTAAGTTTGAACTCAAAAATTCATTACAAGCGATAATATACCGCATGAATTGGGCAACATGCTTCAAAAGCTTATATTTAATTAAAATGCGTGCTTTTGTGTTGTTTCATGGTCTATTATGTATTATTAAGCCTAGCCCAACTTAAATAAATTTAAAAAAATCACAAATTCATTGCAACAATCGTGCAACAACGTGAATTGCGCAACGTGCTTTACCAACCTTATGCATTTATTAAATTCCGTAATTTTGTGTTGTTTCTTGACATATTATGTATTATTAAGCTTGATTCAACTTAAATAAATTAAATTGTGTATTATTGAGTTTCATTCAACTTAAATAAATTAAGTTTGAACTCAAAAATTCATTACAAGCGATAATATACCGCATGAATTGGGCAACATGCTTCAAAAGCTTATATTTAATTAAAATGCGTGCTTTTGTGTTGTTTCATGGTCTATTATGTATTATTAAGCCTAGCCCAACTTAAATAAATTTAAAAAAATCACAAATTCATTGCAACAATCGTGCAACAACGTGAATTGCGCAACGTGCTTTACCAACCCCTTATGCATTTATTAAATTCCGTAATTTTGTGTTGTTTCTTGACATATTATGTATTATTAAGCTTGATTCAACTTAAATAAATTAAATTGTGTATTATTGAGTTTCATTCAACTTAAATAAATTAAGTTTGAACTCAAAAATTCATTACAAGCGATAATATACCGCATGAATTGGGCAACATGCTTCAAAAGCTTATATTTAATTAAAATGCGTGCTTTTGTGTTGTTTCATGGTCTATTATGTGTATTATTAAGCCTAGCCCAACTTAAATAAATTTAAAAAAATCACAAATTCATTGCAACAATCGTGCAACAACGTGAATTGCGCAACGTGCTTTACCAACCCCTTATGCATTTATTAAATTCCGTAATTTTGTGTTGTTTCTTGACATATTATGTATTATTAAGCTTGATTCAACTTAAATAAATTAAATTGTGTATTATTGAGTTTCATCAGAGCCATCTATGATTTTGAAGAGCCGCAATATTAAAAAGAGAGCTTTCAGTAGAGGGGAAGCTTTTATTGAATTACTATAAGAAACCGTGGTAATTGGAAAATTTTTGAACATGAATTTATGAATAAAAAATTAAACAAATCATCTAAATTTTAATTTTATATTTTTGATAAACTATTCAAAGAACACATATTTGAAAATCAGCCATCATAATGTAGTATTTATTTGGTAAATTTAAACTAAACCGGAGCAAAAATTTATTAATTTTCTATAAAAATGAGCTTTCCGTTTAGTTGTGTAGGTTTATAAAGTAAGATAATAAAGGGTGGTGCCGCGGATTCCTCTAACATCCAATTTAAAATTTAATTTTATAAAAATGTAACTTATTTGGTAAATTCTGGTCACATGCACCTCAGAATTTTTGAGATGAACGATGCACTTAATAGCAATCTAAACATTCTCCATTTATTACAAAATTAAAGAGAAAACGTGAGCTGAAACGAAATTTTATGAATCACCATGTAGAAACAATAATATTATTCATATAATAAAAATTTTACATCAAAATCTATTATTATTTTTGTATACAAAAAATCAACGTTGTCATGGTTTTCTTAATTAAATATTATTACAAAACAGAACAAAACGTAAAAAACTTCAATTTTATTCGATTGCAAAACTGAGCTTTCTGTAATTTGAAAATCCGTTTACAGATGTCTCTGTAATAAATTTACTTGAAATTACAGAAAAGTGTAAAATAATTAAATAACTATTTACGAAAATAAACCATTATTATTGTAAGTTAAGCGCAAAATCTTTAATATAATAATTTAACATAATTAATAAAACTCAAAACAATTATAATTTTTTAAAACGGTTGGCATAAATAAAGCTTTTCATCGCAAAATATTTATCATCGTAGTTGCTACGCGCATAGACAAATGTCACATTTTTTCCAAATTTTTCCTTTTCTTATTTCAATTCGCTCGTATTCGGTTATTTTCAGTTCCAGGAGATTTCAATAATCTATTGAACCAGGCAGTATACATAATAAATTGTTAAATTTTAGTTAACAAACTTTAGGTTTTAATATTTAGCTTTAATTTATACTTAGCGACATCTATTGATTGGTTTATTAATTGCGAAAAGCTCTATAATATAATGTTTTTATTTTATGAAGCTCCGGTTTGTTTATACTACAGGATGAAACAGTATAGCCTGCGAATTTGTTGCGATGAAATTTTTAACAAATAACGACAAAAACAGTTTTCGAAGTTTAATCATCAACAATGTTGTAATAGAATCCAGAACACAATAACCCCCATATTACATAGCTACTCAAAAAGTATTTTTTAACGAACGTTTGTTTTGGGAAAGAAATGCTGAAATTTTTGATGGAACACTCTATATTAATTTTTTACATACACATATAAACAAATTCTTATTTCTACAATAAAAAAAAATTTTTGTGGTAGACTAATTTGAATATTTTTGCATTAATTCGACATAATATGACTCAATTTTAAAATATGCTTTTCCTGAATATTGAACTAACCATTCAAATTAAAAATTGAAAAGAAGCATTAATGTTTTTATATACAAAAAAGCTTCTAAAAAAATATTAAAATACACTGATTGGTATGAAAAAGAACAAAAAGCTTCCCCTCTATGGAAAGCTCATGGAAAAAAATGGCGGAACGTTACGGCTCTTATATTAAGGAGGCTCTGGTTTCATTCAACTTAAATAAATTAAGTTTGAACTCAAAAATTCATTACAAGCGATAATATACCGCATGAATTGGGCAACATGCTTCAAAAGCTTATATTTAATTAAAATGCGTGCTTTTGTGTTGTTTCATGGTTTATTATGTATTATTAAGCCTAGCCCAACTTAAATAAATTTAAAAAAATCACAAATTCATTGCAACAATCGTGCAACAACGTGAATTGCGCAACGTGCTTTACCAACCCCTTATGCATTTATTAAATTCCGTAATTTTGTGTTGTTTCTTGACATATTATGTATTATTAAGCTTGATTCAACTTAAATAAATTAAATTGTGTATTATTGAGTTTCATTCAACTTAAATAAATTAAGTTTGAACTCAAAAATTCATTACAAGCGATAATATACCGCATGAATTGGGCAACATGCTTCAAAAGCTTATATTTAATTAAAATGCGTGCTTTTGTGTTGTTTCATGGTTTATTATGTATTATTAAGCCTAGCCCAACTTAAATAAATTTAAAAAAATCACAAATTCATTGCAACAATCGTGCAACAACGTGAATTGCGCAACGTGCTTTACCAACCCCTTATGCATTTATTAAATTCCGTAATTTTGTGTTGTTTCTTGACATATTATGTATTATTAAGCTTGATTCAACTTAAATAAATTAAATTGTGTATTATTGAGTTTCATTCAACTTAAATAAATTAAGTTTGAACTCAAAAATTCATTACAAGCGATAATATACCGCATGAATTGGGCAACATGCTTCAAAAGCTTATATTTAATTAAAATGCGTGCTTTTGTGTTGTTTCATGGTCTATTATGTATTATTAAGCCTAGCCCAACTTAAATAAATTTAAAAAAATCACAAATTCATTGCAACAATCGTGCAACAACGTGAATTGCGCAACGTGCTTTACCAACCCCTTATGCATTTATTAAATTCCGTAATTTTGTGTTGTTTCTTGACATATTATGTATTATTAAGCTTGATTCAACTTAAATAAATTAAATTGTGTATTATTGAGTTTCATTCAACTTAAATAAATTAAGTTTGAACTCAAAAATTCATTACAAGCGATAATATACCGCATGAATTGGGCAACATGCTTCAAAAGCTTATATTTAATTAAAATGCGTGCTTTTGTGTTGTTTCATGGTCTATTATGTATTATTAAGCCTAGCCCAACTTAAATAAATTTAAAAAAATCACAAATTCATTGCAACAATCGTGCAACAACGTGAATTGCGCAACGTGCTTTACCAACCCCTTATGCATTTATTAAATTCCGTAATTTTGTGTTGTTTCTTGACATATTATGTATTATTAAGCTTGATTCAACTTAAATAAATTAAATTGTGTATTATTGAGTTTCATTCAACTTAAATAAATTAAGTTTGAACTCAAAAATTCATTACAAGCGATAATATACCGCATGAATTGGGCAACATGCTTCAAAAGCTTATATTTAATTAAAATGCGTGCTTTTGTGTTGTTTCATGGTCTATTATGTATTATTAAGCCTAGCCCAACTTAAATAAATTTAAAAAAATCACAAATTCATTGCAACAATCGTGCAACAACGTGAAATGCGCAACGTGCTTTACCAACCCCTTATGCATTTATTAAATTCCATAATTTTGTGTTCTGTTTCGCTTGACATATTATGTATTATTAAGCTTGATTCAACTTATATAAATTAAATTGTGTATTATTGAGTTTCATTCAACTTAAATAAATTAAGTTTGAACTCAAAAATTCATTACAAGCGATAATATACCGCATGAATTGGGCAACATGCTTCAAAAGCTTATATTTAATTAAAATGCGTGCTTTTGTGTTGTTTCATGGTCTATTATGTATTATTAAGCCTAGCCCAACTTAAATAAATTTAAAAAAATCACAAATTCATTGCAACAATCGTGCAACAACGTGAATTGCGCAACGTGCTTTACCAACCCCTTATGCATTTATTAAATTCCGTAATTTTGTGTTGTTTCTTGACATATTATGTATTATTAAGCTTGATTCAACTTAAATAAATTAAATTGTGTATTATTGAGTTTCATTCAACTTAAATAAATTAAGTTTGAACTCAAAAATTCATTACAAGCGATAATATACCGCATGAATTGGGCAACATGCTTCAAAAGCTTATATTTAATTAAAATGCGTGCTTTTGTGTTGTTTCATGGTCTATTATGTATTATTAAGCCTAGCCCAACTTAAATAAATTTAAAAAAATCACAAATTCATTGCAACAATCGTGCAACAACGTGAATTGCGCAACGTGCTTTACCAACCCCTTATGCATTTATTAAATTCCGTAATTTTGTGTTGTTTCTTGACATATTATGTATTATTAAGCTTGATTCAACTTAAATAAATTAAATTGTGTATTATTGAGTTTCATTCAACTTAAATAAATTAAGTTTGAACTCAAAAATTCATTACAAGCGATAATATACCGCATGAATTGGGCAACATGCTTCAAAAGCTTATATTTAATTAAAATGCGTGCTTTTGTGTTGTTTCATGGTCTATTATGTGTATTATTAAGCCTAGCCCAACTTAAATAAATTTAAAAAAATCACAAATTCATTGCAACAATCGTGCAACAACGTGAATTGCGCAACGTGCTTTACCAACCCCTTATGCATTTATTAAATTCCGTAATTTTGTGTTGTTCCTTGACATATTATGTATTATTAAGCTTGATTCAACTTAAATAAATTAAATTGTGTATTATTGAGTTTCATTCAACTTAAATAAATTAAGTTTGAACTCAAAAATTCATTACAAGCGATAATATACCGCATGAATTGGGCAACATGCTTCAAAAGGTTATATTTAATTAAAATGCGTGCTTTTGTGTTGTTTCATGGTCTATTATGTATTATTAAGCCTAGCCCAACTTAAATAAATTTAAAAAAAATCACAAATTCATTGCAACAATCGTGCAACAACGTGAATTGCGCAACGTGCTTTACCAACCCCTTATGCATTTATTAAATTCCGTAATTTTGTGTTGTTTCTTGACATATTATGTATTATTAAGCTTGATTCAACTTAAATAAATTAAATTGTGTATTATTGAGTTTCATTCAACTTAAATAAATTAAGTTTGAACTCAAAAATTCATTACAAGCGATAATATACCGCATGAATTGGGCAACATGCTTCAAAAGCTTATATTTAATTAAAATGCGTGCTTTTGTGTTGTTTCATGGTCTATTATGTGTATTATTAAGCCTAGCCCAACTTAAATAAATTTAAAAAAATCACAAATTCATTGCAACAATCGTGCAACAACGTGAATTGCGCAACGTGCTTTACCAACCCCTTATGCATTTATTAAATTCCGTAATTTTGTGTTGTTTCTTGACATATTATGTATTATTAAGCTTGATTCAACTTAAATAAATTAAATTGTGTATTATTGAGTTTCATTCAACTTAAATAAATTAAGTTTGAACTCAAAAATTCATTACAAGCGATAATATACCGCATGAATTGGGCAACATGCTTCAAAAGCTTATATTTAATTAAAATGCGTGCTTTTGTGTTGTTTCATGGTCTATTATGTATTATTAAGCCTAGCCCAACTTAAATAAATTTAAAAAAATCACAAATTCATTGCAACAATCGTGCAACAACGTGAATTGCGCAACGTGCTTTACCAACCCCGTATGCATTTATTAAATTCCGTAATTTTGTGTTGTTTCTTGACATATTATGTATTATTAAGCTTGATTCAACTTAAATAAATTAAATTGTGTATTATTGAGTTTCATTCAACTTAAATAAATTAAGTTTGAACTCAAAAATTCATTACAAGCGATAATATACCGCATGAATTGGGCAACATGCTTCAAAAGCTTATATTTAATTAAAATGCGTGCTTTTGTGTTGTTTCATGGTCTATTATGTGTATTATTAAGCCTAGCCCAACTTAAATAAATTTAAAAAAATCACAAATTCATTGCAACAATCGTGCAACAACGTGAATTGCGCAACGTGCTTTACCAACCCCCCTTATGCATTTATTAAATTCCGTAATTTTGTGTTCTGTTTCGCTTGACATATTATGTATTATTAAGCTTGATTCAACTTAAATAAATTAAATTGTGTATTATTGAGTTTCATTCAACTTAAATAAATTAAGTTTGAACTCAAAAATTCATTACAAGCGATAATATACCGCATGAATTGGGCAACATGCTTCAAAAGCTTATATTTAATTAAAATGCGTGCTTTTGTGTTGTTTCATGGTCTATTATGTGTATTATTAAGCCTAGCCCAACTTAAATAAATTTAAAAAAATCACAAATTCATTGCAACAATCGTGCAACAACGTGAATTGCGCAACGTGCTTTACCAACCCCCCTTATGCATTTATTAAATTCCGTAATTTTGTGTTCTGTTTCGCTTGACATATTATGTATTATTAAGCTTGATTCAACTTAAATAAATTAAATTGTGTATTATTGAGTTTCATTCAACTTAAATAAATTAAGTTTGAACTCAAAAATTCATTACAAGCGATAATATACCGCATGAATTGGGCAACATGCTTCAAAAGCTTATATTTAATTAAAATGCGTGCTTTTGTGTTGTTTCATGGTCTATTATGTATTATTAAGCCTAGCCCAACTTAAATAAATTTAAAAAAATCACAAATTCATTGCAACAATCGTGCAACAACGTGAATTGCGCAACGTGCTTTACCAACCCCTTATGCATTTATTAAATTCCGTAATTTTGTGTTCTGTTTCGCTTGACATATTATGTATTATTAAGCTTGATTCAACTTAAATAAATTAAATTGTGTATTATTGAGTTTCATTCAACTTAAATAAATTAAGTTTGAACTCAAAAATTCATTACAAGCGATAATATACCGCATGAATTGGGCAACATGCTTCAAAAGCTTATATTTAATTAAAATGCGTGCTTTTGTGTTGTTTCATGGTCTATTATGTATTATTAAGCCTAGCCCAACTTAAATAAATTTAAAAAAATCACAAATTCATTGCAACAATCGTGCAACAACGTGAATTGCGCAACGTGCTTTACCAACCCCTTATGCATTTATTAAATTCCGTAATTTTGTGTTGTTTCTTGACATATTATGTATTATTAAGCTTGATTCAACTTAAATAAATTAAATTGTGTATTATTGAGTTTCATTCAACTTAAATAAATTAAGTTTGAACTCAAAAATTCATTACAAGCGATAATATACCGCATGAATTGGGCAACATGCTTCAAAAGCTTATATTTAATTAAAATGCGTGCTTTTGTGTTGTTTCATGGTCTATTATGTATTATTAAGCCTAGCCCAACTTAAATAAATTTAAAAAAATCACAAATTCATTGCAACAATCGTGCAACAACGTGAATTGCGCAACGTGCTTTACCAACCCCTTATGCATTTATTAAATTCCGTAATTTTGTGTTGTTTCTTGACATATTATGTATTATTAAGCTTGATTCAACTTAAATAAATTAAATTGTGTATTATTGAGTTTCATTCAACTTAAATAAATTAAGCTTGAACTCAAAAATTCATTACAAGCGATAATATACCGCATGAATTGGGCAACATGCTTCAAAAGCTTATATTTAATTAAAATGCGTGCTTTTGTGTTGTTTCATGGTCTATTATGTATTATTAAGCCTAGCCCAACTTAAATAAATTTAAAAAAATCACAAATTCATTGCAACAATCGTGCAACAACGTGAATTGCGCAACGTGCTTTACCAACCCCTTATGCATTTATTAAATTCCGTAATTTTGTGTTGTTTCTTGACATATTATGTATTATTAAGCTTGATTCAACTTAAATAAATTAAATTGTGTATTATTGAGTTTCATTCAACTTAAATAAATTAAGTTTGAACTCAAAAATTCATTACAAGCGATAATATACCGCATGAATTGGGCAACATGCTTCAAAAGCTTATATTTAATTAAAATGCGTGCTTTTGTGTTGTTTCATGGTCTATTATGTATTATTAAGCCTAGCCCAACTTAAATAAATTTAAAAAAATCACAAATTCATTGCAACAATCGTGCAACAACGTGAATTGCGCAACGTGCTTTACCAACCCCTTATGCATTTATTAAATTCCGTAATTTTGTGTTGTTTCTTGACATATTATGTATTATTAAGCTTGATTCAACTTAAATAAATTAAATTGTGTATTATTGAGTTTCATTCAACTTAAATAAATTAAGTTTGAACTCAAAAATTCATTACAAGCGATAATATACCGCATGAATTGGGCAACATGCTTCAAAAGCTTATATTTAATTAAAATGCGTGCTTTTGTGTTGTTTCATGGTCTATTATGTATTATTAAGCCTAGCCCAACTTAAATAAATTTAAAAAAATCACAAATTCATTGCAACAATCGTGCAACAACGTGAATTGCGCAACGTGCTTTACCAACCCCTTATGCATTTATTAAATTCCGTAATT
Organism: Nephrotoma appendiculata; assembly: GCA_947310385.1. Classification (NCBI taxonomy): domain Eukaryota; kingdom Metazoa; phylum Arthropoda; class Insecta; order Diptera; family Tipulidae; genus Nephrotoma; species Nephrotoma appendiculata. Next base: position 317,690,252 of record OX371225.1, on the reverse strand, counting down.
TTGTGTTGTTCCTTGACATATTATGTATTATTAAGCTTGATTCAACTTAAATAAATTAAATTGTGTATTATTGAGTTTCATTCAACTTAAATAAATTAAGTTTGAACTCAAAAATTCATTACAAGCGATAATATACCGCATGAATTGGGCAACATGCTTCAAAAGGTTATATTTAATTAAAATGCGTGCTTTTGTGTTGTTTCATGGTCTATTATGTATTATTAAGCCTAGCCCAACTTAAATAAATTTAAAAAAAATCACAAATTCATTGCAACAATCGTGCAACAACGTGAATTGCGCAACGTGCTTTACCAACCCCTTATGCATTTATTAAATTCCGTAATTTTGTGTTGTTTCTTGACATATTATGTATTATTAAGCTTGATTCAACTTAAATAAATTAAATTGTGTATTATTGAGTTTCATTCAACTTAAATAAATTAAGTTTGAACTCAAAAATTCATTACAAGCGATAATATACCGCATGAATTGGGCAACATGCTTCAAAAGCTTATATTTAATTAAAATGCGTGCTTTTGTGTTGTTTCATGGTCTATTATGTGTATTATTAAGCCTAGCCCAACTTAAATAAATTTAAAAAAATCACAAATTCATTGCAACAATCGTGCAACAACGTGAATTGCGCAACGTGCTTTACCAACCCCTTATGCATTTATTAAATTCCGTAATTTTGTGTTGTTTCTTGACATATTATGTATTATTAAGCTTGATTCAACTTAAATAAATTAAATTGTGTATTATTGAGTTTCATTCAACTTAAATAAATTAAGTTTGAACTCAAAAATTCATTACAAGCGATAATATACCGCATGAATTGGGCAACATGCTTCAAAAGCTTATATTTAATTAAAATGCGTGCTTTTGTGTTGTTTCATGGTCTATTATGTATTATTAAGCCTAGCCCAACTTAAATAAATTTAAAAAAATCACAAATTCATTGCAACAATCGTGCAACAACGTGAATTGCGCAACGTGCTTTACCAACCCCGTATGCATTTATTAAATTCCGTAATTTTGTGTTGTTTCTTGACATATTATGTATTATTAAGCTTGATTCAACTTAAATAAATTAAATTGTGTATTATTGAGTTTCATTCAACTTAAATAAATTAAGTTTGAACTCAAAAACTCATTACAAGCTATAATATACCGCATGAATTGGGCAACATGCTTCAAAAGCTTATATTTAATTAAAATGCGTGCTTTTGTGTTGTTTCATGGTCTATTATGTATTATTAAGCCTAGCCCAACTTAAATAAATTTAAAAAAATCACAAATTCATTGCAACAATCGTGCAACAACGTGAATTGCGCAACGTGCTTTACCAACCCCTTATGCATTTATTAAATTCCGTAATTTTGTGTTGTTTCTTGACATATTATGTATTATTAAGCTTGATTCAACTTAAATAAATTAAATTGTGTATTATTGAGTTTCATTCAACTTAAATAAATTAAGCTTGAACTCAAAAATTCATTACAAGCGATAATATACCGCATGAATTGGGCAACATGCTTCAAAAGCTTATATTTAATTAAAATGCGTGCTTTTGTGTTGTTTCATGGTCTATTATGTATTATTAAGCCTAGCCCAACTTAAATAAATTTAAAAAAATCACAAATTCATTGCAACAATCGTGCAACAACGTGAATTGCGCAACGTGCTTTACCAACCCCTTATGCATTTATTAAATTCCGTAATTTTGTGTTGTTTCTTGACATATTATGTATTATTAAGCTTGATTCAACTTAAATAAATTAAATTGTGTATTATTGAGTTTCATTCAACTTAAATAAATTAAGTTTGAACTCAAAAATTCATTACAAGCGATAATATACCGCATGAATTGGGCAACATGCTTCAAAAGCTTATATTTAATTAAAATGCGTGCTTTTGTGTTGTTTCATGGTCTATTATGTATTATTAAGCCTAGCCCAACTTAAATAAATTTAAAAAAATCACAAATTCATTGCAACAATCGTGCAACAACGTGAATTGCGCAACGTGCTTTACCAACCCCTTATGCATTTATTAAATTCCGTAATTTTGTGTTGTTTCTTGACATATTATGTATTATTAAGCTTGATTCAACTTAAATAAATTAAATTGTGTATTATTGAGTTTCATTCAACTTAAATAAATTAAGTTTGAACTCAAAAATTCATTACAAGCGATAATATACCGCATGAATTGGGCAACATGCTTCAAAAGCTTATATTTAATTAAAATGCGTGCTTTTGTGTTGTTTCATGGTCTATTATGTATTATTAAGCCTAGCCCAACTTAAATAAATTTAAAAAAATCACAAATTCATTGCAACAATCGTGCAACAACGTGAATTGCGCAACGTGCTTTACCAACCCCCCTTATGCATTTATTAAATTCCGTAATTTTGTGTTGTTTCTTGACATATTATGTATTATTAAGCTTGATTCAACTTAAATAAATTAAATTGTGTATTATTGAGTTTCATTCAACTTAAATAAATTAAGTTTGAACTCAAAAATTCATTACAAGCGATAATATACCGCATGAATTGGGCAACATGCTTCAAAAGCTTATATTTAATTAAAATGCGTCCTTTTGTGTTGTTTCATGGTCTATTATGTATTATTAAGCCTAGCCCAACTTAAATAAATTTAAAAAAATCACAAATTCATTGCAACAATCGTGCAACAACGTGAATTGCGCAACGTGCTTTACCAACCCCTTATGCATTTATTAAATTCCGTAATTTTGTGTTGTTTCTTGACATATTATGTATTATTAAGCTTGATTCAACTTAAATAAATTAAATTGTGTATTATTGAGTTTCATTCAACTTAAATAAATTAAGTTTGAACTCAAAAATTCATTACAAGCGATAATATACCGCATGAATTGGGCAACATGCTTCAAAAGCTTATATTTAATTAAAATGCGTGCTTTTGTGTTGTTTCATGGTCTATTATGTATTATTAAGCCTAGCCCAACTTAAATAAATTTAAAAAAATCACAAATTCATTGCAACAATCGTGCAACAACGTGAATTGTGCAACGTGCTTTACCAACCCCTTATGCATTTATTAAATTCCGTAATTTTGTGTTGTTTCTTGACATATTATGTATTATTAAGCTTGATTCAACTTAAATAAATTAAATTGTGTATTATTGAGTTTCATTCAACTTAAATAAATTAAGTTTGAACTCAAAAATTCATTACAAGCGATAATATACCGCATGAATTGGGCAACATGCTTCAAAAGCTTATATTTAATTAAAATGCGTGCTTTTGTGTTGTTTCATGGTCTATTATGTATTATTAAGCCTAGCCCAACTTAAATAAATTTAAAAAAATCACAAATTCATTGCAACAATCGTGCAACAACGTGAATTGCGCAACGTGCTTTACCAACCCCCCTTATGCATTTATTAAATTCCGTAATTTTGTGTTGTTCCTTGACATATTATGTATTATTAAGCTTGATTCAACTTAAATAAATTAAATTGTGTATTATTGAGTTTCATTCAACTTAAATAAATTAAGTTTGAACTCAAAAATTCATTACAAGCGATAATATACCGCATGAATTGGGCAACATGCTTCAAAAGCTTATATTTAATTAAAATGCGTGCTTTTGTGTTGTTTCATGGTCTATTATGTATTATTAAGCCTAGCCCAACTTAAATAAATTTAAAAAAAATCACAAATTCATTGCAACAATCGTGCAACAACGTGAATTGCGCAACGTGCTTTACCAACCCCTTATGCATTTATTAAATTCCGTAATTTTGTGTTGTTTCTTGACATATTATGTATTATTAAGCTTGATTCAACTTAAATAAATTAAATTGTGTATTATTGAGTTTCATTCAACTTAAATAAATTAAGTTTGAACTCAAAAATTCATTACAAGCGATAATATACCGCATGAATTGGGCAACATGCTTCAAAAGCTTATATTTAATTAAAATGCGTGCTTTTGTGTTGTTTCATGGTCTATTATGTGTATTATTAAGCCTAGCCCAACTTAAATAAATTTAAAAAAATCACAAATTCATTGCAACAATCGTGCAACAACGTGAATTGCGCAACGTGCTTTACCAACCCCCCTTATGCATTTATTAAATTCCGTAATTTTGTGTTCTGTTTCGCTTGACATATTATGTATTATTAAGCTTGATTCAACTTAAATAAATTAAATTGTGTATTATTGAGTTTCATTCAACTTAAATAAATTAAGTTTGAACTCAAAAATTCATTACAAGCGATAATATACCGCATGAATTGGGCAACATGCTTCAAAAGCTTATATTTAATTAAAATGCGTGCTTTTGTGTTGTTTCATGGTCTATTATGTGTATTATTAAGCCTAGCCCAACTTAAATAAATTTAAAAAAATCACAAATTCATTGCAACAATCGTGCAACAACGTGAATTGCGCAACGTGCTTTACCAACCCCCCTTATGCATTTATTAAATTCCGTAATTTTGTGTTCTGTTTCGCTTGACATATTATGTATTATTAAGCTTGATTCAACTTAAATAAATTAAATTGTGTATTATTGAGTTTCATTCAACTTAAATAAATTAAGTTTGAACTCAAAAATTCATTACAAGCGATAATATACCGCATGAATTGGGCAACATGCTTCAAAAGCTTATATTTAATTAAAATGCGTGCTTTTGTGTTGTTTCATGGTCTATTATGTGTATTATTAAGCCTAGCCCAACTTAAATAAATTTAAAAAAATCACAAATTCATTGCAACAAACGTGCAACAACGTGGTCTAGGCTCAATAATACATAATAGACCATGAAACAACACAAAAGCACGAATTTAAATTAAACATAAGCTTTTGGAGCATGTTGCCCAATTCATGCGGTATATTATCGCTTGTAATGAATTTTACACAATTTAATTTATTTAAGTTGAATCAAGCTTAATAATACATAATATGTCAAGAAACAACACAAAATTACGGAATTTAATAAATGCATAAGGTTGGTAAAGCACGTTGCGCAATTCACGTTGTTGCACGTTTGTTGCAATGAATTTGTGTTTTTTTAAATTTATTTAATTTGGTCTAGGCTCAATAATACATAATAGACCATGAAACAACACAAAAGCACGCATTTTAATTAAACATAAGCTTTTGGAGCATGTTGCCCAATTCATGCGGGATATTATCGCTTGTAATGAATTTTTGAGTTCAAACTTAATTTATTTAAGTTTGTAACGATAAAAGTTTACCTTCTTACGACAGTATACCCTATCGTTAAAGAAATTGTCCCCATTTCATGCCCTAGCTCCATGTGCGGCTTGGTCGCGGGTTTTTGGGGTTAGATGAAATAAGGGACCTAGATTATCGCACGATAATATAAAGACAGAGAAGATGGCCTACAATTTACCACCTAAAATTTAAATCAAAATGAAAAAGGGGGTCATCGGACCCAAAACTGGCGGTTCCTACACATTTCACGGGAACGGGTTTTCACCCATGGTTGTTATTTCCTGCTTCTTAGGGCAACATAGTTACCTTAAGAAGCAAGAACACGCAAAAATTACAATAAAACACAAAAAAAAATGTTTAGTAGGAGAAAGAAGTGGAGGAGGTCCTTAGCAGATATAGAGAGTGTCCTGCCTATGGGCAGGGTTACTTTCGATGCTCTCGCTTCTAGCAAGACTCAGCTTTGCTAGAAGCAACTAAGGGACCTCGCCACAATAATAAAAAAAAATAGTCACACTGCACCATACTCACCAATGGTCCTAGTTAAACGCTTTTCAAAACTTTACACCGTACTATAGTCAGAATTCCAAACTCATTTATTGCACTTTCTATTTAGATTTAATTCATTTATTAGACAAAAATTTCACTGTTAAAGAAAATTTCTTAGATATGAAGTTCTTACACCTTAGTTTTTATATATTTTTTTATATTATTGTCTATTTCAAACTTTTAATTTATCTCGACACACGTTAAGTTTTTCTTTATCATAATGACCTAATTGTGTGATACTATTGTATTTTTTGTGTTTTGTACTTTAATTTAATTTAATCAATAACAATTCTATTTTGAATCCACTGAGAACACACAAGAAAAAAAAACGTACACAAAAAAATAAACAATTGAATTAAAACGAACTTATTTTCCAATAAAATTTCCACACAATTTACAAACACTAAAAAAAGTAAATATTAACAAAACTGTCGAGCAAATTACTTTGTAACCAACCGTCACAAATAAAACGATTGAATACTGAAAATTTTATACTGAATAAGAAGTTCTCCTGCGGTATTCTGTAGCCGACTAAAGCTCAGCATGGGTCGTGGTTAGTTTTTGGAGATTATTCAATATTTGATATATACCGCATATAATATATATATGTATAAAATAAAAATAACGTTACAAAAATTTAATTTCTTTACACGACCAAAAAAAAATTGTTTACAAAAATAAAGGTTATACGAGAAATACACTTGGACAACACTACACATTGGATATTTTTTTTCATTTCCTCATCTCACCCCATATCAATAATAAGAAAATTTACTCTCTCATTTAAAACATATAGTGTAAAAAAAAAATATGAAATAGAACCTCTACAATTAAATTATCGAAACTTAATAAAATAAAAAAAAACAAAGAAAATATATATATAATTATTTACAAATGAATTATAATTTATTTAATTCAAATAATATAATTAACGTTAACGTAAAAAAAAAATGTCTTTATTTACATATATTAAAAAAAAATTCGTTGGTGCACTTACGAAAATGTGTGTAACACACATGAGCTCTAAATTGTTAATTTGTGGATTTTTCAATATTTCTCTGATGATAGTTGATTCCCTCGTTGTATTATATGATCAAAGTACCTTATATGATATTGGATTTTTCTTTTCCGTTTTTCCGTTTCTCCAATTTTTCCAGTTGTACTTACAATGATGTTATATTTATTTTCTCTTTTACAATACATTGAACATTATTTAATCAACATACACACTAATAGTTTATAAGTTTTTTTTTTTATATAATTATAAATAATTTTTGAACATATATATCTATCGATATAATTATATATATATATATATATATATATATATATATATATATATATATATAAATATATATATATATATATATATATATATATATATATATTTCCTTTTTCACAATGAAAATGTGTATGCACTACACATGAGCTTTAAATGTTTACAATTACAATATTATAATTTAACTGTTGATTAATCTTATAATTATTATTCACATAGTCATAATTTTATTATGATCATACAGTTTTCTTTAAAATTTTCTTTTTTATTACTGTTTTACTAATTTAATTTTAGTTTTAGGTCAGAACTCTACAGCTTGAATTTTTAGTTTCGACTCTCGAAAATTTTTTATTTTTCCATAAAATAATCGAAATTTTCCGTTACTAGGATTTAAAAATATTTATAAACTCTAGTGTTCAATATCTCAATTAACCACACAGTATATACGTACAGGTTGGATTCGTATAACGTGAAACATTTCACGATTGAAATGTTTCAATCGTGGGGACGACCTACACCCTAGAGATGTCTCAAAGCCGGGTATTTTTTTTTCAAACAATTTTTATAAGTATAATTATTAATTAGTTTTTTTTTCAATTTCGAAGGTCCTTAGCATGATAGACACCTAAACTTTTACCTTTCTCATCAATCAATTCGTATGCTACGGTGCCTACCAATTTCCCAATATATGCTTTTTTGAATTTTTGCATTAATTTTGCTGATCTTTTGTTTGCTGCACTACTTTGAAAAAATGTTCTAGCATAAACTTGTTGTCCAATTTGAAAAGATCGATTACGCGTTCGCAAATTATATGTGTGTGAATGATGTTGATATAACTTTTGTAAATGATCTAGTACTTGTTGTTGAACTACTGTAAGTCTATCAGCATTAGACATATGCACTTCTCTCTCATTTAAACTTTTCAAAATTTGTTGCAATTTATAATCTGACGCATGATTAATGTGATGTTGACCGAAAACTATAAAATGTGGGGAATGATTTGTACTACTATGAATAACGTTTCTCAAAGCTGACCCAATTGAATGCAAATGAAGATCCCAATTAACGTGATTTTCATTTACATAAGACCTTATTGCAGCAATAATTGTTCGATTTACTCTTTCGGATGTATTTGATTGTGGATGATATTTAGGTGTACGAATATGTTTAATGTCATATTTTTTTAATAATTCCTAAAATATATTACTGGTAAATTGTTTACCATTGTCACTAAGTAAAAATTCAGGAACTGAATAAACATTAAATATTCGATTTTCCAAAAATTGAATTACATTATTAGACGTAGCATCTCGCATTGGTTCAGCCACCATAAATCGGGAAAATTGATCAAGAACCACAAAAATATAGCAATTACCTTTTCTAGATCTTGGAAATGGTCCTATAAAATCGATAAATATCTTTTGCCAAGGTCTGTACACTTCATGATAATTTCCCATTGGAGGTCGAGTTAAACTGTTAGTAGCCTTACATTCTTTACAAACATCACAAAGGTTGATAAAATTATGTACATCTTTTACTAGACCTGGCCAATGATAATACCGACGAATAGTCTCTATACATTTCTCAATCCCTGTATGAACTGCACTTGGAGGACAATGATATTGTTCTATTATATTTATTCTTAACTGTTCGGGAACGTACAATTTCCAGTTTGGAATATCGGTATTTAAATTTAACTCCTTTATGCCAGATGTGTTAATAAAAATTTTGTTATTTTCAACTTTCAAATTGTTTTAAGATCAGGATTATCAGATAAATTTTGTATAATTGATTGATAATTTGGATCAGCAAAAACATCAGAATCTAAATCTAAAATGAAATGACGTTGATCTAAAAGCTCATTAAAAGTTCCAATTTCATCTGCATGATTACGTGACAATGCATCAGGCACGAGATTGTCTTTTCCTTTGCGATATTCAATAGTAAAATCGAAACCCTGCAATTTGAGACTCCAGCGAGCGAGACGTCCAGAAAGATCCCTTTGTCCCATTAACCACTTCAAACTAGCGTGATCAGTGATAATGGTAAAAGGTAATCCTTCTACATACTGCCTAAATTTCTTGACACTTAACACAGCCGCTAAACATTCTAATTCTGTAATACTATAATTGCGCTGTGCTGTGTTAAGTTTCTGAGAAAAGTATGCAATAGGACGTTCATCGCCGCTGGAAGACTTCTGAAATAAAACACCTCCTACACCGGTACATGATGCATCGCACTGAATATAAAAATGTTGCTTATAATCGGGATGACATAAAACAGGAGCAGTTGACAAAGCATCTTTTAAATCACTAAATGATTTTTCAGCCGAATCCGTCCAAATAAGTTTTTTATTTTTCTTTAATAAATTCGTCAATGGCTCTGCAATTTCCGAATACCGAGATATAAATCGCCTATACCAACCAGTCATGCCCAAAAATCGGCGTATCTGGCGAACATTTTTAGGTGTTGGATATGACGCAATTGCTGACACCTTTTCGGGATTTGCTTTAATTACTCCATCACCAACTAAATAGCCAAGATATGCAATTTCTTTTAGTAAAAATTTGCTTTTCTCCACTTTAATTGTTAAGTTTGCTTTCTTTAAAAATCCCGCAACCTTATACAACAAAGAAATGTGTTCATCGAAATGTTCAGACGTTATCAAAAGATCATCTAGGTAGACAAAGATTTGAGTATGCAATTTATGGGGTATCACTCGATGCATAAGTCGACACAATGTTTGCGGAGCATTACAAAGACCAAATGGCATAACTCTGAATTGATACAAAGGTCTGCCAGCAACAGTGAAAGCTGTCTTATCCCTTGATCCCTCATCTAAAGGAATTTGCCAGAACGCATCCTTTAAATCAATACTACTAATAAATTTAGTATTGTTAAGGCGTCCTAACAAACCATCAATTATGGGCAAGGGATAAGCATCCTTCACTGTTACCTCATCCACCTTCCGTGCATCAAGACAAAGCCGAACTTTACCATTTGCCTTTGATACCATTGCAATCGGTGAACACCATAAACTGCTGCTCTCCTCGATGACTCCTAACGACAACATTCTATCCAACTCCTGATACATCTTTTCCTGTACAGCAGGAGATACCATATAATGCCTTTGTTTAATTGGTTTTGCACCACCTACATCAATTGCATGCGACAAGTACGAAGTTTTACCCAAACCTAAAACATTTGATGAAGGAAACTCTTTGATAACCTTATTGATTATATTTTTCTGCTCCTCAGATAAATCATGCTGATTTGGTAGATTGATCAAAGTGGTTTCACATACATCAAACAATTTAGAATTTGGATTAATTTTTGAATTATGATTGAACGCTATAGGTGATGATTTAGAAATAGATATTTTTAAACCAAATTCCTGCCAAAAATCAACTCCTAAATATAAATTTTGACTTAAATTTGGTGCAACATGTAACGTTAATATAGACGTTTTGCCTGCAAACGAAACGGGTGTACGTATATGTCCAAGAATGGTTTCACATTTACCGTTTGCCGTTTTAACCACTGACGGCATATGTCTAAACTTAATTTTTGAATCTTGAAAAAAATTTTCACTACCTTTACCTAATATTGAAATATTTGCTCCACTATCCAACAAACCAGAATAAATAGTACCAAAAATTTCAACTTCCGCATAAGGTCTACCATCGCTACTGTCTGAAATTAGCGATTCAATAATTTGCCTTTTAAGCAGACGTCGATTTTTCCAGTATCTAATATTTCTGATCGTTTTAGAATTTTGATTATAAATTTGTTTATAATGCGAAAAATTATTATAATGTATATTATTTAACGGTAATGGGGTTGTTGTCGTGCTTGTAACTCCGGATCCGTGTTGCACGCGACTTCCTCCGACTTGGTTAATATTCTGGGGATGAAATTCATGGAACCCATCCCCCTCTGAGAGTTTTCCGAAATTTTTGGTTTACATCTAAAACACTGAGGTTTTAGAACTCCATTATATTCACAACCAAAACAAAATTTTCTGTTAATTGGATATGGACATTCTTTAAAAATATGATCGTTTCTGCTACAATTCCAACAAATATGTTTTGATGGTAATTTTTGTACTGGAGACGACGATAAAATTGGTAAATTGTTATCCTGACGATATGAATGTAACGCTAACACTTCCTTTTGGTCAATATTTATGGACGATTGATAATCCATTTCATTTATATATTTGCGAGGTTGTTGACACAAAAGTTCAGGAGAATATCCCGTTCGTTTCCACGTGTCCTCATAAGCCATACAACAACGAACTAATTCGTCTATACTATTGAAATTTATATTTGTTATTTTATCTTGAAGTCCTGCACGCATATTTTGTCTCATGAAATATATCAATTCAGAATCTGAAATAGGACACTCCATCTGCAACGCAATCGAAAGTACTTCATTGTAAAATGCTACAAAACTTTCTCCTAATTTTTGTTTTCGATTGTCAATTTGCCTACGAATATCCATATCCGTACGCCTGTCCTGAAAACGCTTAATAAATTCTTCCTTAAGTACTGTCCAACTAATACTCTGATTTCGTTCAATAAAAGTCCAATACCAATCAGATGCTATCCCTTTGAGCAAATAATTGAAATCTTGTACTAACTGAACATCAGAAATACAATTTGATTTAGCCAAATACTCAACTTTGAAAAGAAACCGTTTTGCTGAGACACTCAAATTAGATCCATCAAAAGAAATGTTCCATTTTGAAGGAAGAACTTTAAATAATTTAGTATTTGAATGTGTAAATGTTTGTTGTGAATTTGGAATTTGTAAATTGCCTTGATTTTGAGACAACACATCAGAATCAAAGTTATAACCACATTTAGGAATTTTGAAATTTTCATTTTGATTAAAAAATGTTGATGAATTATTATATAAATTAATATTGTTATCTATTGGTGCCGAAAAAGAATGATTTACAAATTTAGAAGATTCCATACCAACTTTATCAAAATTTAGAAAACTACCTTGGGATACAGTTTCAAAAGAATCATTATCACTAAATTCGTCATTTGACAATTGTAATGCTCGAAACTGATCAATTGATTCATTTAAAACTTTATTATTGTTTACTGATGTCTTGATTATGTCTAAAAATTTATTACATTTTGTTAGTGTATTATTAACCTCTTCAGTTACAACCTTTGAATATTTTAATCTAAATAATCTACCATGTATATGAATTAATTTGCTCTGTAACTGTAATAATTCGTCCACATTATTGCTTGCCAACGCTTGATCAAATAACTCACATACGCCTTGGAATTTATGAATAATTTTGCTAATTTCTAATTTTGGATTTTTACGCGCTCCTTCATGAGCCTTATTTGGAACTAATGAAGTATGTAATATTTCTAAACCAAAACGTTCCTTTAATTTATTTAATTTTTGACCCAGAGAATTACCTTCAATGTCTCGCACTTAACATTCTAGTTCTACCTCTTCGAAGTTCAAATGTTCCGGATTCATTATAACAATAATTAAATTAAACGAAAACGATTAAAACCAACACTTTTAACGATACTGTGTGTTTTTAAAATACCTACACAGAACACCAAATTTTATAAATAAATAATAATAATGACCGAAACACAAAAATATAAATAACAACAACACTTTTATTGAAATGTAATTAATTATTTCCACAAAATGAATAAAACAGTTAAAATTAACGATATGATTAGAAAAAAAATTAATTTATTTCATTAAAATGAAAAAATGGTACTTGCAATTAAATTAAATTAAATTAAATGGAAAATTGTGAAACCTGTTAATAAAACAAATTCAATAAAACAGTTAAACTGTACCACAATGAGCGAGTAAAACCTTCTAACTAAATATTTCAATAATGATAAGGGTGAGATGAAGTACAAAAAAAAATATCCAATAAAATATCAATATAAAAAAAAAATTAAATAGATAAAATAATTATAGGTCGTGTAATTTTTTTTTTTTTTTTTTAACAATACATAATAATATCTTCAAAAATTTAAATGAAAATCAAACCATTATTTACGGGAAAATCATTTAATAAGAAAACCATTATTATGTATCCTCTAATAATTATAAAAAAAAAATTATTCAATTGAAAAGTACAAGTACAAATCAAACCTAAATAGGGAAACAACACTTGACACAATTGAATAATAAATAAATTTAGTTTGAAACATCTATACTTTATATTAAACATATTAAAATCGACAGTAAAAACCGGAAATACTATACAAAGAAACCATAAGTGCTTCAAAAAAAATTTTTATATAAAATAATAAGCATAACTTTTAATCATCTTACTCAAAACTATTGTGATAAAGATGCTGATGCTTATAAGATAAAATACTAATAAAAAAAAATTTATATTTTGAACCGTTTACTAAATTAGATATTGTTTGTTCAGTTGCTATTAAGTTATGTTTGGGCGCCATCTGTAACCAACCGTCACAAATAAAACGATTGAATACTGAAAATTTTATACTGAATAAGAAGTCCTCCTGCGGTATTCTGTAGCCGACTAAAGCTCAGCATGGGTCGTGGTTAGTTTTTGGAGATTATTCAATATTTGATATATACCGCATATAATATATATATGTATAAAATAAAAATAACGTTACAAAAATTTAATTTCTTTACACGACCAAAAAAAAATTGTTTACAAAAATAAAGGTTATACGAGAAATACACTTGGACAACACTACACATTGGATATTTTTTTTCATTTCCTCATCTCACCCCATATCAATAATAAGAAAATTTACTCTCTCATTTAAAACATATAGTGTAAAAAAAAAATATGAAATAGAACCTCTACAATTAAATTATCGAAACTTAATAAAATAAAAAAAAACAAAGAAAATATATATATAATTATTTACAAATGAATTATAATTTATTTAATTCAAATAATATAATTAACGTTAACGTAAAAAAAAAATGTCTTTATTTACATATATTAAAAAAAAATTCGTTGGTGCACTTACGAAAATGTGTGTAACACACATGAGCTCTAAATTGTTAATTTGTGGATTTTTCAATATTTCTCTGATGATAGTTGATTCCCTCGTTGTATTATATGATCAAAGTACCTTATATGATATTGGATTTTTCTTTTCCGTTTTTCCGTTTCTCCAATTTTTCCAGTTGTACTTACAATGATGTTATATTTATTTTCTCTTTTACAATACATTGAACATTATTTAATCAACATACACACTAATAGTTTATAAGTTTTTTTTTTTATATAATTATAAATAATTTTTGAACATATATATCTATCGATATAATTATATATATACAGTAAAACCTTCGTATGTTGGACACTCAAGGGACTAAAACTTCTGTCCAACATATGGAGTTGTCCAAGTTACAGAATAAATTTCAAAAATTATGTTTTAAATAAAATGTACACAATTTGTGTAATAAAATTCATTTTTATTTGTTATTAAATTATATAAATAAAATTCATTTTATACATACATAAAAAAATTAAATATGTACCTATGTATATACAGTCTAATTCACCAGTATTTAATAATATGTAATTATACATACTTATAAAAATTGCACAAACTAAAGCTACTCAATCATTTTTGTTAAAATAATCAGAAATTTTACTTTGATTCTTTCGTCTATTAAGAACCAAGTCATCAATGTGTTGCTCTATTTCCGAGACATGTTTGTAAATTTCTGGCAATTTGCTTAGAGCAAAACTTTTCAAAACTGAAGTACATTTCACTGCATCCGATATGGACACGTCCACTATATCTTGTTCTGGCTCTGGATCTTCATCTTCATCTTCGTCGAGTTCCTTTTCGTTTTCCAATATAGAATTTAAAATATCAATTTCGTTGGGCTGACAACAAATGGCTATATCATCATCGGCACATACATACTCTTCAAACTCTGTAGCTGAAATGGGCAACAATGGGTTATGAACTAGTGGAGGAAGTTCGACTAGCTCATCTGAAGCTGGTTGAATTAAAAATCCAGCTTTATGGAAACATTTGATTATGCAATCGGTTGAAACTTGTTTCCATGAAACATCCACCCAAGAAATAGCATCGAGAACGTTAATCTTGTTAGATATATCAGTTGCTGTTAAATCACCCGTTCCAACCAACTCTAATTTATTTATAACATTTTTTAACAAATGACCTCTGTAGTAACTTTTGAAAGTTTTAATTATGCCCTGGTCGAGTGGCTGAATTGCGGAGGTCATTCTAGGTGGTAAAAATCGGAGTGTCACATTCGTTAAACCGTTGACTTCAACATGAGCTGGACAGTTATCTATAGTTAATATAATTTTTCTATTTTGTTTTCGCATAGTATCGTCAACTCCTCGGACCCAATCGTCAAATATGCTGGCAGTCATCCATGCTGATTTATTTGACCTCCATTTCACCGGTAAGTTACAAATTTTCAAATTTTTGAACGCTCTTGGTTTAGCAGCCTTTCCTATGACTAAGGGCTGTAACTTCTCACCAGTGGCACTTGCGCACAATAAAACAGTCAATCTGTCTTTTGACAATTTACCACTACAACAATTTTCATTCTTTAATACCATGCTTTTATCTGGCATCAATTTAAAAAACAAACCAAGCTCATCAGCATTAAACCAATCCTTCTGGTCGTAGCCCTCTACTAAAGAAGCAAAATTTTCGCGAAACTTGATAATATCGCACTCCTTAATTTCGTTTGCTTCACCGCATAAAGCTTTATAGTGGATGCCATATCGCTGACGAAATTTTTCAAGCCAGCCATTCGATGCTCGAAACTCATTTAATCCAAGTTTTTCGGCGATATTTTTTGCACATTGTTGTATAATGGGGCCAGATATCCGTGCATTTGCCGCTCGCATTTGTTTAAACCATTGGTAGCAACTGGAGTTTACCTTCTCATACGTGGTTTTGGGCCTTTTGCGGTGTAAACTTTCGTTTTCTTCATGATACCGTTCAACATATTCCTCCTTTCGCTTTAAAATATTGCCAACCGTTGATTTCGATATGTCAAATTTTTCAGCAGTTTCTCGGTACGTGCTGTTTTTGTTGTAATTAATTACTGCCAATTTATCTTTAAGAGATAATTCTTTTAATGTTTTTTTCGGCATATTGATAGTCCCTAAAGGCACATTAATATGTGTGTTAGATTATTATTACATAAACAATAAAACAGTAAAAAATAACTCAAATTAAAATCAACTTACCTGTTCCGACCTATTTTGAGAATAGAATATTGACGTACGAATTTTCGAATCACATGAAACTTCATTTCAGTTGTTAAAAACGTATGTTCAGAGATTTAAAACATGAAACATTCTGTGTTTTACATTTATTTGCACGAAGAAAATCAAGAGAATAGAGCCAAAGTGAAACGTTTTGTCCTCCTGATAACGAAAATAAATTAAAACAAAACACAAACCTATACACATTCGTATGTATTACGTACACTGTACAATACATTTGTAAAAAATACAATTTGAGAAAAATAATTTCTGTTGTGTGTCCAATATATAGAGTAAAAATATAAAGAAAATTTATGAAATGTTCAAAAAAAATTGTCCAACATACAAGATATAGAGGTTGTCCAATATATAGAGTTAAATCTGACATTTTTATACAAAGTTCCATACATTTTTGAAGGGACTTGACTTTTTGTCCAAGATATAGAAATGTCCAAGTTATAGAGGTGTCCAACATTAGAGGTTTCACTGTATATATATATATATATATATATATATATATATATATATATATATATATATATATATATATATATATTTCCTTTTTCACAATGAAAATGTGTATGCACTACACATGAGCTTTAAATGTTTACAATTACAATATTATAATTTAACTGTTGATTAATCTTATAATTATTATTCACATAGTCATAATTTTATTATGATCATACAGTTTTCTTTAAAATTTTCTTTTTTATTACTGTTTTACTAATTTAATTTTAGTTTTAGGTCAGAACTCTACAGCTTGAATTTTTAGTTTCGACTCTCGAAAATTTTTTATTTTTCCATAAAATAATCGAAATTTTCCGTTACTAGGATTTAAAAATATTTATAAACTCTAGTGTTCAATATCTCAATTAACCACACAGTATATACGTACAGGTTGGATTCGTATAACGTGAAACATTTCACGATTGAAATGTTTCAATCGTGGGGACGACCTACACCCTAGAGATGTCTCAAAGCCGGGTATTTTTTTTTCAAACAATTTTTATAAGTATAATTATTAATTAGTTTTTTTTTTCAATTTCGAAGGTCCTTAGCATGATAGACACCTAAACTTTTACCTTTCTCATCAATCAATTCGTATGCTACGGTGCCTACCAATTTCCCAATATATGCTTTTTTGAATTTTTGCATTAATTTTGCTGATCTTTTGTTTGCTGCACTACTTTGAAAAAATGTTCTAGCATAAACTTGTTGTCCAATTTGAAAAGATCGATTACGCGTTCGCAAATTATATGTGTGTGAATGATGTTGATATAACTTTTGTAAATGATCTAGTACTTGTTGTTGAACTACTGTAAGTCTATCAGCATTAGACATATGCACTTCTCTCTCATTTAAACTTTTCAAAATTTGTTGCAATTTATAATCTGACGCATGATTAATGTGATGTTGACCGAAAACTATAAAATGTGGGGAATGATTTGTACTACTATGAATAACGTTTCTCAAAGCTGACCCAATTGAATGCAAATGAAGATCCCAATTAACGTGATTTTCATTTACATAAGACCTTATTGCAGCAATAATTGTTCGATTTACTCTTTCGGATGTATTTGATTGTGGATGATATTTAGGTGTACGAATATGTTTAATGTCATATTTTTTTAATAATTCCTAAAATATATTACTGGTAAATTGTTTACCATTGTCACTAAGTAAAAATTCAGGAACTGAATAAACATTAAATATTCGATTTTCCAAAAATTGAATTACATTATTAGACGTAGCATCTCGCATTGGTTCAGCCACCATAAATCGGGAAAATTGATCAAGAACCACAAAAATATAGCAATTACCTTTTCTAGATCTTGGAAATGGTCCTATAAAATCGATAAATATCTTTTGCCAAGGTCTGTACACTTCATGATAATTTCCCATTGGAGGTCGAGTTAAACTGTTAGTAGCCTTACATTCTTTACAAACATCACAAAGGTTGATAAAATTATGTACATCTTTTACTAGACCTGGCCAATGATAATACCGACGAATAGTCTCTATACATTTCTCAATCCCTGTATGAACTGCACTTGGAGGACAATGATATTGTTCTATTATATTTATTCTTAACTGTTCGGGAACGTACAATTTCCAGTTTGGAATATCGGTATTTAAATTTAACTCCTTTATGCCAGATGTGTTAATAAAAATTTTGTTATTTTCAACTTTCAAATTGTTTTAAGATCAGGATTATCAGATAAATTTTGTATAATTGATTGATAATTTGGATCAGCAAAAACATCAGAATCTAAATCTAAAATGAAATGACGTTGATCTAAAAGCTCATTAAAAGTTCCAATTTCATCTGCATGATTACGTGACAATGCATCAGGCACGAGATTGTCTTTTCCTTTGCGATATTCAATAGTAAAATCGAAACCCTGCAATTTGAGACTCCAGCGAGCGAGACGTCCAGAAAGATCCCTTTGTCCCATTAACCACTTCAAACTAGCGTGATCAGTGATAATGGTAAAAGGTAATCCTTCTACATACTGCCTAAATTTCTTGACACTTAACACAGCCGCTAAACATTCTAATTCTGTAATACTATAATTGCGCTGTGCTGTGTTAAGTTTCTGAGAAAAGTATGCAATAGGACGTTCATCGCCGCTGGAAGACTTCTGAAATAAAACACCTCCTACACCGGTACATGATGCATCGCACTGAATATAAAAATGTTGCTTATAATCGGGATGACATAAAACAGGAGCAGTTGACAAAGCATCTTTTAAATCACTAAATGATTTTTCAGCCGAATCCGTCCAAATAAGTTTTTTATTTTTCTTTAATAAATTCGTCAATGGCTCTGCAATTTCCGAATACCGAGATATAAATCGCCTATACCAACCAGTCATGCCCAAAAATCGGCGTATCTGGCGAACATTTTTAGGTGTTGGATATGACGCAATTGCTGACACCTTTTCGGGATTTGCTTTAATTACTCCATCACCAACTAAATAGCCAAGATATGCAATTTCTTTTAGTAAAAATTTGCTTTTCTCCACTTTAATTGTTAAGTTTGCTTTCTTTAAAAATCCCGCAACCTTATACAACAAAGAAATGTGTTCATCGAAATGTTCAGACGTTATCAAAAGATCATCTAGGTAGACAAAGATTTGAGTATGCAATTTATGGGGTATCACTCGATGCATAAGTCGACACAATGTTTGCGGAGCATTACAAAGACCAAATGGCATAACTCTGAATTGATACAAAGGTCTGCCAGCAACAGTGAAAGCTGTCTTATCCCTTGATCCCTCATCTAAAGGAATTTGCCAGAACGCATCCTTTAAATCAATACTACTAATAAATTTAGTATTGTTAAGGCGTCCTAACAAACCATCAATTATGGGCAAGGGATAAGCATCCTTCACTGTTACCTCATCCACCTTCCGTGCATCAAGACAAAGCCGAACTTTACCATTTGCCTTTGATACCATTGCAATCGGTGAACACCATAAACTGCTGCTCTCCTCGATGACTCCTAACGACAACATTCTATCCAACTCCTGATACATCTTTTCCTGTACAGCAGGAGATACCATATAATGCCTTTGTTTAATTGGTTTTGCACCACCTACATCAATTGCATGCGACAAGTACGAAGTTTTACCCAAACCTAAAACATTTGATGAAGGAAACTCTTTGATAACCTTATTGATTATATTTTTCTGCTCCTCAGATAAATCATGCTGATTTGGTAGATTGATCAAAGTGGTTTCACATACATCAAACAATTTAGAATTTGGATTAATTTTTGAATTATGATTGAACGCTATAGGTGATGATTTAGAAATAGATATTTTTAAACCAAATTCCTGCCAAAAATCAACTCCTAAATATAAATTTTGACTTAAATTTGGTGCAACATGTAACGTTAATATAGACGTTTTGCCTGCAAACGAAACGGGTGTACGTATATGTCCAAGAATGGTTTCACATTTACCGTTTGCCGTTTTAACCACTGACGGCATATGTCTAAACTTAATTTTTGAATCTTGAAAAAAATTTTCACTACCTTTACCTAATATTGAAATATTTGCTCCACTATCCAACAAACCAGAATAAATAGTACCAAAAATTTCAACTTCCGCATAAGGTCTACCATCGCTACTGTCTGAAATTAGCGATTCAATAATTTGCCTTTTAAGCAGACGTCGATTTTTCCAGTATCTAATATTTCTGATCGTTTTAGAATTTTGATTATAAATTTGTTTATAATGCGAAAAATTATTATAATGTATATTATTTAACGGTAATGGGGTTGTTGTCGTGCTTGTAACTCCGGATCCGTGTTGCACGCGAATTCCTCCGACTTGGTTAATATTCTGGGGATGAAATTCATGGAACCCATCCCCCTCTGAGAGTTTTCCGAAATTTTTGGTTTACATCTAAAACACTGAGGTTTTAGAACTCCATTATATTCACAACCAAAACAAAATTTTCTGTTAATTGGATATGGACATTCTTTAAAAATATGATCATTTCTGCTACAATTCCAACAAATATGTTTTGATGGTAATTTTTGTACTGGAGACGACGATAAAATTGGTAAATTGTTATCCTGACGATATGAATGTAACGCTAACACTTCCTTTTGGTCAATATTTATGGACGATTGATAATCCATTTCATTTATATATTTGCGAGGTTGTTGACACAAAAGTTCAGGAGAATATCCCGTTCGTTTCCACGTGTCCTCATAAGCCATACAACAACGAACTAATTCGTCTATACTATTGAAATTTATATTTGTTATTTTATCTTGAAGTCCTGCACGCATATTTTGTCTCATGAAATATATCAATTCAGAATCTGAAATAGGACACTCCATCTGCAACGCAATCGAAAGTACTTCATTGTAAAATGCTACAAAACTTTCTCCTAATTTTTGTTTTCGATTGTCAATTTGCCTACGAATATCCATATCCGTACGCCTGTCCTGAAAACGCTTAATAAATTCTTCCTTAAGTACTGTCCAACTAATACTCTGATTTCGTTCAATAAAAGTCCAATACCAATCAGATGCTATCCCTTTGAGCAAATAATTGAAATCTTGTACTAACTGAACATCAGAAATACAATTTGATTTAGCCAAATACTCAACTTTGAAAAGAAACCGTTTTGCTGAGACACTCAAATTAGATCCATCAAAAGAAATGTTCCATTTTGAAGGAAGAACTTTAAATAATTTAGTATTTGAATGTGTAAATGTTTGTTGTGAATTTGGAATTTGTAAATTGCCTTGATTTTGAGACAACACATCAGAATCAAAGTTATAACCACATTTAGGAATTTTGAAATTTTCATTTTGATTAAAAAATGTTGATGAATTATTATATAAATTAATATTGTTATCTATTGGTGCCGAAAAAGAATGATTTACAAATTTAGAAGATTCCATACCAACTTTATCAAAATGTAGAAAACTACCTTGGGATACAGTTTCAAAAGAATCATTATCACTAAATTCGTCATTTGACAATTGTAATGCTCGAAACTGATCAATTGATTCATTTAAAACTTTATTATTGTTTACTGATGTCTTGATTATGTCTAAAAATTTATTACATTTTGTTAGTGTATTATTAACCTCTTCAGTTACAACCTTTGAATATTTTAATCTAAATAATCTACCATGTATATGAATTAATTTGCTCTGTAACTGTAATAATTCGTCCACATTATTGCTTGCCAACGCTTGATCAAATAACTCACATACGCCTTGGAATTTATGAATAATTTTGCTAATTTCTAATTTTGGATTTTTACGCGCTCCTTCATGAGCCTTATTTGGAACTAATGAAGTATGTAATATTTCTAAACCAAAACGTTCCTTTAATTTATTTAATTTTTGACCCAGAGAATTACCTTCAATGTCTCGCACTTAACATTCTAGTTCTACCTCTTCGAAGTTCAAATGTTCCGGATTCATTATAACAATAATTAAATTAAACGAAAACGATTAAAACCAACACTTTTAACGATACTGTGTGTTTTTAAAATACCTACACAGAACACCAAAGTTTATAAATAAATAATAATAATGACCGAAACACAAAAATATAAATAACAACAACACTTTTATTGAAATGTAATTAATTATTTCAACAAAATGAATAAAACAGTTAAAATTAACGATATGATTAGAAAAAAAATTAATTTATTTCATTAAAATGAAAAAATGGTACTTGCAATTAAATTAAATTAAATTAAATGGAAAATTGTGAAACCTGTTAATAAAACAAATTCAATAAAACAGTTAAACTGTACCACAATGAGCGAGGAAAACCTTCTAACTAAATATTTCAATAATGATAAGGGTGAGATGAAGTACAAAAAAAAATATCCAATAAAATATCAATATAAAAAATAAATTAAATAGATAAAATAATTATAGGTCGTGTAATTTTTTTTTTTTTTTTTTTTAACAATACATAATAATATCTTCAAAAATTTTAATGAAAATCAAACCATTATTTACGGGAAAATCATTTAATAAGAAAACCATTATTATGTATCCTCTAATAATTATAAAAAAAAAATTATTCAATTGAAAAGTACAAGTACAAATCAAACCTAAATAGGGAAACAACACTTGACACAATTGAATAATAAATAAATTTAGTTTGAAACATCTATACTTTATATTAAACATATTAAAATCGACAGTAAAAACCGGAAATACTATACAAAGAAACCATAAGTGCTTCAAAAAAAATTTTTATATAAAATAATAAGCATAACTTTTAATCATCTTACTCAAAACTATTGTGATAAAGATGCTGATGCTTATAAGATAAAATACTAATAAAAAAAAATTTATATTTTGAACCGTTTACTAAATTAGATATTGTTTGTTCAGTTGCTATTAAGTTATGTTTGGGCGCCATCTGTAACCAACCGTCACAAATAAAACGATTGAATACTGAAAATTTTATACTGAATAAGAAGTCCTCCTGCGGTATTCTGTAGCCGACTAAAGCTCAGCATGGGTCGTGGTTAGTTTTTGGAGATTATTCAATATTTGATATTTACCGCATATAATATATATACTCGTATGTATAAAATAAAAATAACGTTACAAAAATTTAATTTCTTTACACGACCAAAAAAAATTGTTTACAAAAATAAAGGTTTACCGAGAAATACACTTGGACAACACTACACATTGGATATTTTTTTTTCATATCCTCATCTCACCCCATATCAATAATAAGAAAATTTACTCTCTCATTTAAAACATATAGTGTAAAAAAAAAAATATGAAATAGAACCTCTACAATTAAATTATCGAAACTTAATAAAATAAAAAAAAACAAAGAAAATATATATATAATTATTTACAAATGAATTATAATTTATTTAATTCAAATAATATAATTAACGTTAACGTAAAAAAAAAATGTCTTTATTTACATATATAAAAAAAAAATTCGTTGGTGCACTTACGACAATGTGTGTAACACACATGAGCTCTAAATTGTTAATTTGTGGATTTTTCAATATTTCTCTGATGATAGTTGATTCCCTCGTTGTATTATATGATCAAAGTACCTTATATGATATTGGATTTTTCTTTTCCGTTTTTCCGTTTCTCCAATTTTTCCCGTTGTACTTACAATGATGTTATATTTATTTTCTCTTTTACAATACATTGAACATTATTTAATCAACATACACACTAATAGTTTATAAGTTTTTTTTTTATATAATTATAAATTAATTTTTGAACATATATATCTATCGATATAATTATATATATATATATATATATATATATATATATATATATATATATATATATATATTTCCTTTTTCACAATGAAAATGTGTATGCACTACACATGAGCTTTAAATGTTTACAATTACAATATTATAATTTAACTGTTGATTAATCTTATAATTATTATTCACATAGTCATAATTTTATTATGATCATACAGTTTTCTTTATAATTTTCTTTTCTATTACTGTTTTACTAATTTAATTTTAGTTTTAGGTCAGAACTCTACAGTTTGAATTTTTAGTTTCGACTCTCGAAAATTTTTTATTTTTCCATAAAATAATCGAAATTTTCCGTTACTAGGATTTAAAAATATTTATAAACTCTAGTGTTCAATATCTCAATTAACCACACAGTATATACGTACAGGTTGGATTCGTATAACGTGAAACATTTCACGATTGAAATGTTTCAACTTCACCAAAAACTTGTAAAATTAAAAAAAACCAACTGACCACCCGTGGGTCTATCTCTTCACTGACTGTCTAAACCAGAAACGAAAAACGTACCTCTTTTGAGTTTCGAAGGTAATTTTTGCGATCTCATCACAAAAATTCCTGCGAAAATTGTA
This sequence comes from Nephrotoma appendiculata, assembly GCA_947310385.1. Lineage (NCBI taxonomy): Eukaryota > Metazoa > Arthropoda > Insecta > Diptera > Tipulidae > Nephrotoma > Nephrotoma appendiculata. The sequence goes on along the minus strand of OX371225.1, from coordinate 317,665,552 downwards.
CACCAACGTGACATCGATTTTGCTGAATCGAGCAACGCGAAAATATTTTTTTTCTTTAACACATCCATTGCGGAAGATCGAACAACAACAACCACAATGCTTTTCAATATTTGCATCGGTGTCATTGTTACTAACCTATTTGTAAGTATAGTATAAAAACTTACATTTCAAATATGTGCATAAAGACGTAATCAAATTACGTTCATGAAAATATTTGGGTTCATTTAACCGAGGCACATAAAATATTCTAATGTGAATAAATTATGTTACCTTGAATTAAATAGACTCTAAAAGAAAATGTAAAGCAAATTAAACTTGACGGGCTTATTACATTAGAGATAGTTGAAGATATTATCTTCGAGGTCATGTTAATTGGAAATAAAAGATTTGGGATAGGTTGATAACAGAATTAGATAGAATTCTGTTACATATTAATTATTTTATCATTATTATAGTTACTGCGTTATTTTTCGGACGAAAACAAAATTAAGTGGTTTACACAAATGTGTACACTGGTCTTCAATTACCACCTAATTCTATGTTTGACATCTTCGTTTGTCGTAATCGAAATTTACATACACAATTGTGTGTCAGGAAAGGGATAAGCAAACAAAACAATCCGAACAATAGAGTTACATTAACTAGAGCTGCAACTGTTTTTTTTTTGCCATATAAAATCAATATAATATTTGCTATCTCATTTGAGTCATGTGAGAACAGGATGGTTATATAAAAAATGCATATGGTGGTCTCAGATGTCAAAGAAAAAGCTAACCGGACAAGTTTTTGTTGTTGTAAAAAGTGACGCGCTAAATTTTGTGTTCTTAAAAAATCGTGATATTATTAATTTAAAAAAAATAAAATATTATAAAACAATTTGTGTATCGTGTACTAGTACATCGTTTGTGAATAAATATTGAAAACTTTGATCATTGAAATATTGAAATGGAATGTTTTGTGAAATGTTGTCAAAATGAACATCGAAAAATTCGAAAAAAAATTCCTTACCATTTATAAGTATTTATATAAAATAAAATGAAAATTGTGTTAAAAGCAAAGTGATTTGTGATAAAATTATCTATATTTTTATTTAGAAATCAGAAAAAATTAATTAAAAAATTTTGGTTGTTGTTGTTGGACTTTTTCTTTTTGTAAACAGATGTTATATTACAGTGTCGCATTTTTCTTATTACTACGTACATATTCTACGTGCTTCTCTTTTCATAATTACTTTTTATTTTGGAATACTATAAATTCAATTTTTTACTGAAAATAAAAAAAAATAAATCCGTACTAAATTGGAATAAAAATAATTGTGAATTTGTGTAGTTTTTAATTTCGATAGAACAAATTCTAAATACGACCCGTTGATTTATATGCTTTCTCTTTTACCCTCCGAATTTGTCTCGTTTGACAGCTGTGATCATTCATTCCACCTTTAATTCAAGTTCTTTGATCCGAACGAATTTTTTTGTACACCCTTTTTCATTACTATGTATAGCCAAAAGAAATGCGCAAAGAAATCAAAAGTGAACGTCGGTTGATTTTTTGAAGTCAGAGTCATGACGAAAGAATTAAAGTGTGGCGAGGCCCAATCCACGGTTCCACACTTTAATTCTTTCAGCGTGATTCTTTCTTCGTTTCTTTCCCATTCACCCACAAACTAATTTTTTGGCGGGGAAATTGTTGACTCTTTTTTCGTCAATATTTTTTTTTGATTCACTGATTTCTTCGCACTATTCCGTAGATAAATATTTCTTCGCACTATCACGTAGATAGATAAACATCTTGTTTATTTGTCGTTTTTAGGTTAATTTTAGTTTAATGTTTGCTTCGAGTGCAAAAAATATATTTTTTCAACCAAGGAAGCCATTTTCGCAGCAAATAATAAATATTTTTTACTATTCGAATAAATCAAAAAACATAATTTTACGCACATACATAAAAAAAGAAAGGCTATAGCAAATATTATATAGTATCAATATACGACACTGCCTTGTAAAATCGTGTTCCAAAATATTTTTCTATAAGCTAAGAGTGAAGTTAGGTGTTTTAGTATAAGTTCGAAAAAAATTCGAAAATCAACACAGCTAGGGCAAAAAACTGTGTGTAGGTAAAAAAAAAAAAGTAAATAAGTACTGTCATTGTCATGTCAAAAACGTTCTCAATTAAATTTTAGTGGTCTCATAGTCTGTGAAAATGCTAGAAAGATGCTAGAATACATAAATAATAAATGGTGATACAGACGAATGCAATGTGAGTATATCGTCAATTTTACTGCAACATTTATTAAGTATTAATTATTGTTCTTAATATTCTATTTCAGTCGGGGGAAAATTGGAAAAGTTACCGAATTCAATCATCTACGTCCTACGACATCAAAATTCTCTATGAAAAATCGATGGTTAATGTTTCCGAAGGAGAGGATCCTGAAACGCCGCTTAATATAGATGATAAGCTTAAGCTACTCACAGGTGATAGCTTGTTGAAGTCCGTCCAGGATCAATTAGAGAAAAATCTTGAAAAGTTAGCCAAAGAAAAGGATGCTTATTCTCCCGTTAAATTGTTCAGCTGTAGCGCTGACACTATTGCATCTAATGATAATCTGTCCTGTTCAGTGAATATGGAAAGTACCCAATCAACTGGCCGCTCGAATTATATAAAAATCCTAGAACAATACGTAAATATTTTTGAACAAATTCCGTTACGTTTATTAAGAAAGTTGAGACATTCCAAAAATTAAAAAATACTCGTTTAGACCTGAAATCCAAACTGCAGATTAGCGAAAAAATCTTAAGAAATATTAAAACGAAAGGAACCTTGAATAAAGATGTACAAAAGTCAACCACCGAACTTTTAAATTTGGATTACTCAGCTGAAATGGCATCAATATAAGATGAACAGGAATGTGCTAATAAAAGTTGATGCCGATGACTGCCAGTTGAATATTTGTAACTAAATTAAATGTGCGGATGAGATACATCTGTAAACCATCCCTTTAGCTGGTAACAACTCTACGATTGCAAAAAAATCAATAAAAAACCAATAGCCAGTACGTTGTCGTTAAACGCAGTGGATTTGAAAGATTTTGATCCAAATTACATAAGTGATGAGATTAACCTCGACGATTCTTACATGATAAGGAACACCATTATGTAATTTCATGAATAAATGATAATTAAAACACTTTTTTAACCAACATTATTTTATTTATTACTCGAATTAACCACTCTTATTGCATCAGAATGTTAAGCCAAATTAAGATAAATCTTTGCAGCTTTCCACTATGTAATTACATGTTTCGATCAACAAAACATGTTAGTAATGTGGTATTCATCATATGCATAATGTTTCTAACGACACTTTGATAACTAAAAATCGTAACTTTTTGACAATTTGATTTTACTTCGAATATTTTTTCGAAGTTCGAAAAAACTACAAAAGCGACAACGTGACAAAAAATCTAATTACGGCGATAAGCTAAGAGAAAAAAAGAACACGAACGTCGTATATATAAGTTATTTAATATATGGCTATAGTAAAAAAAGGGTGTACCAAAAAAATCGTTCAGATTGTTTTGTTTGCTTATAATAAAAAATAGAAATAAAAATGATTAATTTAAAATATAATTTATATTTAATTTAATATATAATTTAAAATAAAATATATTAATTAAATATTACAGTTTTAAATTAAATATTTTTATTTTTAATATGTATAAGCAAACAAAACAATCCGAATTTTTTGGTACCCCCTACAAATGCGCAAAGAAATCAAAAGTGAACGACGATTGATTTCTTGAAGTCAGAGTCATGACGAAAGAATTAAAGTGTGGCGAGGCCCAATAGTGTAATTGTACTAAAAGGTAATGCAGTACAAAAAATTAATTTATTGCTCCAATTTGTTTGTTTCTCCACATGACTCATATCGAAATATTTGTCGCTTGCGTCATATCAGCTGTCATAAAACTGCAGAGATTATAACAAAAAGGCTAGAAACTCTGTCTAATCATTAATATTTGATATTTATGTTTGTTAATTGAATTTATTAAACTAGTTAAGTAATTCGTTTAAAATGTTTTCGAGTGGACCGAATTATACAAAATTAAAGACCAATCTGAGATTAGCAGTGAATCGATTGAAATTGCTCGAGAAGAAAAAAGCGGAGTTGACACAAAAGGCTAGAAAAGAAATTGCCGACTATATTTCCGCTGGAAAGCCAGAACGGGCACGTATTCGTGTTGAGCACATAATTAGAGAAGATTTCTTAGTTGAGGCAATGGAAATTGTTGAAATGTACTGTGATTTATTATTGGCGAGATTTGGCCTTATTACCCAAATGAAGGACCTGGATGATGGAATTACTGAAGCAGTAGCTAGCGTTATATGGGTAGCTCCGCGATTACAAGCGGACGTACAAGAATTAAAATGTAAGTTTGTTTTGTGAGATTAGTTTTACCGTAAATTTATTTGTTTTCGAAATCCTAGTAATATCCGATATCCTTACTGTAAAATATGGAAAACCCTTTGCTGAAGCTGCTCGCAGTGCTGCTGGAGATCATAGAATTTCTGATAAATTAATGCATAAGATGGCAATCCAGGCACCGTCGAAGCTTTTAGTTGAAAAATATTTGATTGAAATTGCAAAAATCTATAATATCGAGTACGAGCCTGATCCACAAGTTATGCAGGATGATAAACGAGATATTGGATTGGATCAATTCTTAATCGACTTGAGTGACAATAAGAATAATTTGAATGGTGGAAGAGGAGGTGGCACTGGTGCACCACAAGTGGGCTTTATTGGATATCCCCAGCCACCACCCTTACCAGATATGCCTGCCCCTCCGATTCATAAGCCATTCAATTATCCTGCATCAGGAAGCTATGGAGGAGCAGGTGGATTTGTGGGGCACCCCGGAGGATTTACTACTTCTAGTGGATATGGGGGACCCATTGGAAAGGGAGGATCAGCGTCAGCTCCAGTTCCATTTAATTATAACATTCCACCACAACCGCCCCATTACGAGAAAAAGGATTTAAACATCAATTCTGATTTCTTACAAGAAGAAATGCACTCATTACCACCTGCATATTCTTCACTAAGTCCTGACGATAATCTACAGGTATGTTCCAACACACTTTAGAAGTTTAATGTATATACATAATTTATTTATTTATTTTACTAATTATTACTAATTTGGATGTGCTTGTGAGTAATTTTTGCTTAATGATTCTCTACTTTTATTGTAAGTTTCCTAATATTAAAATTTTCATATATTTAACGAATAATTTACAACTAACATTTCAGAATTACAATAAACCAAAACCACAGCCACGTTCAAAGTTTACACCTGATTTGCCAAAGCCACCGTCTAACATTGATTTTCCTGATTTACCAAATGTGCCTAGTGGAGATTTTCCGGAAGATCCAAAACCAGATAATAAGGATACGGATGAAATTGATTTTGATTTGATAGCCAAGCGGTTCGCAGAATTGAAGAAAAAGAAATAAAATATATTTGTTTAAGCCTTTCAAATTTTATATTACTGCATATTATAATCAAGGAAAAAATATAATAAACGTAAATTTGTTAACGTATTCCAAGTTTTTGTTTATTGGGCAAAAGTACTTTGTACATAATTCCAGTTAACGTAAATTGCGTAAAATTAAAAATAAAATACACGAAAGCTCGTTTCACACACACACATAAAACACGGAGTTGGGCCTACTCGCACACCACCAAATTAAAATAGTGGTCCCACGATTTTCCCCACTAAACATATGGTGCATATGCTTCGAATTTTGGAATAATTTCAAAAATACCCGCTATTAGTGGTTAGCATGTTTCAGGACAGATGTCGCTACTAGTATGAACGTATCAAAAATCCAAAAACAAAAATGTCGAATGCTTTTCACGCCATTGCAATTTGTATGAGTGAAATTTTCTAATTAATCTTGCATTATATAAAATACCGTATTATAATAATTTTTAATGTTTATTTATAAATAAAGCAAATAATAATATTTTGATAACTAAATGAAATTTAGATAGTGAATAGTTTTTATTGAAACGCGGTAAGGTTTTATTATTTTTTCGTCTCGTTCATTTTGAGCCATGACAATTTTTTCTTGTATGAAAAGGGAAATTGTTCGTGTCAAAAAGATTTTTTTTATCTTCATCCAATATTAACTTGCTCTGTGCATTTTTAGCGAGCAGTTGCGGTTGAAAAATGTCATTTACTTAATAAATTTATAAAAATCTAATGTAAAAATACAAAAATGTATGTGCTACATCCTAATTTTCAAGTGACCGATTTAAGTTGTGTAGTATATTTTGTTGTTGGGTTTTGTGAGATGAATGATGTATTGCATTCATTATGTTATGGCTCATTATTGTTTCGGGTTTATAGTATATTAAATTCACGGTGAATCGTATTCGAGATTTACAGTTAAACAATTTCCCCTTCATCTGTTATGTACGCGTTGCTTATACTTGCAGCTTCCGAAATCCTTCAACAATGGCGCAATATTATCAGATCGTCAGTTCGGTGACCGACATCAAACGGATATGTGAAAACCTAAATTTAGAAAACCTTCAAATTGTACAGATGCCACCAGACGATTTACAGCAATTTGGGCAACAGCAGGTCAGTTTTAAAATGATAATAATCGGAACTGCTTAAATTAATAGGTTGTGCAGATAAATATTAAAATGTGTTAAATAAATGAATTAAACAACTGTGTATTGTGCACACTACAGTAAGACTTAGCTAGTAAAATACTTATTTATTATTTCACAGATAATCTTAGCCCAGGATCAACAAGTTATTATTCACGAAAATCAACTGCCACAATTGGTGTACCATCAACAAAATCAAATCCCCAATCAAACCCAGTACATAATCCAAGAAGATAATATAAGCGGAACGGAAAATTTTAGTGGTCAACAACAACAGCTATATTACACGCAAGAAGTGGCGACTGACAACCAGCTGATCCAACAGTCTCAAATACAACAACAAAATGATTCATCGCAACAACATACAACCATCCATCATATACAAAACTCACCTTCCAACCAACGACAAGTCATTCAACAATTGCAACAGCAACAGACGTCTCCTTCTGCTCAGCAAGTTATAATGCAACCTCAACAGCACCTTGTCGTCCATAGTCAGAATCCGCAGCAAACTGTTGTTCTACAACAGATGAATCGTGGAGTACAATCAACGAATCAACGTCAGATGATATATAATCCAAGTGCTAATATTATTTATAATGAGCCTACGAGTCAGCAAATGTTGGCGCAAAATCAACAGATTCAACAGCAACTTCAGAATCGGGCAGTTCAATCACGTCCTGTTTTACAACAACGGGCAGTTATTAGGCAACCTCGCGCCGCTCTTCAGGCTAGATTGACGGCACCTACTACGCAAGTTGTTCAAATTCAACATCCAACACCACAGTTGCAGCAACAACAACAAGTCTCTCAACAAAGGGTTATAATAACGCCCTTTAACCAGAATACACAATCCCAGTCTGTGGCCCAACAGCAGTCGCCTACCCAACCTCCTATGCTACAGCCACGATTGGTTCAAACGACAAGACGTCAATACACTCCGCGTGGTAATTCCACAAATGTTCGAGGGCCACGAACGCCAAGGCAACGCGCTCCGACGCCAGTGCAACAAACTCAACAACATATTATTGCCAGATATTTACCACCTAAAGTGAATACACCTCGAATAAACTTAACTCCACCAACACCTAACGCAACACAAGTAGGTCGGCCAAAAGCTCCACGTTATGCAAATCCAGTTCAACATCGATTTGTTGCACCGCCACAAAATACTACTACCGGCACGAGTTTAGCAGATAGAAAGCCAACACCTAAATTATCATCACCACAGAGCACCATCATGGCCCAACCAAGCACTCCGATAAATGTCGTTCGTGCACAACTTAAAAACACTTTAGCACCAAAGGCTCATGTAGGCTCTTCCCCTGTAACTCCGTCAACATCATCCCAATCTTCACAATCATCAGATTTTGATGTTGATGATCTTGAAAACAGCATTACAGCTGCAGTGGTATCCAAACATCCATCTACACCATCAAACGAGACGTACAATTCTTCTCAAATTTCTCAGGAATCAGTAATTCCACCACAAATAAATGAAGAGTCGAAGAAAAATACTACATCAACAGCGACTGGTCGTAAAATAACGGCGGAAGAATACCGGCGGTTAAATCAACAACCTCCAGGTCTTAAATACACAAATAGTCGGCCGCTAGTGAATTCATCAGTCAATCGCCAAAAGCAGATTCAGCAGCAACATCAAATCCATGCATCTAAACTACGAACGGATTTGGGACAAAACTCGCAGATTGATGAGACAAGAAATAGTGCAAAAATGCTGGTCATTTTGGAAAATGGTGAACAACGGTTGATTACGTTTACACTGCCCAAAGAGAGCTGTACCGTGCAAGAATTGCTCGAACAGGTTGGAGTTCAATTCAGTCATGAGACGAATATACAGTGTGTTTCAAATCCTGGCGCAAACATTGATTATGTAGTTACGGTGGGAGTGAATCAAGATTCAACTCCACCCGAAATTGTAGCGGTTGATACTAGCTTACAAAATACCCAACTTCAGCAGCAACAACCACAACAGTCTATACAACAATGTTTTAATCAACAACAGCAGTCACAATTACAACAAACGCAGCCTCCTCCATTGGCACAAACATCTCAACAGCAGACTTTGGTGGTTGAACAACCACCTAAACCGAAGTCACCGGAGCCTCCGAAAGAACCACCTCAAAAGTTTATTGAAGGTTATTATGCTGTGTGTTCGGCCTGTGGCTATTCTGGTCTTGACCATGCAAAATGTCAACGCTGTCGTCGCATTTTTACCGAAGAGCCGAAACGCCAACCATCAAAACCCCAGCAACCTGGTAACATACAACAACAACAACCACAGAGTAGCAGCACGAGTTCCGCCACAACAACTGCAACAGTTTCTATAAGACCAACCGTTTCCACTACTCTATCCATAGACAAAGATAAAAAAGAAAACAAAAAAATTAATGAAATTGTAACAAAAACTTTTCGAGGTCGCGGTGGAGCACGGGGCCGAGGTCGCGGACGTGGGCGTCATGTTGAAGCAGAACCCGTCATCTTAACTCTAAGTAGTGATGATGAAGGTGAATCTCAGTCGTCGCCAGCACAAAGGGTACCAGCAATTCCATCACCAACAAATTGCCAGCCTATGGCATTTGAGCCAGTTATTTCTGAATCAGATGAATTGCCCATAAGTAAGTCATTTTCTTTTATTTTGCATGATAATTTATTAATGGCATATTGAGTTTCCTAATATTATTTTCTATGATTATAATGTGATCAATATACTTTTTAAACCTTGAAATTTTTAAAAGCAATCAGGGGGCCTACTATGGAAATCGATCGTCGACGTTTTTTGTTCGTTGTTTATATTCAGCAATAGTAATTACTATTGCTGAATATAAACAACGAACAAAAAACGTCGACGATCGATTTCCATAGTAGGCCCCCAGACTTATGTGTATACGATAAGATTTAGGATTGACCGTTGTGTAATATGTACCAAGAACAGTGATTCCCACACTTTTATTTTGGTACCATATCTCTAGCAACTCACAAATTTAAAATTTTTTGGCCAGGCCTATTTTTGTAATGTTACATATCAACCCACCTGCATATTGGACCCTTAAAGAAAATGTTTAGCATAAATGTATCTACCTATTAACTGACATGACAAGATGATAAATAAATTTTACCATAATTAATATAAAATAAATGTTTTCGTAAATAGATCCGTGTACTCGTAACTTCAGACTTCAGAGTTCAGAATAACTTAATACATACAAAACAAATACATAAATTACTTTTTGTATGAAATTGATTGATTGGACTGTACGACTAGTGGGTCGATTCTGTCTTTCCCTGGGAATTAGGAAATGAAAAGAATTGACAGTATTGTTGCAGCTAGGAATTATTTCCTTAAAAGTGTATTCTGGCGACAAGGAAAATATTTTTGTTGGGAATAATTTTTTCCTAATTATTGCAGTTTTTACAAATATTTTTCCTAATTTTTTTTCTTGGGAATTATGAAATACTACGGGGAAAGATTATTTAAATTGATCTATGGCATACGTTGTATTTATAATTCTAATAAAATTAATAAAACAACGAATTAGAATGCATTTTACTTTACATAATCATTTAGAAAACAGATAGAAAGATAATTATTAAAAAAATTGTTATGGCTGATTTCTTCAAATACATAAATTACCAAATAGAAAATACAACAACTATGGATAATGTAACGGATAATATGACGAGTAATTTAATGTAATGTGGCAGCCAAATAATAAAAATCAAAACAATTAAACATGTTTTAAACCAGATTTTTATTACTAATATTTGCGTACGCATTTAGTCGTTTACGGGGTAAAAAAAATTAAACTTTCCATTTCAATTTTGAATTTTAACCCGATAACATCGGTCATTTAAAATATTTATTTTATAAATATTCCTAATTCGAAATTGTATTTAAAAATCGTTACAATGATCGTTGTTACAATGATAGTTTCAGAACGATTTAGAGCGGTCATTGTTAACAATATTTTAACAATGTAGAGTTTACGAACAGCCTCCAGGTAATTTAGCGAGATTCCCTTATGACGCCGAGCTCGCCTTACACCGTTATTACACTTAACAAGATGGAAGGATATAGGATAGGCATATTAAATATGATGAACTGACCCGGTTACAGGTACCTAAGTAGCCAATAGTTAGCCATAGAATTAGATTATATAGAATGAGTGGAAGATTTGTTCGATCGAAATTAAAAACTACACAAATTCAAAATTATTTTTATTCCAATATAGTACGCATTAATTGTTTTTATTTTCGGTAAAAAATTGTACTTATAGTATTTCAAAATAAAAAGTAATTATGAAAATAAAAGCTCGTAGTAATATGTACATAGTAATAAGAAAAATGCGCCACTGATAATATAACATATGTTTACAAAACGAAAAAGTTCGACAACAACAACCAAAATTGTTTACTTAGTTTTTTCTGATTTCTAAATTAAAATATGGATAATTTTTATCACAAATCACTTTGCTTTTAACACAATTTTCATTTTATTTTATATAAATACTTATAAATGGTAAGGAATTTTTTTTCGAATTTTTCGATGTTCATTTTGACAACATTTCACAAAACATTCCATTTCAATATTTCAATGATCAAAGTTTTCAATATTTATTCACAAACGATGTACTAGTACACGATACACAAATTGTTTTATAATATTTTATTTTTTTTAAATTAATAATATCACGATTTTTTAAGAACACAAAATTTAGCGCGTCACTTTTTACAACAACAAAAACTTGTCCGGTTAGCTTTTTCTTTGACATCTGAGACCACCATATGCATTTTTTATATAACTATCCTGTTCTCACATGACTCAAATGAGATAGCAAATATTATATTGATTTTATATGGCAAAAAAAACAGTTGCAGCTCTAGTTAATGTAACTCTATTGTTCGGAAATTAAAACGTTACATCATACAAAAACAACAACTGGTTTGGCGGGTTTTTATTTTGAGATATGAGTAAGCCATATGCATTTTTTATATTACCATCCTGCTCTGGCTTGTGACAGATGAAATAGCAAATTTAAAAATATGGATAAAATCTTGACCCGTTCTACAGAATTTTAAATTATTTGGTCTACAACTTTAATACCATAGACACATATCTGGTTTCATAACTAGGATTATGAAACTATGGTTTGCGAGATGAAAACTCAAGACACACTACAATTTCGTTTGTCTTCTCGTTTGGTTTTAAATAGTAATGGAGACATAAATGCCAAGATTGACATTTAATTGACTTTTAAAATGTCATACAGAACAGAAAAAAAATTGTTCCCGCCAACCAAATATCACAATGACAAATAGAAAACTCAAAGGAAACTAGATTTGCTTGGTAAACTATTAGTGTCCGGAATCTCCATTTTCGATGTATTCGGTGACAAAAAGGCCTGGATGAGAAAAAAAAATTTCTCGGGATGAGAAAAAATATCTCATTCCATTCCGAAACTATGCTTAAACCGAGTTGCAAACCATTGTTAGGGGTGACACATTACAAAATGAAACCATGGTTAACTCGAAACCATAGTTATGAAACCAGTAATGTGTCTATTCGCGATTTTCAACAAAGTAGCTGACATCTGGTGAACAAAACGTGAATCGCAGTTTGCTATGAAGCAAGGGGGATAAAAACTGTCATAACAATCGATTTGACAACTCTCGTTCCCCTTGTAGACGTAGAAACCAACGCTATCTACATTCGATGCAAATCGCCAATAGCATAAGTTGGCAACACTGTTCTGTTTGATAATCGATTTGACAGCTGAGATTTTCTTTGTTATTAGTGATTTGCTATTTCATAATGAATAGACTCACGCCAGAGCAAAGCTCGCAAATTGTTGAATTTTTTTATCAAAATAATGGTTCTGTTCGCAAAACTCATCGTACATTACGTCCATTTTACGGTCGTCATAATCGTCCATCAAAGCGGGTAAAGCTCGATTTATATTATCCGTTCCTTCATTTTTCGTATCAGACAAAAAAAAACATTGTTACATGTATTTTCATATGAGTATTTATATTATCCGTTCCGTTCAGTTCCTGCAACTACGGAATGGATAATATAAATACTCCAATGAAAAAATCATGTAAAAATGTTTTTTTTGTCTGATACGAAAAATGAAGGAACTGAAAGGAACGGATAATATAAATCGAGCTTAATTCGGTGCTACTCCGTCTAAACGCATAGATAGAATTATATAGAATGAACGTAAGCAATTGCCAAGCGTCACAAATTGGGAGAGAAAGAAAACGTATAAATCAACAGGGCCGGATTTAGAATTTTTTTCGACCGAATGCAATGAAGTTAAGAATTTAAAATTAAAAAATATGTATAAAATTGAATCATATTTGTATTCATCATTTATATTTTAGATTTAAACTTGTGTATATCCAAATAGTTATCTTTCCTATTTAACTTAATATTATTTTCATTGCCGTCAACTTTAGTCGTTGGCTCGTTTAACAACAAGAAGAGAATTACTTGTTTCTTAAAATTTTTAACCGATTCTATTTTGTCTGCAGCATAAAATACTTTTTTAAAATCTAGTGAGGAAATAATTGAATTTTTACTCATTTTTACATCTTGTACATCGAAGCCAATTTAGTTCAACCAGTTTTTTTACCAAGAACTGGACAAGTGTTCCGGATAACGCCGGGCCTATTCCTACAGCCTTTTACAAAAGGATAGGGCAGGTTTTTTTTTTTTTTTTTGAATGGAACGACCCGGTTTCAGACACCTAGCGATCGTACGGCATAACACAATCCTAGTCTACTTCTAATCTACTAAAGGAAGGGTAAAGGCTTAATAGGTTTAATGGATAATGATGGTATTGGTCTTCAACAATTACTTCTCTAAATCAGCAACCTGAGAAAAAATATTATTATTTCACGTGCATATTATTGCACGTGTATCTGCAAATATTATTATTTCAATTATAATAATGTTTTATTTTAATGCATAAGCCTTAGCTTTTGTACATGAACAATTACAATAATAACAAAAACAATTATGCAACATCTTAAAAACTATCACGTGGAATTCCTAAAATATAATTTTTCATTACTACTTTTCGGCTTCCTAAACAAAATTAATTGATTGAATGAGCCCGGTTACAGACACCTAGGTAAAGCCAATAGTTCCAATACACAATTCTAAACTACACAATCGGGTTTTTTTTTTGAGATATGAGTAAGCCATATGCATTTTTTATATTACCATCCTGCTCTGGCTTGTGACAGATGAAATAGCAAATTTAAAAATATGGATAAAATCTTGACCCGTTCTACAGAATTTTAAATTATTTGGTCTACAACTTTAATACCATAGACACATATCTGGTTTCATAACTAGGATTATGATACTATGGTTTGCGAGATGAAAACTCAAGACACACTACAATTTCGTTTGTCTTCTCGTTTGGTTTTAAATAGTAATGGAGACATAAATGCCAAGATTGACATTTAATTGACTTTTAAAATGTCATACAGAACAGAAAAAAAATTGTTCCCGCCAACCAAATATCACAATGACAAATAGAAAACTCAAAAGAAACTAGATTTGCTTGGTAAACTATTAGTGTCCGGAATCTCCATTTTCGATGTATTCGGTGACAAAAAGGCCTGGATGAGAAAAAAAAATTTCTCGGATGAGAAAAAATATCTCATTCCATTCCGAAACTATGCTTAAACCGAGTTGCAAACCATTGTTAGGGGTGACACATTACAAAATGAAACCATGGTTAACTCGAAACCATAGTTATGAAACCAGTAATGTGTCTATTCGCGATTTTCAACAAAGTAGCTGACATCTGGTGAACAAAACGTGAATCGCAGTTTGCTATGAAGCAAGGGGGATAAAAACTGTCATAACAATCGATTTGACAACTCTCGTTCCCCTTGTAGACGTAGAAACCAACGCTATCTACATTCGATGCAAATCGCCAATAGCATAAGTTGGCAACACTGTTCTGTTTGATAATCGATTTGACAGCTGAGATTTTCTTTGTTATTAGTGATTTGCTATTTCATAATGAATAGACTCACGCCAGAGCAAAGCTCGCAAATTGTTGAATTTTTTTTATCAAAATAATGGTTCTGTTCGCAAAACTCATCGTACATTACGTCCATTTTACGGTCGTCATAATCGTCCATCAAAGCGGGTAAAGCTCGATTTATATTATCCGTTCCTTCATTTTTCGTATCAGACAAAAAAAAAACATTGTTACATGTATTTTCATATGAGTATTTATATTATCCGTTCCGTTCAGTTCCTGCAACTACGGAATGGATAATATAAATACTCCAATGAAAAAATCATGTAAAAATGTTTTTTTTGTCTGATACGAAAAATGAAGGAACTGAAAGGAACGGATAATATAAATCGAGCTTAATTCGGTGCTACTCCGTCTAAACGCATAGATAGAATTATATAGAATGAACGTAAGCAATTGCCAAGCGTCACAAATTGGGAGAGAAAGAAAACGTATAAATCAACAGGGCCGGATTTAGAATTTTTTTCGACCGAATGCAATGAAGTTAAGAATTTAAAATTAAAAAATATGTATAAAATTGAATCATATTTGTATTCATCATTTATATTTTAGATTTAAACTTGTGTATATCCAAATAGTTATCTTTCCTATTTAACTTAATATTATTTTCATTGCCGTCAACTTTAGTCGTTGGCTCGTTTAACAACAAGAAGAGAATTACTTGTTTCTTAAAATTTTTAACCGATTCTATTTTGTCTGCAGCATAAAATACTTTTTTAAAATCTAGTGAGGAAATAATTGAATTTTTACTCATTTTTACATCTTGTACATCGAAGCCAATTTAGTTCAACCAGTTTTTTTACCAAGAACTGGACAAGTGTTCCGGATAACGCCGGGCCTATTCCTACAGCCTTTTACAAAAGGATAGGGCAGGTTTTTTTTTTTTTTTTTGAATGGAACGACCCGGTTTCAGACACCTAGCGATCGTACGGCATAACACAATCCTAGTCTACTTCTAATCTACTAAAGGAAGGGTAAAGGCTTAATAGGTTTAATGGATAATGATGGTATTGGTCTTCAACAATTACTTCTCTAAATCAGCAACCTGAGAAAAAATATTATTATTTCACGTGCATATTATTGCACGTGTATCTGCAAATATTATTATTTCAATTATAATAATGTTTTATTTTAATGCATAAGCCTTAGCTTTTGTACATGAACAATTACAATAATAACAAAAACAATTATGCAACATCTTAAAAACTATCACGTGGAATTCCTAAAATATAATTTTTCATTACTACTTTTCGGCTTCCTAAACAAAATTAATTGATTGAATGAGCCCGGTTACAGACACCTAGGTAAAGCCAATAGTTCCAATACTCAATTCTAAACTACACAATCACTAATTAAATCAGAAATATTAATATACTTTATACAATTTAAAAACAGTTCGGTAAAATAATTCCAAATTAGTCTATACATTATAAAATTACACACCTTTGAAATATATTATCACAGACAATCAAAGGAGATTTTTCATTTGAACTAAAAAATTAAAACAAAATTTATTTCTGATAAATAAACACTTGGTATTCAGATGGTAATAAATTCCTTTCTGTCACAGTGCTTAAAGCTTTGGCGTTTGGAGCGGGAGGCACCGAGTTCGAATCCCGATAGGGGTTGGATGCAAAAAGAAATTTTCATCAACAGATTACGATCTGTGATTAAAAGGAACACAACTATGACTCCCTATTGGCGTGCAAAACTCATGGGCCGACCCTTCTTCCATGTCAGTATAGGCAGGCATATGGAGCTATGCAATGCGCAGATGGTAACTTAAATTGGCTCTATAGCCGTACGTCTTCGATTTGGCAGATGATGCGTAAAGTAAGACGGAAAAATAAACCGCGAAAGAGCAGGGAGTGCTTCGGCCCCAAAACAGACGGCATGGATTTAAAAAAAAATTCTTTCTGTAATTTTTAGGCGTGTTTTGGCAACTTTTCACAAGGCACTTCATTTTAATTAAAAGTTTCTTATTTTTATTACCAAAGGATGCACTATTGCACAATCCAGTAACTATTTTATAATAATGTGTTGGGAATAAATAAATCCATTATTTTTTCGCTAGATCGCTTTACTGACATATATCTCGTGATATATTTGTCACAGTAAACCAGACTTATACTCGTTAGAAAGGGGGATTCATGTACTAAAAAAATTTATAGATTCAGTTGTAGTGTATCAAGGATGGAGATAAACAAAGAGAAAATTCACTATATTTTACAATTTTGCTTCGATAAAGGCGAAAACGCAAGTCAAGCAAGATGTCCATTTCATAAAATAGATTTCTAAAGAAGCAGTTAATTGATTCAAGTCGGTGCCCTACTCGTTACCGATCCTTAAGATTAACCCATACATTTTACAAACATTAAAAATTAACTCAAGATAAAAAGCAAATTGTAAAACTAAAACGTCCCTCCATAACTAGACCTAAATCAAATACTAGAAATGGTTTCGATTAATAAATTGTTGGTACTATTGATCACTTAGTCTCAGGCACATTAAAAATTATTGGATGAGGAACTCGTAGAGTTCGGAAAACTCGCAGTGACTAACTAAATTTGACGGTTAAATGAGCTTCGTTGCTTAAAACGCATATTTTTTGTATTATTTTTTACCCTGGGATTACCGAAATATTCAAGATTCCAAGATGCAAATATTATACTTAGATATTGTTAACTCGCGCAAGCAGAAAGTGCTAAATAGAGCATTTCGTTTTCAACAATGAAATATACTGAAATTAAGTCTGCTTAACACAGATTTGATTGGATTTCAAAAATATATCGTAAATAATAATTACAGAATAATTTGTAAGAATAAAGAATAACAATTAACCCATTCCCGCACACTTTTATATCGATGACCGTGCTCAGAAACATACTTTTTTTCAATTGATTATGACTGCCATATGAAATTGAGCATTCTTTATATGTTTGGAAGTGAAAATTATCAGTTATAGCCGTCATTTGCTCATCACATCATTTTTCTCTGCAGAGCAAATGACGGCTATAGCCGTCAGATTTTTGGTGATATGTAGGCAAATGACGGCTATAGCCGTCCTGCATATTTTAATTAATAAAAAAAGGTACATCATTCTTACGAAGTGTACTAATGCATTTATTTGTTAATTATTCAGTAATACATCTAAGAAAAAAAGATGAAACATTCCAGGTAACATATCAATTGTTTTTTTGTGCGATTTTTCATGATAAAAAATTCGATATATTTCCGCCTTCAGAGACAAATGACGGCTATAGCCGTCGTATTTTTGGTGAATATATGCTAATGACGGCTATAGCCGTCTTGCATATTTTAATTAACGGACAATTTTTTATTTTCCATTTTTCGGTTATCGATTACGATGGGATTGGGTATGTTGGATGGAAATGGGATTCTAAAATGATTTTGGGAAGAAATTCTGGAATATGGCCATCTGGGACGGAACTCGTTCAATTCTTAACCGATTATGATGGGATTAGGTATGCTGGATGGAAATGGGATTATAAATGATTTTTGGAAGAAATTCTGGAATATGGCCATCTGGGACGGAAGTCAGTAGTTTCTTAACCGATTATGATGGGATTGGGTATGTTGGATTGAAATGAGATTCTTAAATGATTTTTGGAAGAAGTTCTGGAGTATGGCCATCTGGGACGGAACTCAGTAGTTTCTTAACCGATTATGATGGGATTGGTTATGTTGGATTGAAATGAGATTCTTAAATAATTTTTGGAAGAAGTTCTGGAGTATGGCCATCTGGGACGGAACTCAGTAGTTTCTTAACCGATTATGATGGGATTGGGTATGTTGGATTGAAATGAGATTCTTAAATGATTTTTGGAAGAAGTTCTGGAATATGGCCATCTAGGACGGAACTCAGTAGTTTCTTAACCGATTATGATGGGATTGGGTATGTTGGATTGAAATGGGATTCTTAAATGATTTTTGAAAGAAGTTCTGGAATATGGCCACCTTGGACGGAACTCGTACAATTCTTAACCGATTATGATGGGATTGAGTATGTTGGATTGAAATGGGATTCTTAAATGATTTTTAGAAGAATTTCTGGAATATGGCCATCTTGAGCGGAACTCGTTCAATTTTTAATTCAATTTTTAACCGATAATGATGGGATTGGGTATGCGGGATGGAAATGGGATTATTAAATGATTTTTGGAATTAGTTCTGGAATATGGCCATCTGGGACGGAACTCAGTAGTTTCTTAACCGATTATAATGGGATTGGGTATGTTAGATTGAAATGGGATTTTTAAATGATTTTTGGAAGAAGTTCTGGAATATGGCCATCTGGATCGGAACTCGTTCAATTCTTAACCGATTATGATGGGATTGGGTATGTTGGATGGAAATGGGATTCTTAAATGATTTTTGGAAGAAGTTCTGGAAAATGTCCACCTGGGACGGAACTCATTCAATTCTTAACTGATTACGATGGGATTGGGTATGTTGGATTGGAATGGGATTCTTAAAGTCGCCCTCGTTAGCTTAGTAAGTAGTGTGCTTGCTCTGTGACTCGGGGGTCCCGGGTTCGAGTCCTGGTGGTAACCAGTAAAAAAGTTGCGACTGGGTGTTTTTAACGTGTCATATATTATTTATATATGTTCGTCCATTTCAGATTTACAGCCATAGCAGTTACGGCTTTGTCCTTAATATTTAAATGATTTTTGGAAGAAGTTCTGGAATATAGCCACCCTGGACTGGATTCGGTCATTTCTTAACCGATTATGATGAGAATGGGTATGGAAAAGGAATTCTGTTTAAGAAATTCTGGAATATCGCCACGAAACTCGGTAATTTAAACTAGGGTGGAACTCGATAATAAGCGGCTGGTTTTCTTACAGCAAGCGTCTCGTGATGCTAACATGTTTCTAGTAAAGCAAAATGCCTTAACATCTATCACCAGTACGTACCCCACTCATGGGATTTGTGGGTTGAGCGGCAGGTCAACTACTTACTCACAAAAAATCACGCTATGAACCCTACACAAAGGGCTTTGATAAATTTATATTCTTATCAACAACGACCTCGAAAACTATTCAAGGGAACATGGAATATAATGTCTTCTAAGATCATGAGATCTTCAGAACCTTTAAAACCAAGCGACAATTTACATTTTTGAGCTACTTCCAATATAAGAGCGCATAATCCAATGGCCACATTCCAGAACTTTTTCTAAAAACTATTTCATAATATCATTTCATCCACAATGCCCAATTTCTGTCCTAGGAGGTCATATTCCAGAACTTCTTCCAAAAATCATTTAAGAATCCCATTTCCATCCAATATACATAACCCCATCATAATCAGTTAAGAATTGAACGAGTTCCGTCCCAGGTGGCCATACTCCAGAACTTCTTCCAAAAATCATTTAAGAATCTCATTTCAATCTAACGTACCCAATCCCATCATAATCGGTTAAGAAACTACTGAGTTCCGCCCCAGATGGCCATACTCCAGAACTTCTTCCAAAAATCATTTAAGAATCTCATTTCAATCCAACATACCCAATCCTATTATAATCAGATAAGAAACTACTGACTTCCGTCCCAGCATACCCAATCCCATCATAATCGGTTAAGAATTGAACGAGTTCCGTCCCAGATGGCCATATTCCAGAATTTCTTCCCAAAATCATTTTAGAATCCCATTTCCATTCAACATACCCAATCCCATCATAATCGATAACCGAAAAATGGAAAATACAAAATTGTCCGTTAATTAAAATATGCAGGACGGCTATAGCCGTCATTTGCATATATATCACCAAAAATACGACGGCTATAGCCGTCATTTGTCTCTGAAGGCGGAAATATATCGGATTTTTTATCATGAAAAATCGCACAAAAAAAACAATTGATATGTTACCTGGAATGTTTCATCTTTTTTTCTTAGATGTATTACTGAATAATTAACAAATAAATGCATTAGTACACTTCGTAAGAATGATATTCCTTTTTTTATTAATTAAAATATGCAGGACGGCTATAGCCGTCATTTGCATATATATCAACAAAAATTTGAAGGCTATAGCCGTCATTTGCGGGAATGGGTTAAACGGTTTAGAATATACAACATTGATCAAAATTCAACGGATAAATTGTAAATAAGACTTACGTCTTTACCATACGAAGTAAAGAAATATGTATTTGACTGTTGTAATGTTATTTTCAAACATTTGATTTGTGTTATATCTATCTAAACGTATCTTGATTTGAATACCAAATAACTCCCGACTCCGGCAATTTTTCAACATGGTTCTGGCTCTATGTGTGATTCTAGATGGCTTTGATGTAAATATATGCATGAATTTCATTGTATTTTTTGAGTTATTAAGCATATAAATTAATTAAAATTTTGTTTTGACGTTTAATGTTATCTTGTTCACTTGCTGTCAATATTTTTATTTTGGTAAAAAAATTGTTTATAGAATACGATTGAAAAATAACTAAGATAATTTATTGTATAAAATTTTCACCTGTAAAATTTTAATTAGCCATACCACAACTCATAACAACTTGAACTACTTGCTCCGATGTAAACCACGCTATATGTTACAATTTCCATAACGTACGAAATATTAATTATTTATAATTAACTAAACCAGTGGAGAAAGTAGTTACATTTTCAAGATGAACTTCTTTCGTTAGTCTAAATGAAAAATGTTGGTCCGTACAAATTAATTTCAAGATAGGTATTTTCGCAACGCGGTTTGTCGTTTAACAATCACTGAAAAAATAAAATGCCGTTACTTTATAAATTGCATATTACTTCACACGCAATGTCGTACATCTTTAATTTTTTTTGTGAAGTAAAAAATCCAGAAAGTTTAACATAACCTAAAATAATCATTGAAAGAACGTAAACGTAAAATAGTTCATCCTTTTTATATTTATTTATTAGTTTAAAAGTTTATTTTTTGATAAGTAATATTTCTAATCTATAAGCAAAATAAAATGGGAGGTAAATTTTCGTTTAATTTTGTGTATAAAACAAAAAATTTTACATGGCGATTTTGATAGAAGAAGAGTAAAAGTTTGTGTGTTGATAATGGAACCGGATTTTTTTTTACAGATTTCGTCCGTGAAAATATTGCGGATGTTAAAAATTCGGATGATAAACAAATTTACACATCGGTACAGTGTCGTAGTATCCGTATTGGGTCATATCGCTACGATTCAACTGAAAAAACTATTTTCGCATCAAGGGGTATCCGGATCATAGCCCCCAACTGTAAAGATAAAAACGATAATGTTATACTGGATATTAATGCGCATGAGATTGTGAAAATTTGTGTACACTTTGCTAAAAGCCTATCGATCGTCTTCGTCTATGTAATACCATCGTGCGGGACTTATATACGGGAGAGCTTGGATATGGCCACCAGTAAAAATGAATCGGCTCCGTATTTTAATCCTGTGGAAACCACAGATATTTACAAAAAAATTATACTACAAATAGAAAATATATCTGAAGATTCAAAATCTGTGATACGATCCATATATTTGGCAAACATCTTAGAAGAAATTTCAAAACGGGACGCCACAGAGCTTTACAATCGGAGTAATAATTCGGATGTTGGAAATAATTCTTGTTCCGATAATATTCGACAAATACTGATATATCCTCAAGGTAAAGGGGGAATTTCAATCAATACAGAAGATTACATGTGTCTCGGATCTGATCAGTATCTGAACGATATCATTATCGACTTTTATCTCAACTATTTACAATTAGTGGTTTTAACAGAGGAGCAGAAGGCTAAAACGCATGTATTTAGTTCGTTCTTTTATAAACGCTTAACAACTACATCAACACGGCAGCGTGCGAACGAGAAAGATGTAAAGCTCACAGCATCTCAAAAACGGCATGCACGCGTTAAAAGTTGGACAAAAAATGTTAACATTTTTGAGAAAGATTTTATTATAATTCCGATTAATGAGCAATCTCATTGGTTTTTGGCTATCATATGTTTTCCAGGTCTTAAAGGTTGTTATACAATGGATACCAATATGCCTATTAAAAATACGCCAACTCCAAAGAAGAAAGGTAATTCATTATTATATATTATTTCATAAAGATGCTCGAAATCAATACAGTAATTTATGCTATCATTCTTAGAGTACGGAATTTAAACTTTTACAATTTGACTTTTTTTTATGTTGTTGATTTAATAAATTTTCCTATTTCCAGGCGAAAAGAAAATTTCTCTGCAAATTGGAAGCACAACAATTACTCCCGTTACAAAAAAGGAAGTCGATTCAATTTATCTCGGGGAAGATTCGTTAAGCGAGCGAGATGAAGCCGAAGGTGATGACAGCGATATGGCAACCGATGAAAGTGAAGATGAATTTGATGGAAAATTACAACCAATCAAACAGTAATACAAAATAAAGTTATAAAATTGAGTCAAATCTTCTACATAATGTAAACTTCTTTTTTCCAGACCATGTATTTTGATTTTCGATTCGCTAGCGGGAACATCACGAAGTCGAGTGGTTGCAACACTTCGTGACTACTTAACATGTGAATATAAAGTAAAAGTCTTTGAAAATTCTACGCATGTTTTTAATAAGCTGAACATCCCTGGGAATTCGGTAAAAGTTCCACAACAGACAAATTTCACGGACTGCGGATTATACCTGTTGCAGTACGTCGAACATTTTTTTAAAGATCCAATTAGAGATTATCGGCTGCCCATCAAACAGTTGGCTGAATGGTTTGAATCGATCATCGTCACACGAAAACGCGAGGAAATTTCCGAATTGCTCAAATCGCTAATTGGAAAATACAATCCCGATGCGTTACCTCTACCAGAGGTTGGATTTCCAACGTTAAATGGTAAAATTAGCTTTAACATAATGTTAAATTATAAATCTAACGTTGTTTTTTATCAAACAGGTAAACTTGTTGAACAAGAAGACAGTCTTAACGATGAGACCGGTGAATTTGAAGAGGAAGATGAGCTAGATAATATGTTTGAAGAGGATGTGAGTTTGTGTGGTAATCATATCATGTAAGATTTTAATATTAATCTCATTTGTTAATTTTTTAGGAGGAATTCCTTGATTCATCCCCTGAAAAGAAATCAACATCTTCCCAGCAAAACGGAGATCGTAAACGTAATCTTACGGCTTCATCGCCGTCGAGTACCGCTGAAAGTGAACCTAAAATAAAGAAGAAAATATTAGAATAAGTGTTTAGTTTAGTTTTTAAATACAGTAAAATAAAATAAAAATTTATTAAAATATTTATACAAAATATATAAATTCTCAATTTTGCAACACCTACCTTAAAATATTTCAACTAAAAAAATCTGCATTTCCGTTTCACTTCAAAATTTGAAAAAAAATCATTTTAGTAATTTACCGCTAGCATTATAAAAGATAAGTTCTTTAATTGTTTATAATATCTAGGAAACATACATATTGTTATCAAAGTGGAATTAAGTTATTAGATGCATATGTACTATTTTTTTATAATTTGACACGTTATATTTGATTCCATTTATTGGTCATATTTCTAAGTATGTTTATGTAATACGCAAACATTAAATATAATTACAATGAACTAATAATTTACATTAATTATGTAATAATACGTATAATTACTATTTGAAAATAAATAAAAATACACAGAAAACCGTTTTTAAGTAAATTATATTTTTAGGTTAATTAGGTTAGAATTTCTGAAATCTGAGGTTATGTTTATATATTTGGAATATATTCCATTTAGTGGCTAATACGCATTGATTGATAACCTATTGACATTTTAATAACGATTCCACATGTTCTAATCTATTTCGTCTGAATCGTGCAATACTATTTTCCGGTAAATTATTTATCTTTTAGAACACGTTTAAATGTAACCCAAGGCCAAAAATAATAAATTGCTATACAATTGTGCCTGTTAATTTACCCACACATCTTTTATGTAGATATTTCAACATTTTGAGGTTATCCGTTTAATTGGAATATATATGTTAATTAGGATTCCAATTAACGACATATATGTCATGGTCGATAAACTTTTGACATTTTCTAAATGATTCCGAATGTTCTTATCTATGTCGAACACAAATTGGGAAATACTATAACGGACATATCCCTTTTCTGGCACGCAATCACAATTGGATTGTAAAAATCGTGTGAGAATCACGTAAAAAAATGTATTTTTATATATTTATTTTGGACCAACATACACATTTGTGTATACCACTTAATCGTTTTCGTCCGAAAAATAACTATAATATGTAATAATAACATAATAAATGAGTTATCAAAAACAATTTATATGGTATCAAATTAGATATTATTATGCTTTTTTCAAAAAGAATTCCGAGTTAATCCGAGTTAAAGAGATATATGATTCCATTTATTGGTCATATATCTAAAATGTATAAGTAATACGGAAATATTGAATGTAATTATAACGAACTAAAAATTTACATTAGTTACTAGATATATTTAAATACTTTTTTTTTAATTTTATTCACAATTTTTTTATTATTTGCCATTAACATGTTTTCGTCCAATTGGTAATCATCAGATGGGACTAAAGAAATTGGACGAAAACATGTTAATGGCAAATAATAAAACAACAGATTGTGGGTAAAATTAAAACTAAAAGTATTTAATATAAAATAATGTGAGGTTGTGGTTATATATTTGGAATTTATTCCTTTTAGTGTCGATACGCATTGATTGATAACCTATTGACATTTTAAGAATGATTCCAAATGTTCTAATCTGTTTCGTCTGTATCGTGCAATACTATTTTCCGGGAAATAATTTATATTTTGAGTATATAATTTTAAATGCAACCAATACCAATATAATGAAAAGCCATATTCGTTATAACTGAATTAGTGTGGACACAGAATAGAAATTTAGCCAGGGGATCGATTTTGTTCAAATTTCGATAAGTAATAACCGCGAAATAACCACAAGTATATATTAGTAGTGGTATGTGTGGTTGAGTAAATTCGAATGTGCGCCATTTTTTTATTTTGGGATTTTGGATAATAACATTTCCAATTATAATTTAAAATTTATGCTTTAAATAAAATTAATTTATTTAATTATTTTACTTTAGTTTTAAAATAATTTATGATTCTCTGATTCTGCGAAAATGAAACATTCGACATCGCATTGAAAAAAAATTAAAATATGTGTACATTGTGTTACGATTTTGCCTTGTCATTCAAGGTTCGAATCACTGGATTGTGAATAAATACAACTGCTTCAAATTTGAACTCACACAATTTATTTACACAACACAATTTATTATACAACACAAAATTCACAATTAATTATTATAATTATAACACACTTTTTAATTATCACTTTAATAATCGCTTTAATAATCACTTTAATAATCTTTCTATTTAACCTTCACTGTATCAAGTTTAAAATAAAACTCAGCATTCCACGTCAACGCGCGCCCTTATATACCAAAATATTTGTTTCTAGAATAATCCTAAATGCGCAGCAAATATGTTAGTATAGAAATGACGCCTAAATGTTGAGTATAAATCATAAATGCAATTGAACAATTAATGAAATTAACTTATTCTATTCTAATCTAGGTGTCACCGTAACACTACCCCCCACCTAAGCCTGTTCGCCTCGAACAGGATCCAGATCACCTCATCTATAGAGCGCCAAACGCTCTAAATGCACCACCTTTGGTTTACCTTTCCGTCCTTTCTGTATGCGATAAACCACGTCGTTCAACCTTTTAATGACAGTGTAAGGTCCTTCCCATGTGGGTTGCAACTTCGGTGATAATCCTTTCTGCCGTTGCAGGTTGTGAAGCCATACCAACTGCCCTTCCTCGAAGCCTTGATTATTTGCTCGTATGTCATATCGAGCTTTCATTCGATCACTTGATATCCGAATTTTCTCCCGTACAAATTGATGTATTTCATTAAGTTCCTCTTTCATCCGGTCGACGTAATCCTGTCCGCATAGAGCTGCTGAAGGAACCGCCCCAAACTTTAAATCTCCCGGCAATCGCAGATTGTTTCCAAATATGGTTTTCGCTGGTGTCCCTCCTGTTGTGTCATGTACCGCTGATCGGTAGGCCATCAGGAACATTGGTATATGTCGATCCCAGTTACGTTGGTTCCTTATTCCACAACCTTTGCTAGATATTCCTCCAATGTGCCATTGAATCTTTTCACCATACCGTCCGACTGTGGGTGTAAAGGCGTCGTTCTTGTTTTATTGATTCCAAGCATCTGACATATCTCCTGAAATACCACCGATTCGAAATTCCTTCCTTGATCCGTGTGAATTTCCATCGGTACACCAAATCTACTGATCCAATTGTTAACCACAGCATCAGCTATTGTTGTTGTCTCCTGATTGGGTATGGGGTACACTTCCGGCCATTTGCTGAAATAATCCATTATTACTAAGTAGCACATATTTATTTCCGCTCTCGGTGGTCGGAAATGGCCCCGCCACATCCATTGCAATTCTCTCAAATGGTGCCCCGACATTATATTGTTTCATAGTTTCACGGCTTTTTCGTGCTGGTCCCTTTACTGCCGCACATTGGTCACATCTTCGACACCATTCTACTACTGACTGTCTACATCCGGACCAGTAGAAACGTTGGCGAATTTTGGCTAATGTTTTATTAATCCCTAGGTGACCTCTACTTGCTCCTCCATGATACTCCTTGAGGATTTCCGCTATCCGATCTTTTGGCACCACTACCAACAATTGTTTTACTTTACCATCCGTGCTTTCCCACTTTCGTTTTAAACATCCATTTTCTATGTGGAGGCTATCCCATTGAGCCCAATATGCTTTTACAATGGGAGTTTTGTCAGCTATCTCACTCCATGTGGGCCGGTGTTCCTTTTCCTTATGTTTCATGATGAATGATAGGTCAGCATCCCGTAATTGCTCCTTCTTGATCATTTCATCAGTCCATTCCTCATCAGGTAGCACTTGCATAAGCCGAATATCGATGATGTTTTCCTTACCCTCCACACGCCCACAATGCTTGCATTCCACGGGACATGGCCTTCTTGATAATGCGTCGGCATTTCCATGTGCGGTTCCCTTCCGATGTTCAATTTGGAAATCGTAGCTTTGCAAACGTTCGATCCAACGTGCTACTTGTCCTTCTGGATTTTTGAATTGTAACAACCAGCGCAAAGCTCCATGATCCGTCCGCAGAAGAAATTTTTGGCCATAGAGGTACTTATGGAAGTGCTTAACACATTCCACTATAGCCAACAACTCTTTCCGTGTTACACAATAATTCCGTTCCGGTTTTGATAACATCTTGGAGTAATATGCAATAACTCGCTCCTCACCATTTGTTGCCTGTGATAATACTCCTCCTATACCATCATTACTTGCATCGGTGTCCAAAATGAATTTAACGTTGGGTATAGGGTATGCGAGGATTGGTGCTTCGCATAATCGTCGTCTTAGTTCCACAAATGCCTCTTCTTGATCATCCTTCCATTCGAATGCCTTGTTCTTCCTGGTTAACTCGTGTAAACTCTTTGCAATATTGGCGAATCCCGGCACGAATCGTCTATAATAGGTACACAATCCAAGGAAGCTCCGTAATTCATGTAAGTTTTTAAGTCGTGGCCATTCCTTCACTGCTGCGATCTTGTCTTCATCGGTATGGATTCCATTGGTTGTTACCTTATGACCCAAATATTTTACTTCCGTTCTAAATAGTTTGCATTTCTTTGGGCTTAGCTTCAATCCGGCGGCTTGTATCCGATCCAAAACCTCTGCCAAATTCCTTAAATGCTCGTCGAAATCCTTGCCCATAACGATGATGTCGTCCAAATGTACGAGGCACGTCCTCCAATGTAATCCCTTTAGCACGCGCTCCATTAGCCGTTCAAAAGTCGCAGGGGCGTTACATAATCCGAATGGCATAACGTTAAATTGCCATAATCCGTTACCCACACTGAATGCCGTTTTCTCGCGATCTTCCTCCTGGACTTCCACTTGCCAATAGCCGCTTTGCAGATCTAATGTCGAAAATATTCGAGCACCCGATTATGTGTCTAACGTGTCATCGATCCTTGGCAATGGGTAACTATCCTTTTTCGTCACAGCATTTAATTTTCAATAATCCACGCAGAATCTCATGCTACCATCCTTTTTCTCGACTAACACCACTGGTGAACTCCATGGACTGCTTGATGTTTCGATCACCCCTGCTGCTTGCATATCTTTTACCATTCGATCCACTTCTCCTTGCTTTGCCAATGGTAATCTTCTGGGTGGTTGGCGAATCGGCATTTCTGCTCCTGTATCTATTCGATGTTTTACCATTGTGGTTCTCCCATTATTGTCCGGTGTACTGCAGAATATTGGCATGTACCGCTCGAGCAATTGTTTTGCCAAATTTTTCTGTTCCTTAGTAAGATCTTCGGTCCATTTCTCCATGAGTTGTTCTACAACCTCTTTCTGCACTTGCGAGTTAGCCGTCTTAATCGGATTTTTCTACTCGCACTTCACTATCGCCGATATTTCTTCACATTTTCCGATTATTGTCCCTTTCTTGATGGTTTTCGTCTTATCCGAGAGATTTAGAGTCCTAATTGGTACGTTATTATCGTTGCCTGGTTTCACCAAAACTTTCCCGATCATAATTTCTCTGGCTCCGCTCTCCGCTTCATTGGCTTCCACAACCCACAACCTGGGTGGCCCAGAACCTCCCTCCAATCTTGCCCATACTATTGTTTCCGAGTTCGGTGGCAGCTTCTCCCGATGATCCATTATAATTTGCCTGGTCGTTTCTCCTATAGCGCTAACGTGAAGTGGCAACTCGATATTATCGTAGGTTAATACACCTCGTCCAACATCCACCACGAAGCCATTCGTTCTCATGAAGCCCATTCCCAAGATGACTTCGTCTACAATATCTGCAACCAGCACCTCGTGTTGAAAGTGATTTCGCCCAATCTTTATTTTTACGACCTTTTTCCCTTTTATTGCTGAATTTTCTCCAGTCGCCGTTCGTAATTTCATGCCATTAGCTGGTTCCATAATTCCATCGATAATATCCTCACGAACAATCGTATGTGTTGCTCCCGTATCCAGCGTGATCATGCATTTCTTCCTATCAATATCGGCTTCAATTGTTAAGCTGTCACCGCTCCTTGCTATTCTCGAAACATGGATGGAGGTTGTGGGGCAATCGGTTATGGGAGTCAGCTTCTGCCCCTGCAAACTGACTCTTTTTAGTTTAACGACTCCGCTGTCGGCTGACCCTCGTTTCTGGATTCTATCTGCTCCTCGTTTGATCTACGCTTCGTAGGAGATGGCGATCTTGCTCGTTTCTTCTTAATCTCCCAACAGTCCCGTGAGATGTGACCCATTCTATCACATACCCAGCATTTAATCCTGCCACTTCCATCTCTGAACCTTGGCGTAGCCCGAGCAGTGTCTATTCTGTAGATGGAATGGCAAAAATGGCTGTATGGCAAACAGGAACAAACTAAAATTTATTTGTAATTTTTAAAATTCAACACAACTATTAAAATTTAATGTTTAAAACATAAATATATTTTGTTTACACAAACAATTTATTATATACTTAATGAAACCACACAGTAATTATTATATACATTTATTGTTAATGATATTCTACATGGTGTGCTTTATTATATAGTCCATTTTAGAATGCTGCCATGTTTATTTTATATATCTGTACAAAGGACAGAGAAGTATTGCTCGATATTTATTACAGTCGAAGGTCGGTAATCCAATACATAACAGTCTTCCCGGCGAAAGGAATTTCACCCATTATAAATCCATCCTATTAGGGGGTCGACACACTCGGCTTGACCGTCGGACTATAAGACTATCTGGTTCATCCATTCGTATATGCCCAGATTTAATTTCAACCTCTTTTTGTATACTACCCGTTGCTTGCCCTGAGGTTGACGTTGATGAAGCAACTTCCACCGGTTGCGACTCCCTTGATTGCCGATTAGTTAATTCATTTGTAAGTTCTTTACTTTCCATTCCGGTTGTAGTAGTTTCATCATCGTTGTTCTTCGTAGAGTAAACGCCATCTGTTGTAACCATCGGTTCATCTGCATTTGGATACTTTTTTAATATATTCGAACCTCCTGTATTTCCTTCAACCCCCGTTGCACGTATTTGGTCAATATGTCGGCGATGAAATTTTCCTTCGACTTCAATCAGATAGTGTAAGAAACCCTCTTTCTGTATTACCTTACCAAATTTCCATTTGATCGTTTTATTTTGGTACCAACGGATTTGAACTGTATCGCCTATGCTCAGCTACCGTCTTGTGCACTTTGATGGGTTGATATTCGTATAATCATTTACCCTCTCTGTCGGCTTAATTAAATCGATGATCGATCGTAAATTAAATCGTAGCATTTGTTCAGCTGGGCTTTTCCCTGTTGTTGAATTAATTATTTTCCTGTATTGCAGTAAGAATCGATGTAGTTTCAAATGAAGATCTCCTGGATCATTCATTACGGCTCGTAATGCAAATTTTAATGTTTGGACACTTCTTTCTGCCTGTCCATTGGTGGATGGGTGTGCTGGAGCCGTTCGCTTATGTGTAATACCGTTGCTTCGTTAGAAATTTTGGAATTCCTTAGACGTAAAATTAGTACCATTGTCCGTTACCACTATTGGTGGCAAGCCAAAACGTGCAAAAATTTCGCGTAATGATCTAATGGTGTGGAAGCTTATTTTTCATGGGCACCACCTCTAACCATCTTGTTCTTGCATCCACTACCACCATAAAATAATGTTCCATAAATGGCCCCGATCAAAAATCAATATGTATTCGTTGCCAAGGCATAGTTGGAAGTTCCCACGTATGTATAGGTGCCTTCGACGGTTCTTTTGCAACTCTCGCGCATTCTCTACAACTCTTCACCATTGCCTCAATATCGGAGTCTATGCCTGTCCAATAACAATAGCTTCGTGCTAGTGCTTTCATTTTGACGATACCAATGCCATATGTAATTCATTAAGGATTTGTTTATGTAGTGTGATTGGAATTAAGATCCGGATACCTTTATAAATGCATCCATTTTGTAGTGTTAGTTCAGCTTCTTGCCCCTTAAATGGTGCACCTTCTAAATTACTTCCAATCTGTAGACGGTTGTATAGATCACATAGAATGTTATCACTTTTCATTGCCTTCGAAATTGTTCCACTTGTTATTGGTAGAATATCTTCCGACAATTGATACACTGTAAGTTCTTCTTTGTCGCTTGGTTGATAGGTTTCCACCACCGGATGCCGAGATAAAAAATCTACATTCATGTGGTTTTTTGCCTCCCTATGTACAATTTTGTATTTAAAACCGGATAGGAACTGCGCGTAACTTAGTAGTCGTTGTGATGTTAATGTCGGTAGGCTTTTATCTGGGCTCAATATCATTGCTAAAGGTTTATTATCCGTAATCAAAGTGAATTCGCGTCCATAACAATAATTGAAAAATTTTAGAAGCGCCCAGTAAATAGATGTCGCTTCCTTATGAAGCTGGCTATAATTTGACTCACTTCTTGATAACGTTCGAGACGCATACGCAATTGGTCGTTCCCCAGTTGGTGTTTTATGTGATAATATTGCAGAAATTCCCACAGGGGAAGCATCAGTTGCCAAAATCAACGGGAGTTTTTCTTCATACGCATCAATACTGATTCGCTTTGTAATTCCGTCTTAATGTCAGCAAATGCTCGTTGGCACCCTTCATCCCACCTGAATTCCACATCATTTCGTAATAATTTGTAAACCGGATTTAGCCTTGTTGCCATATCGGGGATACAATTATTATAATATTGTTACGATTTTGCCTTGTCATTCAAGGTTCGAATCACTGGATTGTGAATAAATACAACTGCTTAAGTTTTAACTCACACAATTTTATTTACACAACACAATTTATTATACAACACAAAATTCACAATTAATTATTACAATTATAACACACTTTTTAATTATCACTTTAATAATCGCTTTAATAATCACTTTAATAATCTTTCTATTTAACCTTCACTGTATCACGTTTAAAATAAGACTCAGCATTCCACGTCAACGCGCGCCTTTATATACCAAAATATTTGTTTCTAGAATAATCCTAAATGCGCAGCAAATATGTTAGTATAGAAATGACGCCTAAATGTTGTTTATAAATTATAAATGTAATTGAACAATTAATGAAATTAACTTATTCTATTCTATTCTAGGTGTCACCGTAACATTACCATCCCAATGAATTGACGCAATTCCGACACCTCCTTCGGTTGTGCAATTTCAGCGATTGCTATAGTTTTATCCGAATTCTTCTGTATGCCGGCCTCACTTATTGTATAGTGTTACGGTGACACCTAGAATAGAATAGAATAAGTTAATTTCATTAATTGTTCGATTACATTTATAATTTGTACTCAACATTTAGGCGTATTTCTATACTAACATATTTGCTGCGCATTTAGGATTATTCTAGAAACAAATATTTTGGTATATAAGGGCGCGCGTTGACGTGGAATGCTGAGTCTTATTTTAAACGTGATACAGTGAAGGTTAAATAGAAAGATTATTAAAGTGATTATTAAAGCGATTATTAAAGTGATAATTAAAAAGTGTGTTATAATTATAATAATTAATTGTGAAAATTGTGTTGTATAATAAATTGTGTTGTGTAAATAAAATTGTGTGAGTTAAAATTGAAGCAGTGTATTTATTCACAATCCAGGGATTCGAACCTTGATTGACAAGGCAAAATCGTAACAATTGGTGACAGCGGTGGGATTGTGAATAATAAGAAAAATGATTCTCTACAAATTAAAGCTTGCGCAATTAAAGGAGCAACTGAAGCAGCGAGGTTTGGCTAGTGAAGGCACAAAAGCTAGTTTGGTGGAGCGACTACGTCAGGCCATGGAGAAGGACGGTTTAAATCCAGATGTGTATGATTTCGAGGAGGACAACACGGATGAGATCAGTGTGGACAAGAAAGAAAGGGAAGAACAAACGATGGTCGGAACAACACAAAACCCATCCGGAAGTTTCGATTTATCGCAGTTGATGGCTGCTATGAATCAAATGATGGGACAACAGTTGGAGGGAATAAAACAATCGAACGAGGGAATGAAACAACAGATGGAACAACAAGGAGCGGACATTAAACATCAAATGAAACAGCAGATGGAGCAACAAGGGGCGGACATTAAACATCAAATGAAACAACAGATGTTACAAGTGGAGCAACAAGGGGCGGACATTAAACAATCGAACCACGAAATAAAACAGCAGATGTTACAAGTGCAAGTTGGCCAAAAGAAAATGGACGAGAGGTTTATGGAGTTATCTTCTACATTACACGGTAAAGTGGAAAAACTGCAAACAGAAGTACACGCAGAAATTCAAAATGTTAAAGGGACGGTTCAACAAAAATTTGAATCGGTTAAACAAGATTTTCAAACGGAAGTTAAACGTCTCGAGAAGGAGCTCCAAGATGTCAAGGCGAATGGAACGACACACCAAGTGATCCAGACAGTAAATGCTGTTAAGTTAAAACCACCAACATTTGATGGAACTACATCCTTCAGTATTTTTAAGTTCCAATTCGAAACGGCCATTAAGCAAAATCAGTGGAATGAAGAACAATGTGTTGGAGCGTTAATTGTGGCTCTTAAGGGCGAAGCGGCGGAAACACTACAAATCATTCCTGAGCAAGAACGGAACGTTTACAACGGAATTATGAAGGCATTAGATCGAAAATACGGAAGCGACCACAAACGAGAAATATATCGCATGGAATTGAAGGGTCGATACCAAAGAGCAGGAGAATCGCTACAGGAATTTTCATCGGCAATTGAGCGGCTCGCGCATTTAGTACATTCAAATATGTCGGCCGATTACATGGAGCGAATTAAAATGGATGCATTCATTGACGGTATTCGAGATCCTGAGACGCGCAGAGCGGTGATGTTGTCACCTAAGGCAACTTTCACGGAAACCATCGCTTGTGCGTTAACAAACGAAACTGCGCAAACCATCATCAAACCAGCAATGAAAATTCGTCGAGTGGAGATTGATTCCAGAATAGACACCGCGCGGGCTACGCCAAGGTTCAGAGATGGAAGTGGCAGGATTAAATGCTGGGTATGTGATAGAATGGGTCACATCTCACGGGACTGTTGGGAGATTAAGAAGAAACGAGCAAGGTCGCCATCTCCTATGAAGCGTAGATCAAACGAGGAGCAGATAGAATCCAGGAAGGAGGGACAGACGGCAGTGGAGTCGTTAAACTAAAAAGAGTCAGTTTGCAGGGGCAGAAGCTGACTCCCACAACCGATTGCCCCATAACCTCCATCCATGTTTCGAGAATAGCAAGGAGCGGTGATAGCTTAACAATTGAAGCCGATATTGATGGGAAGAAATGCATGATCACGCTGGATACGGGAGCAACTCATACGATTGTTCGTGAGGATATTATCGATGGAGTTATGGAACCAGCTAATGGAATGAAGTTACGAACGGCGACTGGAGAAAATTCAGCAATAAAAGGGAAAAAGGTCGTAAAAATAAGGATTGGTCGAAAATACTTTCAACACGAGGTGCTGGTTGCAGATATTGTAGACGAAGTCATCTTGGGGATGGACTTTATGAGAACGAATGGCTTCGTGGTGGATGTTGGACGGGGTGTATTAACCTACGATAATATCGAGTTGCCACTTCACGTTAGCGCCGCTATAGGAGAAACGAGCAGGCAAATTATAATGGATCATCGGGAGAAGCTGCCACCGAACTCGGAAACAATAGTATGGGCAAGATTGGATGGAGATTCTGGGTCATCCAGGTTGTGGGTTGTGGAAGCCAATGAAGCGGAGAGCGGAGCCAGAGAAATTATGATCGGGAAAGTCCTGGTGAAACCAGACAGCGATAATAGAGTACCAATTAGGACTCTAAATCTCTCGGATAAGACGAAAACCATCAAGAAAGGGACAATAATTGGAAAATGCGAAGAAATATCTGCGATAGTGAAGTGCGAGCAGAAAAATCCGATTAAGACGGCTAACTCGCAAGTGCAGAAAGAGATTATAGATCAACTCATGGAGAAATGGACCGAAGATCTTACCATGGAACAGAAAAATTTGGCAAAGCAATTGCTCGAGCGGTACATGCCAATATTCTGCAGTACATCGGACAATAATGGGAGAACCACAATGGTAAAACATCGAATAGATACAGGAGCAGAAACGCCGATTCGACAACCACCCAGAAGATTACCATTGGCAAAGCAAGGAGAAGTGGATCGAATGGTAAAAGATATGCAAGCAGCAGGGGTAATCGAAACATCAAGCAGTCCATGGAGTTCACCAGTGGTGTTAGTCGAGAAAAAGGATGGTAGCATGAGATTCTGCGTGGATTATCGAAAATTAAATGCTGTGACGAAAAAGGATAGTTACCCATTGCCAAGGATCGATGACACGTTAGACACATTATCGGGTGCTCGAATATTTTCGACATTAGATCTGCAAAGCGGCTATTGGCAAGTGGAAGTCCAGGAGGAAGATCGCGAGAAAACGGCATTCAGTGTGGGTAACGGATTATGGCAATTTAACGTTATGCCATTCGGATTATGTAATGCCCCTGCGACTTTTGAACGGCTAATGGAGCGCGTGCTAAAGGGATTACATTGGAGGACGTGCCTCGTATATTTGGACGACATCATCGTTATGGGCAAGGATTTCGACGAGCATTTAAGGAATTTGGCAGAGGTTTTGGATCGGATACAAGCCGCCGGATTGAAGCTAAGCCCAAAGAAATGCAAACTATTTAGAACGGAAGTAAAATATTTGGGGCATAAGGTAACAACCAATGGAATCCATACCGATGAAGACAAGATCGCAGCGGTGAAGGAATGGCCACGACCTAAAAATTTACATGAATTACGGAGCTTCCTTGGATTGTGCACCTATTATAGACGATTCGTGCCAGGATTCGCCAATATCGCAAAGAGTTTACACGAGTTAACCAGGAAGAACAAGGCATTCGAATGGAAGGATGATCAAGAAGAGGCATTCGTGGAACTAAGACGACGATTATGCGAAGCACCAATCCTCGCATACCCTATACCCAACATTAAATTCATTTTGGACACCGATGCAAGTAATGACGGTATAGGAGGAGTATTATCACAGGCAACAAATGGTGAGGAGCGAGTTATTGCATATTACTCCAAGATGTTATCAAAACCGGAACGGAATTATTGTGTAACACGGAAAGAGTTGTTGGCTATAGTGGAATGTGTTAAGCACTTCCATAAGTACCTCTATGGCCAAAAATTTCTTCTACGGACGGATCATGGAGCTTTGCGCTGGTTGTTACAATTCAAAAATCCAGAGGGACAAGTAGCACGTTGGATCGAACGTTTGCAAAGCTACGATTTCCAAATTGAACATCGGAAGGGAACCGCACATGGAAATGCCGACGCATTATCAAGAAGGCCATGTCCCGTGGAATGCAAGCATTGTGTGCGTGTTGAGGGTAAGGAAAACATCATCGATATTCGGCTTATGCAAGTGCTACCTGATGAGGAATGGACTGATGAAATGATCAAGAAGGAGCAATTACGGGATGCTGACCTGTCATTCATCATGAAACATAAGGAAAAGGAACACCGGCCCACATGGAGTGAGATAGCTGACAAAGCTCCCATTGTAAAAGCATATTGGGCTCAATGGGATAGCCTCCACATAGAAAATGGATGTGTAAAACGAAAGTGGGAAAGCACGGATGGTAAAGTAAAACAATTGTTGGTAGTGGTGCCAAAAGATCGGATAGCGGAAATCCTCAAGGAGTATCACGGAGGAGCAAGTGGAGGTCACTTAGGGATTAATAAAACATTAGCCAAAATTCGCCAACGTTTCTACTGGTCCGGATGTAGACAGTCAGTAGTAGAATGGTGTCGAAGATGTGACCAATGTGCGGCAGTGAAGGGACCAGCACGAAAAAGCCGTGGAACCATGAAACAATATAATGTCGGGGCACCATTTGAGAGAATTGCAATGGACGTGGCGGGGCCATTTCCGACCACCGAGAGCGGAAATAAATATGTGCTAGTAATAATGGATTATTTCAGCAAATGGCCGGAAGTGTACCCCATACCCAATCAGGAGACAACAACAATAGCTGATGCCGTGGTTAACAATTGGATTAGCAGATTTGGTGTACCTATGGAAATTCACACGGATCAAGGAAGGAATTTCGAATCGGTGGTATTTCAGGAGATATGTCAGATGCTTGGAATCAATAAAACAAGAACGACGCCTTTACACCCACAATCGGACGGTATGGTGGAAAGATTCAATGGTACATTGGAGGAATATCTAGCAAAAGCTGTGGAAAGGAACCAACGCAACTGGGATCGACATATACCAATGTTCCTGATGGCCTACCGATCAGCGGTACATGACACAACAGGAGTGACACCAGCTAAAACCATATTTGGGAACAATCTGCGATTACCAGGAGATTTAAAATTTGGGGCTGTTCCATCAGCAGCTCTATGCAGACAGGATTACGTCGACCGAATGAAAGAAGAACTTAATGAAATACATCAATTTGTACGGGAGAAAATTCGAATATCAAGTGATCGAATGAAAGCTCGATATGACATACGAGCAAATAATCAAGGCTTCGAGGAAGGGCAATTGGTATGGCTTCACAACCCGCAACGGCACAAGGGATTATCACCGAAGTTGCAACCCACATGGGAAGGACCTTACACTGTCATTAAAAAGTTGAACGACGTGGTTTATCGCATACAGAAAGGACGGAAAGGTAAACCAAAGGTGGTGCATTTAGAGCGCTTGGCGCTCTACAGAGGAGGTGATCTGGATCCTGTTCGGGACGAACAGGCTTAGGTGGGGGGTAGTGTTACGGTGACACCTAGAATAGAATAGAATAAGTTAATTTCATTAATTGTTCGATTACATTTATAATTTGTACTCAACATTTAGGCGTATTTCTATACTAACATATTTGCTGCGCATTTAGGATTATTCTAGAAACAAATATTTTGGTATATAAGGGCGCGCGTTGACGTGGAATGCTGAGTCTTATTTTAAACGTGATACAGTGAAGGTTAAATAGAAAGATTATTAAAGTGATTATTAAAGCGATTATTAAAGTGATAATTAAAAAGTGTGTTAATAATAATAATAATATAATAATTAATAATTAATTGTGAAAATTGTGTTGTATAATAAATTGTGTTGTGTAAATAAAATTGTGTGAGTTAAAATTGAAGCAGTGTATTTATTCACAATCCAGTGATTCGAACCTTGATTGACAAGGCAAAATCGTAACAATAGCCCAAGTGTTATGTATTGGATTACCGACCTTCGACTGTAATAAATATCGGGCAATACTTCTCTGTCCTTTGTACAGATATATAAAATAAACATGGCAGCATTCTAAAATGGACTATATAATAAAGCACACCATGAATATCATTAACAATAAATGTATATAATAATTACTGTGTGGTTTCATTAAGTATATAATATGTGTGGTTTCATTAAGTATATAATAATTGGCGACGAGAAGGCGAAATTACGCGTGTGTCTAAATATATATACGCATATATAAAAGTGAATAAAATAATAAAAATTAATTACCGCATATTACAATATGGCGGATAAAAACCAAATCGATGTGGCGGCGTTGTTAAAGTTGCTACAAGAATTACAAAATGGCAATCGGGATACAAATATACAATTCGATACATTTAATGAAAATGAGGAAACATTTTCAATTTACAAGCAGCGTTTGGAAAATTATTTACAAATGCGATCTGTTACAACAGAGGAACGCAAAGTGCAAATATTAATTAATTGCATCGGCACTAAGCATTATCAATTGCTTAGTAGTTTAACTGCGCCGGACTTACCAAATACAAAATCATATGAGGAGTTAACTGGAATGTTGGAGAATCATTTGTGCCCGAAACCAAATGAAATTACAGAGCAGCATAAATTCCTGCTTAGAACACAACACGAAGGTGAATCAGTGGCAACATACGTGTCAGAGTTCAAACGTTTAAGTGTTTTCTGCAATTTTACATGTACATCCTGCAATAAGAGTACAGCAGAAACTCATTTAAGATCTCAGTTTATACGGGGCATTAGTGACGCGGATACTCGCCAGCGTTTGCTAGAAGAAATTCAACCCAGTATGGATAGAATTGTGAAAACGGCATTAGCAATGGAAGCATCAAAAATTCAAAGTCAATCAATGCAGAAGGTACACCAAGTCAAGGAGAGCGCCGAGATATATCAGA
Source organism: Nephrotoma appendiculata (assembly GCA_947310385.1). Classification (NCBI taxonomy): domain Eukaryota; kingdom Metazoa; phylum Arthropoda; class Insecta; order Diptera; family Tipulidae; genus Nephrotoma; species Nephrotoma appendiculata. The sequence continues at coordinate 317,625,427 of OX371225.1, read as the reverse complement.
ATGAACGGTGGCCAAAACGAAATGAAAATACGTCGAAGAGTTTTAACGATGGTGGCTCAGGCAAGGGCGACAGCAACAATAGACAATTAACTTGCTATAGATGTGGAAAACCAGGGCACAAAGCGAATGATTGCAGAAGCAAGGATAAATTATACTGCAATCAGTGTAAATTAGCGGGTCATGCTTCAAATGTATGCATGAAGAAATACAAATAATGTTCCAGCACAAATTATACGAATTCAATAAAAATCATTGATAATAATAATTGTCAAGAAATAAATGCACTGCAACTGATTACAGAGTCTGGTGAGAGGAGCAAATTCCTGATACGGGTTTCAATTGAAGGCAAACCATTTGAAATGGAATTTGACACGGGATCGGCCATATCGACAATCAGCGAGAAATTATTGCACAGTAAACTACCAAAGGTCAACATATGGCCAACTAATACGAAGTTAAAGGCATACAATGGTAGTATCTTCCCAGCGTTGGGGGTAGCAAAGGTATCAGTTAGCCATGACGGTAAATCTATACGAGGAAATTTATATATTGTGGATGACAGATTCGATAGTATCCTTGGTCGGGAATGGATAAAAGCATTACAACTATTACCCCCATCGGATGTCAAAAGTATTACAACCGTGAACGTAGACGTCAACAAACTGGAGAAAGAGATCCTTGAAAGCAATGACGATTTATTCAAAAAAACAATTGGTACAATTCCACAGTTTAAAGGTCAATTGAAACTTCGTGAAAGGGTTTCTCCAATCTACATTAATCCAATGCCAGTTCCGTACGCTATACGTCATTTGATTGAAGACGAAATTGAAAGACTGGAAAAATCTGGAACATTAGAAAAGGTCGAACATTCGGACTGGGGAACACCAGTTGTGCCAATAATTAAGTCGGAAAATCAGATCAGATTGTGTGCAGATTACAAAGTGACACGAAATAAGGTAATAATGGATGACAAATACCCAATTCCTAAAATCGAAGACATGATGCACAAGTTGGCCAATGGTAAATATTATTGCGTGTTCGATGTGCATAAAGCCTATTTACACATGGCTATGAATGAAGAAAGTGCACTAATGCAAACAATAAGCACGCATAAAGGCCTCTACAAGGTTCATAAACTAATGTTCGGAGTAAAAACGGCACCCAATATCTGGCAACGCTTTATGGATGAAAAAATAACAAATGATCTCAGTGGAACACAATGTTTCTTTGACGACATTATTGTCGCCGGTCGTATATTGCCGGAGACGATGGAACGAGTACAGGCCCTATTACAAAAATTACGCCGATATAATATGCATCTAAATTACGAAAAGTGTAAATTATTCAGAGAAGAAATTACATACTTGGGCTATACAATAAGTGAGGCCGGCATACAGAAGAATTCGGATAAAACTAAAGCAATCGCTGAAATTGCACAACCGAAGGACGTGTCGGAATTGCGTCAATTCATTGGGATGGTAACATATTATAATAATTTTATCCCCGATATGGCAACAAGGCTAAATCCGGTTTACAAATTATTACGAAATGATGTGGAATTCAGGTGGGATGAAGGGTGCCAACGAGCATTTGCTGACATTAAGACGGAATTACAAAGCGAATAAGTATTGATGCCGTATGAAGAAAAACTCCCGTTGATTTTGGCAACTGATGCTTCCCCTGTGGGAATTTCTGCAATATTATCACATAAAACACCAACTGGGGAACGACCAATTGCGTATGCGTCTCGAACGTTATCAAGAAGTGAGTCAAATTATAGCCAGCTTCATAAGGAAGCGACAGCTATTTACTGGGCGCTTCTAAAATTTTTCAATTATTGTTATGGACGCGAATTCACTTTGATTACGGATAATAAACCTTTAGCAATGATATTGAGCCCAGATAAAAGCCTACCGACATTAACATCACAACGACTACTAAGTTACGCGCAGTTCCTATCCGGTTTTAAATACAAAACTGTACATAGGGAGGCAAAAAACCACATGAATGTAGATTTTTTATCTCGGCATCCGGTGGTGGAAACCTATCAACCAAGCGACAAAGAAGAACTTACAGTGTATCAATTGTCGGAAGATATTCTACCAATAACAAGTGGAACAATTTCGAAGGCAATGAAAAGTGATAACATTCTATGTGATCTATACAACCGTCTACAGATTGGAAGTAATTTAGAAGGTGCACCATTTAAGGGGCAAGAAGCTGAACTAACACTACAAAATGGATGCATTTATAAAGGCATCCGGATCTTAATTCCAATCACACTACATAAACAAATCCTTAATGAGTTACATATGGCACATATTGGTATCGTCAAAATGAAAGCACTAGCACGGAGCTATTGTTATTGGACAGGCACAGACTCCGATATTGAGGCAATGGTGAAGAGTTGTAGAGAATGCGCGAGAGTTGCAAAAGAACCATCGAAGGCGCCTATACATACGTGGGAACTTCCAACTATGCCTTGGCAACGAATACATATTGATTTTTGATCGGGGCCATTTATGGAACATTATTTTATGGTGGTAGTGGATGCAAGAACAAGATGGTTAGAGGTGGTGCCCATGAAAAATATCACAAGCTTCCACACCATTAGATCATTACGCGAAATTTTTGCACGTTTTGGCTTGCCACCAATAGTGGTAACGGACAATGGTACTAATTTTACGTCTAAGGAATTCCAAGATTTCTTACGAAGCAACGGTATCACACATAAGCGAACGGCTCCAGCACACCCATCCACCAATGGACAGGCAGAAAGAAGTGTCCAAACATTAAAATTTGCATTGAAAAAAATCCGCAATGAATGATCCAGGAGATCTTCATTTGAAACTACATCGATTCTTACTGCAATACAGGAAAATAATTAATTCAACAACAGGGAAAAGCCCAGCTGAACAAATGCTACGATTTAATTTACGATCGATCATCGATTTAATTAAGCCGACAGAGAGGGTAAATGATTATACGAATATCAACCCATCAAAGTGTACAAGACGGGAGCTGAGCATAGGCGATACAGTTCAAATCCGTTGGTACCAAAATAAAACGATCAAATGGAAATTTGGTAAGGTAATACAGAAAGAGGGTTTCTTACACTATCTGATTGAAGTCGAAGGAAAATTTCATCGCCGACATATTGACCAAATACGTGCAACGGGGGTTGAAGGAAATACAGAAGGTTACTCGAATATATTAAAAAAGTATCCAATACAGATGAACCGATGGTTACAACAGATGGCGTTTATTCTACGAAGAACAACGATGATGAAACTACTACAACCGGAATGGAAAGTAAAGAACTTACAAATGAATTAACTAATCGGCAATCAAGGGAGTCGCAACCGGTGGAAGCTGCTTCATCAACGTCAACCTCAGGGCAAGCAACGGGTAGTATACAAAAAGAGGTTGAAATTAAATCTGGGCATATACGAATGGATGAACCAGATAGTCTTATAGTCCGACGGTCAAGCCGAGTGTGTCGACCCCCTAATAGGATGGATTTATAATGGGTGAAATTCCTTTCGCCGGGAAGACTGTTATGTATTGGATTACCGACCTTCGACTGTAATAAATATCGGGCAATACTTCTCTGTCCTTTGTACAGATATATAAAATAAACATGGCAGCATTCTAAAATGGACTATATAATAAAGCACACCATGTAGAATATCATTAACAATAAATGTATATAATAATTACTGTGTGGTTTCATTAAGTATATAATATGTGTGGTTTCATTAAGTATATAATACCAAGTATGTAATTTCTTCTCTGAATAATTTACACTTTTCTTTATTTAGATGCATATTATATCGGCGTAATTTTTGTATACTTAATGAAACCACACAGTAATTATTATATACATTTATTGTTAATGATATTCTACATGGTGTGCTTTATTATATAGTCCATTTTAGAATGCTGCCATGTTTATACAAAGGACAGAGAAGTATTGCCCGATATTTATTACAGTCGAAGGTCGGTAATCCAATACATAACACAATTGTACTGTTAAATTTTAATAGCTTGATGAGAATATAAGAATAAAATAAAAATATACAATTTTGTTTTAATGATTTGCCATACACGCTCAACTGTCTTAATGTTATGTTTACGTTTGCGGGTCAAAATGGTTTATATTGATATTTTCGTGGTTATTAAAAAAACTAGAGAGAGACAAAATATCAACATAATAAAAAAAATCGGTAAATACAGCATTCTGTTTTGTTTTATTTTTAGATTTTTTTTTCTGGATGAAGGTGTTATTGTGGCAAAAAGAAAGTTACTATATTATACACCGCATCTCTCTCTCTCTCTTTCTCTCTCTCTCTTCTCTCTCTCTCTCTCTCTCTCTCTCTCTCTCTCTCTCTCTCTCTCTCTCTCTCTCTCTCTCTCTCTCTCTCTCTCTCTCTCGCTCTCTCTCTCTCGATGTAAACAATCGAGAGAAATGAAAAAATTACAATACATTTCATGCTCACTGTTTTCCCGCTGTTGCAATTTATTTATTAATTATTATTATTATTACATACGCGGTACCATCTTGTTTGTCGAATAGGCAAGTCAACATTTTGTAATTGTTCTGTTCGGAACATTTGAAAATTTTAAATTTTCGTTATTTTGTTTATAGTCAACGAAATTGCAAAGTTCAACACATCTGGCACCGGAAAGATGATTGTAATATTTTTTAAGGCAACAGCCTAATATTATACAACAAATAATATATATTATATTTCAAATAAATTAGGAAGATTATTCGTTATCTAAATAAAATGTTTTCATTATATATTTGCGTATAAATACATAAAATAATCTTAGAAATCTCATATAGGATTCATGTCAGAAATATCATATATAATCATCTCAGACAGGTCACTTGAGACTCATCCATCATTTACCACATACGATTCATTTCAGACATGTCATTATCGATACATCTCAGCCATGTAACAAATGAAAATTGGTCCCATTTGCTGATAAATTTCTATACACGTGTCATGCCTGACTGTCGCTAATGAGTCATTAGTGTGTTGGCTCTTCATTAACTTTCTCGCTGGGGAGTACTTATAGATAGAAAAGTAGCAACAGTGATGATTACTAGTGTAACCGCGAGGTGTTGTTCATATGTGTTATTAGGAATACAAATGTGGAACGGGCCATCGTAATTTGTGTATGCCCCTCCCCCTCCAAACATTTTTTTTTCATGTGAATTTTTATTTGTTTTTGTTGTAGTTGATGGTGCTTTCACGAAGCGGGATTATAATGTTGGATTATTTTTTACCAACTTTGATTCAGTCACACACGAAATTTGCTCAAAAATTCGTCTACAGCTGTTATGCGAGTTACAGAGCATACCCAATAGAATTCCTTATGACTTTTTACTTACAGAAAAGTATGAAAAAAAAAACTTGAGAAAAACATTTTTTTTTTGTCAAGTTTTTTTTTCATACTTTTCTGTAAGTAAAAAGTCATAAGGAATTCTATTGGGTATGCTCTGTTATTTTATAGGTCTTCTGTTGCTTTGTAATTATTGTTGTTTCCCTTCAATTTCTGCTTGGCCTGTGATCAGTTGGGGCTATATTTTAATTTATCCAATTATATGTGTGTCTGTGTAACACATATATACATATGGCTGTGTAACACATATACATATATCCTCCAGCTTTATAAATACACAATTTATAAATTATAGAGGAATTTTCAGCCTAACAGTTATGGCGAAACTATATTAAACTGAAATATGTATATTCGAAATTTTGTTTAAATACGCAACAACAATAAATCTATATAAGCACAATTATTACTCATATTTTAATTTATTTATGTTATAATGTTGGTACGACCTGGACTTTTAAAATATGAATTTCGCCTTGTTATATGAAAGGCGCGTTTGATTCAACTGAAGGGCAACAACTCTTCACTTCCGAAATTGTGTTACTCTTCATTTAATTGAGTTGCTGAATAGAAGGCGATGTTCGTTTGATACTCATAAATGTCAAAACAACTAGTTGACAATTTTACGATTTTTAGCTTTAAATTATTTGCGTCTAATGACTAATTAAAAATCATTAAAGTAAAATGTCAAAAAAACCCAAACCTATTTGAAGTATCTACACGAGCAAACTATCTCTTCAGTTAATTCAGTTGCTCAATTTGTAGTTGCAGTGAAGAGCTGTTATTCGAACATTCTCTTCACTTCTATTACTTCAGATGTAGCAACTACTTCAGTTAATTCAGCCCAATCGAGTCCATCATTCAGTCCGTTCGCATATATTTTTTGTTGTTGGTTATTTGAGAAATTTTCCGAATTTCTAGGTCCTTGATAAATTATTATTATTATTATTATTATTATATTGTTAATATTGTTTGTTAAAGCAAAAGCATGTACCCGTGAAAGTAGTAAGTAGTACAAATATATAGTTTCTACGCATATTCCTGGTTAAAAGTTTAATTATACCAATTTGTACATATTTTAATGTAGTATTTAATAATTGCGGTAGTTCTGCTAGGCATTTACTTCAGATAACATTTAATAACTGCACATGATATGTTCATGACCTCTGCAAATTTGATCATACTTCGGCTTTTAAAAATTCTATTTTGGGATGTGACTTGTTTTTGAGTTTTACTGTTACAGAACTGCTGTTTTTATATTTCGTATTATTAAATCGGAGCTTTCGACATATTTATATGAAAAGCTAAATTTTTCACGGTCTTTACGTAGAAGAAATATAGATAGGACGAATATTTATAACCACTCAAGTTTGATGAACTTGATTATCACATGGAACAGCTTGCCTCTGGAACTAAAAAGTGTTAGTTCAATTAATGTTTTTAAAACTAATGTTTTCAGATATGTAATAATGTTATAAAAATTGATTTTGTAAATAATGTATATAGTTTATATATAGTTGTATATATGAATATATAATTGTAAATATGTTGTTATATTATGGTTGTAATTTATAATATGTTATGATTAATTGATGTTATGTTGTATTATAATTGTTATTGTCTGTTCTTTTTCTTTATTGTTGTAAAACAAAATTTATAGTTTATACACATATTAATATTAATAAATAAATAAAAATAAATGTGAGATATTTATTTACGTAAATTAATTCGGGTAAGAAACAAAATGTGTGTTTTGCCATAACTACTGTTAGAATACAAAACCTGATAGTTTATAATATATAATACATATTTGTTAATTTATAAAACCACACACCATTTATTATCTTCATGTGTTATATACATTGTCCTTGAGTGTGTAAGAAGTTTCACTAATATAATCACTTTATGTATTAAATAATAAAATTAATTTATTATTCAAATGTTTCTATTTTATAATAAAGTAAACAGTTTCTAACAGTAGTTTCTATTTTATTGTAGTATCAACAACTGATGATGGCAATAGGTAGATTGCCGAAATCGATATTGTAAAATTTTTTATTTATTCTATTTAAATATTCATAAAATTTTTGTAAATACAAATTTTAGGGTTCACGCTAACAAAGCTGTTTACTATATTAAAAAATAGAAACATTTGAATAATAAATTAGTTTTATTGTTTAATACATAAAGTGATCATTTATCTCTTTCCATTCCCAAATCGAATACACAATTGTGTATGTAAATTTCGATTACGAGAAACGAATATGTCAAACAGAATTATGCGTAAAATAAAGACCAGAATACACTTTTGTGCATACCAGTTAGTATTGAATTCGTCCGAAAAATAACACTATAACTATAATAATAATAAAATAATTAATATGTTATATAATTAATAAGTTATCAAATAATTATGCTTTTTCAAAAAGAATTCCGATTTATCTAAAATCCGGAAGACATAACAACAAGTCATTATTTTTATATACACAGTTGTGTGAATGGTGAACTTAAATTGAAGCAAAAACAATTTATTTTTTTTGAACTCGAAAGGGCAGAAATTGAGAAACAACAGAAAACATATGACCCACATATTAGTCGTAGACGAATTTATTAAGCAATGTTCAAGTTGTAAAAAACAAATCTAAATTTTCAATCTCGCTTCGTGAAGGCACCATCAAAAATTTGAAAGAATATTTTCCAATATTGAAAAGACCCGAAAACAAATTTCCCTAAACATATTTTCAAGTTTTATTAGGTGGCCCCACTGCAAAGTGCAAACATACAAATAAAAAATAACATAAAAAACAGCATATTCCAATACCTGAATATAAATTTACAAATGGCGAAAATTTACTAAACATTTTCTATTGAATAAAACACAAGTTTTGAATAAAAATAAAAAGCAAAACGTGTCAAATTGATTAAGATAAAAAACTAAATATTCATATAATTACCAAAGTAAGTAACTAAACGACTACTACTACCATGCAATTGATTATAAATTACAAAACGAGCAAACTAAATTTTTGATTTTTTGATTGATGTGTTGTCGTCCATTTTTTGGCAAATTCCTTGACAAATAAAATACCTACGTAGAGAACTTTAGAACAATTTAACAAAAATGGGGGAATCTCGAATATGATTTATCATATGCAAAATACTAAAGTTTTTCGTAATTTCTTTATTCCAGAATTCAGAAAATTTGAGTAATGGATAGTCCATGTGAATCGGAAAGTTCACTGGATGGTGGTATCATGTTACCACCTAGCCCAGTATCCAGGGAACAGCTACAGAAGCGGATCGAAAGTTTAACTCAGCAAAATAGGTAAGAAAAGTACAAATTTTCTATGACGTTCGTATAAGCCGAAAATTGGATAATTTGGAGAAGGTTAAAATTTTTTGGGAGAGGTCAATTTTTTGGTTCATGGTAGTAATGGCGGCTTCTACAAAAAATGTAATTACCGTGATTAACGTAATTGGATGTTTTTGTTAATAGCTATTTAGTTTTTTTTTCTTTAAATTGGAAGCAGTAATGGGCTCTTGCAAGCAAAGTTTGTCTAATCTATTTTTTTTTATGCATCTTAATATAATTAGATAACATTTTTAGCTTGTACACCTCCTCGTCTATGCCATTCACACATCGTAGAGTTAGAATCAGTAGTCTCATTTCTCGTAAATGCATTTACTTTGTACAGTAATGTAAGCAGGAACCACTAGAACTTACTTACACATGAGAAGAGAATCATTGCCGTTGGAAAAAAAACACTAACTTTCCCTTTTACTGACAACTTTGTTGTGACAGATGACGTGGATTTTCAGGGTTTGATTTTAAATTATGTATCCCAATATGTATATTTTATATTTCACCCATTTTCCTTTTTTTTTTGTTTAATTAAATAAAGTTGTACAAATTAATCTTGCTTAATTTGTTATGGACAATTTCATTTTGACGGTTCTGTTGACAAAAAATCAAATTAAAATAAACATTTGATCGAATTCAAATTGTTTCCTCTCACGCTTAAAAGAGTATCTTTGAGAGCCTTATTTTATGGCCCGATTCTCTAGGCATAAAATTGCTATTATGTTATTTTATTTCCCCGCTTCCTATTGGAATCTGTATTGAAAAAATGACAACATAAAATTTTAGATCCCGGAATCGACCCCAATAGCTGTGTTTCTTGATGCTTGATCTGATCCGGTTCAGTTCATGTTTCACGAAACAGTGCAAAGGCATTTACTACATTTCAAATCAGAATTTGTGATCTAAAGCAAAATTTGAACTGATCCGGATCAATGGGTGTCATAAAACACGTCAAATTTAAAAATTGAGTGAACCTCAAAGAAATTTTTATTATCTTGTATTGTTTTCCATGATTAATCAGTTTTTTTTAAACTATTAAAGAATTAGACAGCGAACCTTCGTCGCCTTTGCCGGACTCTGCTTTTACCAAACTTATACTAAAACAGCCTAATGAAGTGCGGCGAACGGTATAAGGTTCGAAAGACCTAACAATGCAAATCAAATTAGAATTTTAGAGTTCAATTCAAAATTTGCAGTTAAACAAAATTTGGATCAGGTTTTTCATATAAAATTTGAACGTCCGGATCAATTTATGTATTAAAATTAATTCATTTGGAAGGAGTGAATAGCAGTTCCTTGCAATAACGCATATATGTATACCATGCTCCATTATACGGAATAGTACGGTACAATAAAAATTCCCGCAAAATTATTTTTGGAACAAATAAATTCGCGTTTATATAAATGAATTTGTAGGTTTATACACGAAGTTTCTAATATACAGATTTAATGGATAATTTTCTAATTTATTTATTGGAAATCATACGGAACGTGATATTCGCCTTGTTTACATAAGATACATAGTCTAAACCAGAAATAAATACCATTTGATACTAGAAATCGGTTTAGCATCTCCTCATACCCTAGGACTGTATTAAATATACGCTCGACAATTTTAGAAAATTTTGTATGGAATTTTGCATTTGAAAATTATTTGTTTACCGTTACAAAATGTTACTCTCACATTAAATTGCTGGCGATATTCACTGTAGGGGTTACTCAGTAAGCGTTACTGTTTTCTCAAACCTGTACATTCGTGTAATGTGTAAGGAATTTGCATTCCTGTTTGTCCATTAGTGCAGATTCAATTGCTTGGTGTTACAATATCAACCACATATTGTACATATTAGAGCCAAATATTAAAATATCTTAAATTCGTCTCAGACAGGTCATTTTCATTTCAAAAACACGTTCATGTTTACACTTAAACCTGACAGCTCTCTTTAATTTTTTGTCATTCCAGAGTTCTAAAAGTTGAATTAGAAACTTATAAAATTCGTGTGAAGGTGTTGCAGGAAGAGAATCGCACACTGAAACAGGCATCATTTCAAATTCAAGCCAAGGCCGAACAAGAAGAGGAATACATTTCAAATACTCTATTAAAGAAAATACAAGCCCTTAAAAAGGAGAAGGAAACACTTGCACATCACTACGAACGAGAAGAAGAGTGTCTAACAAATGATTTATCACGCAAATTGGATCAATTGCGACAGGAGAAATGCCGATTGGAACAAACATTGGAACAGGAACAAGAATGCTTAGTAAACAAACTAATGCGAAAAATTGAAAAACTGGAAGCCGAAACTCTAGCCAAGCAAAGCAATTTAGAACAGTTGAGACGTGAAATGGTCGAATTAGAGAATACACTTGAACAGGAACAGGAAGCTCTCGTCAATAAACTTTGGAAACGAATGGATAAATTAGAAACCGAAAAGAGATCGCTACAAATCAAATTAGATCAACCTGTTTCAGATCCAACCAGCCCAAAAGATATTAGTATATCGAACGGAGATACAGCGAGTAATTTGAGTTCTCACATACAAACACTTCGCAGTGAGGTATCAAGGTTACGTACGAATTTAGCGACTACACAAAAGGAGTCTTCAGAACGTATGCAGCAGTTAGCACAGGAGGAAAAATGCATTCGAGAGGAGAATATGCGTTTACAAAGGAAATTGCAGTTGGAGGTTGAGAGGCGGGAAGCATTATGCCGTCAATTATCGGAATCTGAATCATCATTGGAAATGGACGAAGAAAGGTTTTATAATGAAAATGTATTAGGATTGAATCATCATCGTCAACGAACGATTAGTAGTCCAGTTCCACATAGTCCTTCGAATAGTCGTCCATTGAGTCCAGGAGGTGGTAGCATTATCGGTTCAAATAGTCGGTGCTGCACATGCGGGCAATTTTTGGTAAATTAAGCAATTAAAATTTAATTGATCTCTAGTAATCGATTTTTTTTTTAATTAAAACAGGGGCGCAGAACAAGCGAACGGTTTATAAAACCTGCAATTCCCTCAGCATCACTTGGTTTAAATACTTCCGTTCCGAATATAATATCCTCATCAATTTTGGGTAGCGGCGGCGGAAATAGTAGTGGCGGTTCTGGAACCTCGTCACTCAATAGTAGTTTCACATCAGCAACAAATAATAATTCAAATTCTATTATATTTGCGCAACCAGCAAGCCCAATGGATACATCCATATGCAAAGACTAAAAGTGTTCTTCCGCCCCCTTAATCCACTGGAGGGAATAATTGCATCCTCCTTTATATAAATACATATTGTTTGTCGTCTTAACAACATATATAGATATATGCATATAATACATACCTAATATTTGTTAATTTCTTTTTGTTTTTTTTATTTTATAATTTCTTTTTGTTTTTTTTATTTTATAATTTCTTTTTTATTAGATTTATATATGAAATATATTTTCTAATTTTAATTCTAATTATATTATATACATACATAATTAATTAAAAATGATATATCATTAATGGTTGAAGTGTCGAAAGAAATGTGAACTATGCTCATATTATGTAAATTTAGTGTTTGGCTCTAAGAAATTAAACAAAAAAATGAATGTGGGTCTTTGAATGTGCTGCTGTGAGAGGGGCGAGTGGAAATTTTGTTATAAATTAGTGTCTTAAAAATTTATTTTGTCTTTAGGTAGATTTTTCTTCGTTTTTAGAATTTTGGATGTGATCGTCATGCAGAAAATAATGCATTTTATTAAAATAATATATTTAGAAGTTTTAAAAAGGCCCCGGGAATATTCTAAATAAGCCCTCCTCATCCCCACAAAATTATATTTTTTTTTTAATTTCATTTCCTTCATTTATCCGAATTTAACGAATATTAATTAAAATAAACAGAGGCAGTCGACTTCAACTTACATCCAAATATAATAGGTGATAGGACAATTAATTGCTACTATATGTAATGGCCGCTAAACAACTTGTATCTAGATCAGCTTTTTAGTTTGTTCCCAAAACTTGTATCGTTAATCAATAAATTTAAATTAATACTTGTTATAATTAAAGAAAAATTAAGTATGTATTCCAGAACCGCATCAACCACACTTTTTTGTTGTTTTATTTTATTTTTTTATTATTTTATATTAATAATTATAATTATATAAAAATAAAATATTAAAAACTAATTAATTATATATATATATATATATATATATATATATATATATATATATATATATATATATATATATATATATATATATATATATATATATATATATATATATATATATATATATATATATATATACATATATATATATATATATATATATATATATATATATATATATATATATATATATATATATATATATATATATATACATACATATATATAAATCGACTGTCTTACTCTAAATATAAATGATATCTGTTTTATTTAAATAAATTTAAAAATAATAAACTAAAAATGATTTCAAAAATACATTTGCACAATAACTAAAAATATTCATGGAATAATGCATTACAAAATTTTAAAAAATTACTTATGGGTTTTTCTTGCTTTTAAAAAATAGAAAAACATTAAAACTACTATTACTACATACTTCTATTAAAATATAAAATGTTTAAATTATTACAGTATACTCTAAATTTAATTTTCATTAAAAGAAAAACAGGATGAATTTACTTTAAATAAAATAAAAAACAATGCTTGATCTTAAATGCTTCGAGTTTTTTCTCTTCTTAAAAATTAAAATACATAGTTGTTTATTTTGAAATTGTAACAAAGTACACAACGATTCAATTCACTTTAGAACATTCAGTTTAAAACCAAAATTTGAAAAGGTTGAACCAAAACAAACTAAACAAAAAATAGAAATCAAATTTTATTTTCATTTAAAATTTTAAAAATAATTCTTCAGGTTTTTTTTTTGAAATTATCCTTTGATAAATTAAAGACAAATAGAAAAAGGACATCAATGATGTTAAATGATTTAGACAACCTATTAATGGCTGCATCAACAAGACCAAGCAAAACGTTACCGATTAAATCCGCGCCCATGAGAAGTCTATTTTCAAGCGAGCATATTTTCTAATCCGTGCATCTTGTTGAGTACGGAGGTAACCGAGTTACATTTTCTTAGAATGGTAAATTATGATGATCATTCTTAAGTGAATATCACCAACGGTTCATCCAGTAAATAAGATTTAACAAACTGGCATCGGACCAAGAAAAGATACTGCACAAACATGGCACTCAATTCGCATCATCATCGACAAGCCAACGAATGGTGGTATCACAATTCATAATACCTACTCTTTGAACGCACAGTCGATTCCTTCAGCAAAAATGCAATCCGAGAAGCACGCTGCCAAATAGGCATTCATAAGAAAATTTATCGAAACATTCAAAGTACATACAGGAATGCTGCAAATACTTTAAAAAGGAAAGCAGTGACAAAATTTATAACAATCAGTCAGGGGGCGTGCACTATCACTCTTACATTATAATGCAACCTCAATGACATACATTGTGGTATCATGTAGCGCAAAATCCATAAGAAAGCAGACTCGCACATGAAGCGAAGTTGGTTTCAGAATCAACGTGAGAAAGACAAATGAGATTAAATACGAATAATACCAATAAACATCAATCGAGGAACCATCGAAGAAAGAACAGCGAGGAACTATGAAACTTCAATGGCTGAGTGCTGCTGCGGTTGTTTTAAATGGAAACACCAACGACATCATTCAGATAGTGAATAAATTAGCTGGACAAATGCGTTTGACGGCTAGAAGCAGCCTCGGATCAGACAACATCACAAACGAATTAATTGTATGCATGGCAAACACTTACACGCATCGAGATTGAGCGTTAAATTAACAAAAGAAGATGGGTGGAGGAAGACATACACTGCTGAAGGGATCGAATAAGATTAAAAAGAATATCCTTAGAATTTTGTATCAACACGAGAAGAGAAAATTAGTAAGACGAGTGGTAATATGTGAAAGATGCTAGTTGAATTGAACATGCGATTAATACCGACCGTTCTACTAGAAACAAGGAAAAAATACAAAGATGTGAATCATATTTTTATAATTCATGTTGTAAGCATAAGATTCACTCCGGCCCAGTGGCCCAGGTGTGGTTATTCATTTCAACAACAAACGGTACAATGATTTCTTAATAAAAATACAATATTTTTATTAATTTAGTAAAAGATACAATTTATAGAAATTTATTAACCCTGCAATATTCAGTTGATCTCAATTTCATTTTCAAATTTCTCCTTTTCCTTGCGTTTTTTCTCTTCTCTCGCCTCTAACTGCTCCAAAGTCAAAAGAGCAATTCCTAATTGATCTTTCTGCGTCAGTGGCTGTGCCATTTGTCGTAACCAACGTCTTGCCGTTTGCATTGCTTCTTCCGTACTCAAGTTACAATTGTCATCGGTCAAATGTTCTTGAATCCATCTTGGCAATTTACTACGTTTATCTTTGCGCGAAAATCTCTTGTCCGCGAATATCATACAACCGTAATCGGTTTTACCCCGAAGTACACGACCAACACATTGTGCCGCATGACGCATAGCATCAAACGTTAAAAAATCACTTTCATGTATTTGAAACTGGTCTCGCAAATAATCGAGGCGGGCCTTTAGAATTCGTGATTGAGTATAAACGAATGGAAGACCAAACATAAGCACACAACGCCCCAAATGGTGATCAAAATCAACACCTTCTGAGACTTTACCACGGGCAACAGCTAAGAGTATAGCACCACGACCACATTCGCACGCTTTAACATAATTCATTAAAGCGTACGATGTTTCGGCATGATCTTCTGTTTCAATAAACAACAATTTGTATCGTAAAAGTGTCTCCACAATTCCTTGATCGTACCAAGACGCCACCACCGATTCGAGATACATATACGAGGTAAAGAAACAGACTATACCATCTGGAATTGTTTTAGCCGTTTCGACTAATAGCTGGCCATAATTTCGAATAACGGCGGTATCATCTCTAGTCTCAAATCGTGATGAGATTGCTACTTGATCATTTCCTTTGGAAACTATCATGGGGAGAATACACGGCCGGGCCAGAGACATTGTGAACGAACAATTTATAACAGGCTCAAAATTTAATATTTTTGGATACATATCCAGCGGGGAAAGAGTACCTGACGTAATCACAACTGTTTGAAATCGAGTAAAGATCGGTTTCATTGCAATTGATGAGTCAAGACATCGAAAATGAAGTATGGGATTGAGAACAGTTGGCGTTTTATCATCAAACGGTTCAATTATGATTGTAAAGCCTTGGGTATACGTTGAGACCAGAGTAGCAAAGTTGGCGACTATGATTAGTGCTCCAATTTCTCGAATTTCTGTAATCTCTAGAGTACGCAGTAAAGATGATAAACGTTCTGAACAGAATCGCAACGGTTTTCTCTCGATACAAACTTGTTGCTGTATATGCTTTAAAAATCCGGCCGGTGAATCTTGAACTACATGTAAAACTCGTAAACGTGTTTTCAAATATTCGATAAATCGTTTCATAAATCCAACAAAATGATCAGCATGTCGTATATTTCCAGGAACGACTTCTTTTAATATTTCATCAGGAAGGACCGGATTTGCGAGACAACTTTCAGTTTCGCGTGATGCTACAGTATCCTTTAGGCCTTGAACCATTTTTTGGTACTCCTCGGCCAAACGTTTCGAATCATCCTCTCTCATTTCTTTGATACGTTTTTCGAGGGCGTTTAATCCTTGATTTGAGGCGTCTAACGTTTTTCGGTTGATTTTAACGCTTAGGGAATTTATACATACATTATCAATGTTGTGAGCCTCATCACAAATTACAACAGCTTGTTTTGGGAGTTCCTTGGATACGATTTCGGCTATTTTCGGGTCTAGCAGGTAATTGTAACTGTAGATTACAATTTGAGCATATGAAATCTAGAATTTTGTAAAAACGTTTAGTTTGGATAATATACATACTACATAATTTACATCACTTACAACAAATCGGGCTAGGAAATATGGACACCAGTTCCTGTCCGCACCATACTGCTTCATATCATCTAAGCTATAAATTCCTGGCGGAACGAACGTATTATTCCCTTCGAGTGCAAATCCCTCGTAATACTGGCAAACCTCGATCGAATCATCAAACTGGAATCTGTCACGAATATGGGCCGCAGTCATGCTAAAGCATTTTGCATCGACTACTTTACCTTCACGTTCACGACTTACTTCTGGATGAACGCACAAATTTTTACGTGAACTAAGCACAACACCAGTGATACTGGGCTTTTCTTCCGCATGTTTTTCATAGTACTGCATAAGCCCTTTTAATTCTTCAACTACCTTTTCAATTTCTGGCACTGTGCGAGAGCAATAGATAATTTTTCGAATCACCTGAGGATTGTGTATCATATAAGCAACACATAACGACAAAATTGTGGCAGTTTTGCCGGTTCCCGATGGCATCTCAATCAAACAATGCCCTTTGGCATCGAGACCGCGTTTTAATGCTACCATATATTCATATTGTTCTGGATAAATATAATCGTACGGAAAGTAAACAATTAATCCCTCGACATTTAATCTGTAATTGGCAAAATTTGTTAGTTTTCTTTAATTTTATTAAATATGCGTATATTGTAACCTCATTATGCTGCGTTTTGTTTTGAATTGTACGCACTATTTGTATCTGTCAAATTTTAATGATGCAGCCACTGCGTATATATACAGCCAAGTAAAAAAAATACGGTTAGTATGAATGCAGGGGCGCGAACTTGAAATCAGTACCGCTAAAATTTTGACTGATTTTTTCCAGGGCGGTATCGTGAAATCCGTGACCGGTTAAACTTTGACCGAAATTAATAATTTACCGTCAAAACGGTATCATGAATGCCGTTTAACCGGTAATTTACCGTCAAAAATTGCTCGATAGCAATGTAGTTGTCGAGCAAATATTAAATTTGATTGAAACTTTAAAAAAGCAAATTAATTACTTAAAAAAATATGTTTTGTATTTGATGGGATTAATTCACATATGACAAAATGAAAATTCATTATTATAAAGCGTAATTTTTTTTGTTTCAAAACCTCAGTCCTCAATGTTGCCGGGACAAAGAAACAGTCAACCCAAAATAAAAACAGTTGGTTTTCATGGAAAGCCACTCAAATTTGGCGAGAAGGATTGTTAAATTCAAAGCTAGCATGAGGCAGCATTTTAGGAACATTTTTGGCAACAGTTCAATTCTAATGGCGCTTCAAATGTCTACAGATTTAATTTATACGTAAACGATCATTTGTTATTTTGTAGTATGTAGCATAGTTTGCGGTTTAACTTTTAATTATAACACATTTTTTACTTTTTGTTATAATAACACATACACATTTTTATTCGTTTTCTGTCACACGAAATTAAAAACAAAAGGAATCTGATTAATGCATACAAGTTTCTTTTTTGACAAGAAAATATAGCAAACTGCCACTGAACTGGAAATTTGCTCAATATTTTTCCGATCGAATTTCATGATACGGTTTCGTTACCGGTCGGTATTTCTAGCGGTGACATTTTATGAACGACCGGTTTTTTCGACCGGATTTCATGATACCGCCCCCGGTTTCTCAAATTAGTATTGTTACGGTGACACCTAGAATAGAATAGAATAAGTTAATTTCATTAATTGTTCAATTACATTTATAATTTATACTCAACATTTAGGCGTATTTCTATACTAACATATTTGCTGCGCATTTAAGATTATTCTAGAAACAAATATTTTGGTATATAAGGGCGCGCGTTGATGTGGAATGCTGAGTATTATTTTAAACGTGATACAGTGAAGGTTAAATAAAAGGATTATTAAAGTGATTATTAAAGCGATTATTAAAGTGATAATTAAAAAGTGTGTTATAATTATAATAATTAATTGTGAAAATTGTGTTGTATAATAAATTGTGTTGTGTAAATAAAATTGTGTGAGTTAAAATTGAAGCAGTGTATTTATTCACAATCCAGTGATTCGAACCTTGATTGACAAGGCAAAATCGTAACAATTGGTGACAGCGGTGGGATTGTGAATAATAAGGAAAATGATTCTCTACGAATTAAAGCTTGCGCAATTAAAGGAGCAACTGAAGCAGCGAGGTTTGGCTAGTGAAGGCACAAAAGCTAGTTTGGTGGAGCGACTACGTCAGGCCATGGAGAAGGACGGTTTAAATCCAGATGTGTATGATTTCGAGGAGGACAACACGGATGAGATCAGTGTGGACAAGAAAGAAAAGGAAGAACAAACGATGGTCGGAACAACACAAAACCCATCTGGAAGTTTCGATTTATCGCAGTTGATGGCTGCTATGAATCAGATGATGGGACAACAGTTGGAGGGAATAAAACAATCGAACGAGGGAATTAAACAGCAGATGTTACAAGTGGAGCAACAAGGAGCGGACATTAAACATCAAATGAAATTGTCGAACCAGGACATGAAACAGCAGATGGAGCAACAAGGGGCGGACATTAAAAACCAAATAGAAGATGGCCAAAAGAAAATAGACGAGAGGTTTTTGGAATTATCTTCTACACTACACGGTAAAGTGGAAAAACTGCAAACAGAAGTACACGCAGAAATTCAAAATGTTAAAGGGACGGTTCAACAAAAATTTGAATCGGTTGAACAAGATTTTAAACGTCTCGAGAAGGAGCTCAAAGATGTCAAGGCGAATGGAACGACACAGCAAGTGATCCAGACGGTTAATGCAGTTCAGATAAAACCACCAACATTTGATGGAACAACATCCTTCAGTATTTTTAAGTTCCAGTTCGAAACGGCGATTAAGCAAAATCAGTGGACTGAAGAACAATGTGTTGCAGCGTTAATTGTGGCTCTTAAAGGCGAAGCGGCAGAAACACTACAAATCATTCCCGAGCAGGAACGGAACGTTTACATGGGAATTATGAAGGCGTTAGATCGAAAATACGGAAGTGATCACAAACGAGAAATCTATCGCATGGAATTGAAGGGTCGATACCAAAAAGGAGGAGAATCGCTACAGGAATTTTCATCGGCAATTGAGCGGCTCGCGCATTTAGCCTATTCAAATATGTCGGCCGATTACATGGAGCGAATTAAAATAGATGCATTCATTGACGGTATTCGAGATCCTGAAACGCGCAGAGCGGTGATGTTGTCACCTAAGACAACTTTTACGGAAACCATCGCATATGCGTTAACAAACGAAACTGTTCAGGCCATCGTCAAACCAGCAATGGAAATTCGCCGAGTGGAGATTGATTCCAGAATGGAAACCGAGCGGGCTACACCAAGGTTCAGATATGGAAGTAGCAGGATTAAATGCTGGGTATGTAATAGAATGGGTCACATCTCACGGGACTGTTGGGAGATTAAGAAGAAACGAGCAAGGTCGCCATCTCCTATGAAGCGCAGATCAAACGAGGAGCAGATAGAATCCAGGAAGGAGGGTCGGATGACATTGGAGTCGTTAAAAAGAGACAGCTTGAAGGAGCAAAAGCTGACTCCCACAACCGATTGCCCCATAACGTCCATCCAAGTTTCGAGAGTAGAAAGAGGCGGTGACAGCTTGACAGATGAAGCCAATATTGAACATCGAAAGGAAAGCGCACATGGAAATGCCGACACGTTATTAAGAAGACCATGTCCCGCGGAATGCAAGAATTGTGGGCATGTGGAGGTCAAGGAAAACATCGTCGATATTCGACTCATGCAAGCGTTACCTGAGGAGCAATGGACTGATGAAATGATCAAGAAGGAGCAATTACGGGGTGCTGACCTATCATTCATCATGGAACATAAGATAAAGGAACACCGGCCCACATGGAGTGAGATAGCTGACAACACTCCCGTTGTAAAAGCTTATTGGGCTCAATGGGATAGCCTCCATCTAGAAAATGGATGTTTAAAACGAAAGTGGGAAAGCACGGATGGTAAAGTAAAACAATTGTTGGTAGTGGTGCCAAAAGATCGGATAGCGGAAATCCTCAAGGAGTATCATGGAGGAGCAAGTGGAGGTCACCTAGGGATTAATAAAACATTAGCAAAAATTCGCCAACGTTTCTACTGGTCCGGATGTAGACAGTCAGTAGTAGAATGGTGTCGAAGATGTGACCAATGTGCGGCAGTAAAGGGACCAGCACGAAAAAGCCGTGGAACCATGAAACAATATAATGTCTGGGCACCATTTGAGAGAATTGCAATGGATGTGGCGGGGCCATTTCCGACCACCGAGAGCGGAAATAAATATGTGCTAGTAATAATGGATTATTTCAGCAAATGGCCGGAAGTGTACCCCATACCCAATCAGGAAACAACAACAATAGCTGATGCCGTGGTCAACAATTGGATTAGCAGATTTGGTGTACCTATGGAAATTCACACGGATCAAGGAAGGAATTTCGAATCGGTGGTATTTCAGGAGATATGTCAGATGCTTGGAATCAATAAAACAAGGACGACGCCTTTACACCCACAGTCGGACGGTATGGTGGAAAGATTCAATGGCACATTGGAGGAATATCTAGCAAAGGTTGTGGAAAGGAACCAACGTAACTGGGATCGACATATACCGATGTTCCTGATGGCCTACCGATCAGCGGTACATGACACAACAGGAGTGACACCAGCTAAAACCATATTTGGGAACAATCTGCGATTACCGGGAGATTTAAAGTTTGGAGCTGTTCCATCAGCAGCTCTATGCGGACAGGATTACGTCGACCGGATGAAAGAGGAACTCAATGAAATACATCAATTTGTACGGGAGAAAATTCGAATATCAAGTGATCGAATGAAAGCTCGATATGACATACGAGCAAATAATCAAGGCTTCGAGGAAGGGCAATTGGTATGGCTTCACAACCCGCAACGGCACAAGGGATTATCACCGAAGTTGCAACCCACATGGGAAGGACCTTACACTGTCATTAAAAGATTGAACGACGTGGTTTATCGCATACAGAAAGGACGGAAAGGTAAACCAAAGGTGGTGCATTTAGAGCGTTTGGCGCTCTACAGAGGAGGTGATCTGGATCCTGTTCGGGACGAACAGGCTTAGGTGGGGGGTAGTGTTACGGTGACACCTAGAATAGAATAGAATAAGTTAATTTCCTTAATTGTTCAATTACATTTATAATTTATACTCAACATTTAGGCGTATTTCTATACTAACATATTTGCTGCGCATTTAAGATTATTCTAGAAACAAGTATTTTGGTATATAAGGGCGCGCGTTGATGTGGAATGCTGAGTATTATTTTAAACGTGATACAGTGAAGGTTAAATAAAAGGATTATTAAAGTGATTATTAAAGCGATTATTAAAGTGATAATTAAAAAGTGTGTTATAATTATAATAATTAATTGTGAAAATTGTGTTGTATAATAAATTGTGTTGTGTAAATAAAATTGTGTGAGTTAAAATTGAAGCAGTGTATTTATTCACAATCCAGTGATTCGAACCTTGATTGACAAGGCAAAATCGTAACAGTATCATGAAATCCGTTTATACGGTAATTTACCGTCAAAAATTGTTAGACAGGAAGGTAGTTGACGGAAATTAAATTTTATTATAATTTTACGATAAATAATGATATTTTGGTATTAATTATCGTCAAAAAAATGCTATTTGGAAACTTTTTATTTATTAAACATAGAATAAGAAAGTACACCTTTCTGCCATAATGCTAGTTGCAAGCACGTGAATATAAAAAAATCTTGAGTGAAACACATTATTATTTACGTACATATTGTTTACCGACCAAATGGCTTTGGCATTTGGATCGGGAGGTACCGGGTTCGAATTCCGAAAGAGGCAGGATGCAAAGTGAAATTTCATCAACAGATTACGATCTGTGATGAAATGGAACACATCTATGACCCTCTGTCGGAGTGCAAAACTCATGGGCCGACCCATCTTCCAAGTCAGTATCGGCTGGCATGGAGCTATGCAATGTGCAGATTGTCTTAAATCGGTCCTATAGCCGTACGGCCTCGAACTGGCTGACGCTGGCGTAAAAGTAAGGATGGAATAAGCAAACCGCGAAAGAGCAAAGAGAGCCTTGAACAGGCCCCAGAACAGATTGCAGGGATAAAAAAAGCACACATATTACATATACACAAAATAAAACAAAATTGGTAAATATGTTCAACATTTTGTTTTGTTATATATTTGGTTGGGCCAATCAAAAACATCACAAAAAAAAAAAATATTTTTAGATTTAAGCTTTAATTCGATGGAAAAATTTTTTTTACTGATAAACTTTTAATGACAGCAATTTTTTTTGGTTGCAAAAGGGATATATGGGATCCGCTCGAAACGTGATATTTCAAAACGCGACATTTCGAAACGAGATATGACAAAACAAGATATGGTACAAAACGCAATATTCTAAAATGCGATATTTCAAAACGCGATATGGAACAAAACGCGATATGGTACAAAACGCGATATGGTACAAAACGCGATATTTCAAAACGCGACTTATATAAACTGAAATTAAGTTTCCCCTTCACCCGCCTGATATATCCCCGCTACTATCGATTTTAAAATTTTTAAAATATCGCGTTTTGTACTGCATCGCGATTTGAAATATCGCATTTTGATAATTCGCGTTTTAAAATATCGCATTTCAAATGGGACCCATCTATAGAAAAATGGCTTTTTATTGTACATATTGGTATAGGTGCCACATATATGTATGAATAATATAATATCTGTGGCAAATCAACAAAACCACTTATCTTTTTTTAGCTATTTTCAGAGGACCCAATTTAAATTTTAAATTATGGGACATAACTAAACTATTTGAAAATCCAATGGTATCAAGGTTTTTAAACTGAGTTTATTGACACGTTCAAGCACTTACATGCTCTGGGTTCACCGGTATTTCGTAAAATTTTTAATTAGCATATTTAAGTAAATACCAAAGGCAAAATTAAATTCAAAAATAAAAATTAATACTTCAAGATTAGTGTTTATTCTAAATTTATTTCTGATGTTACAAATAAAATATTGTTTTAAATATGACTTATTTCATGTTACAATATAAAAAATTATCAATTAGTTGGTTTCCATTAAACACCAAACACATATAACAAACGTTAGTAGTTTTGTTGTTTGCTTATATCTCGGTCAAAAGTAGACGGATTTTGATGAAAAATTAAAGGGAGATATAAATTGGGAAATACTATCGATTAGAATATAGTTCAACATAACCACTTAGCTCGACTTAAGTGATTATGTTGAGTTGCCACAGATATTATGCATTCGAGGCGGGACATTCATAATTAAATTTTGACAAGAAAATATAGCAATAAAACTGAAACTAGAAATACCACTGAAATAGAAACTTGCTCTATATTTTTCCGATTCCAAGTATAACAGAACGAAACTTTAAATTGAGCTATCGTATTTTGCTTCGAATTTTGTGGAAGAAGTTGAAAGATAACTTTACCGCAATTTCTAGTAGTATTGTGTGTGTGTTGAGGACATGAGTTTGGTAATTTTATAAAAGTGGCTTCATGAAAAAAAATTGAAAGATTTGCTTTACTTTAAATAAAGTTTCCTCAAAAAAAAATATATTTTTATTGCAATTCAAAAATTGTTTGTACAAATTTTGTGATTTTAGTTAAGTTTTAAGTTATTAAGTAGAAAACAAAAGCGATTATCATAAGCTAGATCGGATTTCATAATACGGTTTCTTTACCGGTCGGTATTTGTAGCGATGACATTTATGAACGACCGGTTTTTACGTCCGAATTTTATGATACCGCCCCCAGCCCAAAAAACCTAACGAATAAAACTTTCATAAGACAAATTCTTTTTTGTTGTTTTTTTTACTTTATTTATTAATATCCAGCAAATGTGACAGAAAAATAAATTTTAAATCACTGGGCGAGAACTATGTTTATTTATCTTTAATTTTGCTAAATTGTTTTTCATTTTTAAAGTAGTTTTCATTTAGAATTTTAACATTTTCTACAATGATATCTTTAACTTTTGAAATCGTGGTATATCTGTTTTCCTGCCTGCCATCACAATTGTGTGGGTAAGGCAAAAGAATCATGTCAAAAATCTATTTTATATGTATTTTGGACAAAAAAAAAACACAATTGTGCGTTCCACTTAATTCGTTTTCGTCCCAAACATAACACTAAAACTATAATATTAGTAAAATAATCAATATGTTATCAAAAACAAATAATTGATATGTTATATAATTTATATGTTATCAAATTATAATATATTTTTTTCAAAATTAATTCCGATTTAACTAAGATCCATTAAAATCCGGAAGACATCACAACCTGTCATTTTTAACACACACATTTGTGTGGGTTGTACTTATTTGAAGCAAAAAAAAATTGTCTGGTAGGAAAACAGAAGTTTCTGTGTATCCATGAAGAGTTAGATGACATCGAAGAAAACAAAAAATAACTACTCAAATTGTACACACAAACTTTTGCTCGACATGTTATACGACGAACGTCATATTAAAAATCTTATAGCGGATTTATCAAAATATAAGATAAATAAACAAAGGCGTAGAGGAGCATGAAAATTATTTTTTCTGCTACGTTTACAAGATAGAAATTAAGAAAGTAAAGAAAAACTTAACAAAAACAATAGCATTCATTTGTATGAGGTTTTATTCGCGGTTACGCTTTTCGGGCCTGCACACGTACACAGGCACTGATGTTAGTCGCACTTACAACATACTAGATATGGCTAATGGGTCAACTATAGGTAGAATAAAAAAAATAACAGAAATAACGTAAGAAACGAAGACAAAAAATTATTTTTCTAATTTGACTTTTCGGCTATAGATTACTTAAAATATTAAGTTCATTCATATTTTTCATGTAATATTTTTTTGATGTATTTCCTAAAATCTTGAGTGAAACTACAATAGTTTTGAGTATAAACGTATTACATATCAACAAATATATGTGTTTAAAATTATAAAAATATTTATATGCGGTTTTCATTACCGCAATTCGATAAATTATTTTTTTAGGTTAGGTTTAGAAAAATACAATTCTACGGTGTAGTGAAAATTATTTGTGATTTTATATTCATATTTGTATATGTGTACATGAATATTTTATAAATAGAAAAGATAATATACACGGACAATTCAAAATTCCCATACATAAAATAATAAACATGCATATTACATTCAACGCACAAAAATTTGTTCGAGTTTTGTTGTTGTATTTGTTAAGTTTTTTATTCTTGGACGAAAATTTTCGCTCGGTTATTCTTTTTAAATGACAGCAAAATAAAACGCAATTTTTCTTATAGTTTTTATTTTCCTTATTCTGAGTATGGTCGAATACATATAAATCCTATTGCGGGAACTATAGATAGAATAAAAAAAATAAAAAAAATAACGTAAGAGAGCGAGAGATAGGATTTATATGTATTCGACCATACTCAGAATAAGAAAAATAAAAACTATAAGAAAAATTGCGTTTTATTTTGCTGTCACTTAAAAAGAATAGCCGAGCGAAAATTTTCGTCCAAGAATAAAAAACTTAACAAATACAACAACAAAGCTCAAACAAATTTTAGTGCGTTGAATGTAATATTCATGTTTATTATTTTATATATGGAAATTTGGAATTGTTCGTGTATATTATCTTTTATATTTATAAAATATTCATGTACACATATACAAATATGAATATTAAATCACAAATAATTTTCACTACACTGTAGAATTGTATTTTTCTAAACCTAACCTAAAAAAATAATTTATCGAATTGCGGTAATTTAAACCGCATATAAATATTTTTTATAATTTTAAACACATATATTTGTTGATATGTAGTACGTTTATACTCAAAACTATTGTAGTTTCACTCAAGATTTTAGGAAATACATCAAAAAATATTACTTGAAAAATATGAATGAACTTAATATTTTAAGTAATCTATAGCCGAAAAGTCAAATTGGAAAAATAATTTTTTGTCTTCGTTTCTTACGTTATTTCTGTTATTTTTTTTATTCTACCTATAGTTGGCCCCTCTCGCTCTCTTACGTTATTTTTTTTATTTTTTTTATTTTATCTATAGTTCCCGCATAATTGTTGAGTAGCTATTCCTATTAGTTAATAGATGTCACCCCATCGGAATTTCAGAGCATTTTTTATAAACTTCTGATTTAAATATTTAATTAACTGATCAATAATTTCAATTGGAAGGTACATATTAGTTCAAGTTACAAATAGAACCGTTTTTAAAGTCATTCAAATTAGGTACATACATATATTATTGTTAATTAATTATCGTTAACGAAAATGTGATTTCAAACTACACCAACATTAAACACACGGCGATCGTTTATTTACCAAACGTATGTCGGTTATTGATTCGTTCTCTCAGTGTGGTGATTTGGTGAAGTAAAAAAAAAAAATATTCAGTTTTTGTTTGTTCGTTGTTCGATTTAGCTCATTAGCTGTTAAGTTTGTGAAATGAAATGTATTTGGATTAAATTTTTTATAATTTAACTAGATAAAACAAAACATAGTTTATTAATTGTAATTTATGAAAAAATTAGATTTTATTCTGATAAAAATAGTTTTAAATTTTTAAAGAATTCCTTAACATAAAACAACAAGTGTTTTTTGGTTGTTTTTCAACATCGTATACAGTACGCTACGTACCTGTTAGTGTGTTGGTGTAATTAAAATAGAACAAATAATACCGTGTGTTCGTGTGAGCTGTGGTGTCTGATCATTCGGATTTAATTTTAAGACAATTTTCTCATTTTTTATGAAATGAAAGAAAATGATTATTAGATAGCAGAAAAATAATGTGAAAGTGTGTTGTGTAGTTAAACGAAAGCCAAAAAAAAAAAATATTTCTTGGTGCTAAATCACGCTCGGTGTCTGTTTTTCATCATTTTGATTGTGTATTGGTTGTACAGTGTGAGAGTCAGTGGTGTTTCTGTGTGGTGTGAAATTTCTTTGATTTTTTTAAATAAAATGAAAATTTTAAGTGCAAATTTCTTTTAAGTAAAGTGATAAGAATTTAAATAGTTGTGGTGTTTTACAGTGATTAATTCTTGTGTACAAAATTATGACATGGGATCGTGTACCAGTCGTCATTTTTTGCTGTCAATCTGTTTTTTGCAGTTGGTAAGTGCGCTTGGGATTCGTTTTAAAATTCGTGACCTAGTTTAAGCGAAATTTATGTATCGCGGTATCATATGTTCTGTTTACTGAATCATGTTGATGTAATCGATAAACGATTTAAAAATTTATGTGTATCTCATTCAAGGACGTCGACTGAATTCTTATGTTTTCTGTTTTGAGATTTTAATTGGTCTTTATGTCTGTTTTGTATTGTGCGATGAGACTAGTGGGGTCGTGGCAAATTAGGACAATATTAATATTTTAATATAAAAGAACATAATTTCTGTAAATAGGCTTTCCAGCTATAAGATACGGACAGCCCCAATTAACAGTGCCATGGTTGAAAAAGAGCAAGGAAGGCCGTATGAGTAACTCATTACGAGCGTTATAAACTCTCAAATAATACAAAGCCCTGAAATATACTTAAGTACAATGAAGATTTACATCTCTCGATTAAAGCTAATCTGGGTTTACACCAGAGCTACTTTAATAGTATAATACTTTTTTGCTAATAAAGTATAATACCCGGCCAGTTTACATCACAAGCGGTGTAAACCCATACTATAATACTATATTACTTTTTTGTTTAACAAATATATATTTTTGTTTAATACCACAAATATAAATGTATATCCAAACAAAAATGTCTTTACCGGCCAATTGAAAAAAATAAACGAAATTAAAGTATTATAATATTTTAGTAGAGTTTAAACCACGACTATAATACCAATATTTTTTTGATAGCTATTATACTTTAATAGCAAAATAGTACGTGATAAAGTATTAAAGTATTTTAGTTTGAGTTTACACCAACATACTTTTTTGCTACATACTTTTATTCTACTGGTGTAAACGGAGTATAAAACTTAATACCGTTTTTTACGAATTGGAGGTATTCAATACCTCGTCGATCTTTACAAAGAAACAGCACAAAATTTTTCAACCCTTATTAATTCAACACCGTCAATACTTTTGATTGATTGATTGATTAATGGATTGTAAGACCAAATACTGGACAATATGTCAATTGCCAGATAACGTCGGTCCTATTTCTCCAGCCTTTCTACATAACGAGAAGGAAGGATAGGAAAGGAACTTTTTTTTAGGGCGGAACGTTAAGGGTTAATAGGTTAACGGTGATATTGGTGTTCAATAAAAAAAAACTGTTTCCTTAAATCAGCACCTGCATGCTTATGGTACTGAAAGTTCTAAAAATATTTACTATGCAATTTCAATTCTTACATGACGAGCTTACTATAAAATACGTGAGTTAAATCTCCTCAACCAGTCAAAACTTAAGAGAGCTTAAGTTGTGCTCGGTTTGGACCACTTAGGTGAGCGGTACGACTACCAAAATTTTAGAGGTCGGTCAGTTGTTTATTTGTGACGAGAAGACTATAAAATTTTGGTGATTGTAGCACTAACCGAAGTGGTGAAACCGGCGTATAACTTATGCTCTTAAGTCGACACTGGTTGAGGCTTAAATTAATATATATTGGGGCTACCCGAATTAAGAAAAGTTGAATTAAGAAAAGTGAATTAAAAAAAGTGGTATTTGTAATTACAACAAAAAAAACTCAATTAAAAATGAATTAAAAAATGCACATCTTATTTCATTTTTTAGAAAATTTATCCTAATTCCTTTTCAAATTGATTTAAAAAATTGTACATTTATTTTATTTCAATTCATTTCAAAATGAATAGAAGATTATTAGGCTAAAAGTTTACTTTACGTACTTATACATCGAGAAAATCAGGTAAGGAGTATACATTTTTAAATTTTCAAATGCAGAATTGTTTATTAACAGTTTTTAAACTGTTAAATGGTGATAAACGCACCCGTTTTGTCACGTTGTTGTCACCGTTTGTTCAGCTGTATTTAGCTCTTTAACGTGTGAGTACCTTTCCGAATCTGCTCCAACCTTTCCAAAACTCGTATATATAGTATTGACTTCCTCAACGGCGCCCCATTTATTATGATGTATAGCGAATTGTAAGTGCACTTTCAAGTTTGCAAAAAGTGACCCACTATCAATGGTGATTTAAAAAAAAATTTCTAGGCCCGGCAACTACTTATATGTTTTGAAAAGATTTTGTGCTGCTGGTCTTTGTTATTTTCTTTCCAAACGAGACTACACTTTAAGTTTTGTTTTCGAGGTCCTGCCTGATTTTCCCTTCAACTTCCTTGCACTTGCCGCCAACTTTTGCGTTAATCTCTTACCTAACCACTTGAACTTGAAGTTCGTGGGTTTGCTGCATTTTGTCACTGGTATAAGTTTTGTAATTTTCTCAATAACATTTTCTTTTCATTTGAAGCAAGTCTTCATATTTTATTTGGTCAATGGTAACTTGGACTTTCTGTTCTTCTGATACAACTAGCGTTACTCTTGATGATCGTCGCGATCTACGCCATATTTCATCTCTGATCGTTCAGCCCCTTCTCCGTGGCCTTTAAAACCTTTATAAGACCTTTTTCTACTTTTGTTTTGAAAGCCCGCGACGCATTATAATCAGAATGGACATTAGTCGCCAGCATTAACAGTCAGCTCTGTAATTCGGGTATCTAGGTGCTAACCGTCGATGTTCGTTTCTCTGAACATCCCAACCCATAAGTAATTGTCGGATTATTTCAACGATATTTTCAAAATATTAAAATTTATAAAGTTTGATTTTGAATTTGATAATTAGAAAATTAAGTTTTAACAAATCATAATCTTACTTAATTTTTGTCGTAAAAAATATATTTAATAAGAATTGAGATATAAGTTTGTAAGCTTACCACCTGGCTCTGGAAACCTTTTTTATAGTTATAAGTATTTACAGTATTATACGCAGTTTACCGAAGAGCGATTAAACATCTGTAACTCCACAAATATTTATGGCCGAGACAAGTCTCATTAAATCTACTAAAAATTCATTATTTGATTTTGATCCTCTTTTGTTAAAATTAGAAGAATCACGAAATTACTTACAACCGATGCTAAACTCAACTATACCTGTTTTAGTATGATCTAAGTAGATTAAGTAACAAAATAGAAGGGGACACATGTTTTGTTTATCTATTTTTATTCAATTTACAATTTTGTAAAACCACACACTTCATTTTGAGCATCAAAGCTCATATCGAGGGTGCTATTCATGGTTTTCTCCAAAAGTTTTATCTATCGTCTTCAAAAGTTTGCAGTTGCCTGACACCAGAAACAAGCACGATCGATCTATAAGTATATAGCCATTGTGTGATAACCAGCCAAGCAACAAATACATTGAATTTGTTCCAATAGCTATGAGCCCAAGCGCAATATTACCTTTCTTCAAATTCACGTAGCAACAACATTATTCAAGTATACAGAGATATTCGTGTACTGTGTTTCAGGAAGCTGCTTCAAAATATTGTACAATATATTTTTTTTTTACATTCATTACCAACTTTATTTTAACCAATTTACAAGAACATATACATAAATGTATATATATTACAAATAGCAAAGTATGGTGTACCCTTGGCTCTTAGAGCTCGTGTCGGGCACAATGATTCCTTATTAACTAAAAATACAATCATAGCAATAAAATTGATTTATACTTGGATTGAGAATAGTTTTTCTACGTCTTGCGTTGCAGTTAAATACTGTTTGAGCGCTTTAGAGAAGACAGAGAAGCTGCCAGACATTCAAATTTCAATCGGTAAATTATTGAAGATGATAGGTGAAACCACATATATAAAATATCTACGAAAATCTAACCTCCGGTTAGGAATATGTTTTCTGTATTGCGAGTTCAATCGAAGACCGTAGCCAGAACAAGTGACAAAGTTATTTCCTCTCATAATATAGAAACGCTTTAAGACCCTAAAGAAAAATATGTGTCTCAGTGGCAAGATGTCTAGAGCCCGAAAGATGGGCTAATAAGGAGATAACGCATTATATAAAGTCCATTAACCGGATAATATGTTTCTGTCGAACCAAAAGCGAATTCATTAGTGTTTTACAGGCACTCCCCCAACACGCCAGCTTGTAGAGAAGGATAGGATCATTTAGGGCATAATAAACTAATAAACTAACCGTAGGTATAACGAATAAAAGAGGCATAAGACATACATCGTCTTGGATATTAATAATAGTTTATGTTTCAAGCTTTCACTGTGGGCCTTCCAGTATCGATTTAAATCAATCAAAATACCTCAATATCTAATACGATTTACTACACTAATATTAATACAGCCAGTCGAAGTACAAGCCTGAGCTTTGTTACAACCAACACCATGGAAAGAAAGAACATCAGGTATAGTTCCTGGCTATCCCTAAAATGTATTATTTTAGTTTTCTCACTCAAAAGTAATCGTGTTCAATCCCTGATATGCTAACCTGTTTGCTTGAACCAGAGTACACAAACGAAAAGTCGACACCGAAAGAGGTGAGGAAGCCCGCAAAAGGGCGTTGGAAAATTCCATTCACGTAAACAAGGAATAACAAGGGTCCCAACACTGATCCCTAAGGAACTCCTGCCGTAATTGGCAATTCTCCGCTTACTTGGTGATTAAGACGCACTACTTGCGATCGATCAGATAGATAACTACAAAGCCAGCTATAGATCATTCCACAGAAGCCACAACAATAAAGTTTCCTTAAGTGAATCGCATGGTCTACTCTATCAAAAGCTTAAGCCATATCGACAAACAGACCAGATGACTTCAGCCCTAAATCAATGCTCCCACTTATTTGTTCCAGAACTGTTAAAATAGCTTGTTCCGTGTTCTCTATTTTTCCTAAACCCGAATTGCAGCGGATACAGAAAATTATTAAATGTATCAACCTACTTTTCATAGCCTTTTCAAAGATTTTGGAAAAAATGGAAAGAAGCGATATTGGTCGGTAGTTGTCTAAACTCAATTTATCATTTTTTTTGTAATTCGGATAACTACAGCTCGCTTAAACATACCGACTCATCCAAAGTAGCAGTCGAACAACTGGATTCACCTACTCGCACAAAAATGTTTAGCGAACGAAAATTTTATCAAGCCAATTCATTAATATTTAATAAAAAAAAAAAATACGAAATATTCCTTAAAATAAATTTAAAAAAATTATATTTCCAAAGACGAAAAGTAACACCTTTGACACATTTGGCCTTCGACATATGCGGCCCTTTGAGACATTCGGCCTTTCGTAATTTTGCCCTTCAACATTCAGCCCTTAGATATCATACCGAATTGTAGAGGCTTCAATAACTCTCGCGGGCACGCGGGAAGTCGCATTGCTCCTCTTCCTTCGTTTAGCCCTCCGAGGCCCTTTAGAAAACAATTCCAGGAGAGCGGGGTTCAAAAATATGTCGGGATAAAAGATAATAAAGGATCAGTTTTACTTGTTTTACTCTAAGTGAATGATTCGAATTCAAAACTGATTTTTTGATACAGTTCTAGAATACGGTCGATAAGGATGGAACTTGACTATTTCTTTACTGATTATATTAAAACTCTAGACTAGTAAGATCTAAATGGGAATCTAAAATGATTTTTTGCTTAAGTTCAGATTATGATAAATTTCGACATGTGTGATGAAAATAAGTTTCTAAAATGATTTTTTGATCAAGTTCTGAAATATATCGCCCTTTTTTGTCCAGATAGGTAGAGCTTTATCAAAAAGTCATTTAAGAACACCATTTCCATCGCATGTGACGAATTTCAACGTAATCGATTAAGAAATGGCCTAGTTCCATACCTAATGACAATATTTCAGAACTTTATCAAACATTATTTTAAAATCCCATTTAGATCCCACATGTCGATTTTCGACATAATCGGTTAAGAAATAGCCATGTTTCATCTCTATCCGCCTTATTCCAGAACTTTAGCAAAAACGCATTTTTTGAATCCCATTTACTACCCACATGTAAAATTTCAACTAAATCGGTTAAAAAATGGCCTAGTTCCATAGCGATGGCCATATTTCAGAACTTTATCAAAAAATCATTTTACAAATAAATTTCCATCGCACGTGTAGAATTTCAACAAAATCGGTTTAGAAATGTCCAAATTCCATCCCTCCTAGTTATTTTCTAGGATTTTATCGCAAACTCATTTTTGAATTTTGTCAAAAATCATTTAAATATTTACGTTAGATGAACAAGTGAATGTTTGTGGCGCTTCGATTTGCGACATTGTTTTGAAGTTTGTTTGGTGTTTGCTTGCAGGGACCTCAAATTATTTAGGTCATGTAAATGAAGTGTGTAAGACAAATAAATTTAGGACATAGGTCTTAAATTAACAGAGCCATGGCTTAAAAACAGCGGAAAAGGCAGATTGAGTTACTTTTATTATGAGCTTATAAAGCTCTGAAACAAACAATGCAGTTTTACATTTCCCAATTTAGCTAAAACTTATGTAATTCCATTTTTACGAATTGGAAGCGCAAAATTTTTTTAAACAAAAAAAAAAATACCTAACATTTTTAAAACATTGGTTCGCTTTATAGGAAAAACACCGGATTGTATGTTGTAAACTACATTTCGCTCAACTAGACCTTTAAAGTAAAACCTTTCATATTTCTAATCCTTGAGTGTTCAAGGTTCTAGCCAGTTCAGTCGCCAAATCTTGTCTTAAGTATCTTATTTCTTAGTTAATAGCAATAATTCATATATAAAGATAAACATATGTATATACGGGCGAAATTTCACCAGTAATTAGGCACCGATTATGCCTACGAAATTTGGTTGAATTTTTAACCATTAAATTACACAAAGCTTTCACCAACAATATGTAAACAGATTAGTCTTAAATTTAACTTATCATCCAAGCGATGTACCATTAGTTCAATATATAATTTAAAATGCGTTATTTATGTCTATAAGTAAATACAGTACAAATACTTACATTAATAGTCGATAAGCAAATACAAAATTATGAACCGGAAAAGATATGCGCTAAGAAAAAAAATATAAACATTTAAAATTCTAAATATTTATATTCATAGTTGAATATCAGTTAATTAAGATGTTGCACCAAAGCACTCGATTGCCATTGATTTCATAATCAAATAAATTAGAACTCACTACTTATATGGTTTAATCCACATATCCAGATGGCAATTAACATTGCTAACGTATAATATTGTACATGATTCAATCAATAAAACGAAATATTTACATAAACAAATATCAAGTCGCTTCACCACACAGTTGACCTTCATCTAAAAACAATATTACGTACAGAGTTGCTTATCAGTGATAATAAAATAGAAAATACAAAACTGAAAATACCATAAGTACATACTTTGTAATTAATCTTGTCATTCGCATATTTTTTCTATATATATACTTACATGTTGGTTATTCAACCTTAATCAATAAGCAAACAACAGTCAATAGACGTGGATAATAAAAACAAGTTTCTTACATACTTATACGTATCTTTTTATGCGAATTTATTTAAGAAAATGAATTTTTATAAAAATAACTTTGTAAAACTATGAAACTAAAAAACTAATAATTTATTTATACTGAAACATCATCAAATTCAATATAAAACCACAGCTTAAATGCCTGTGTGACATCATTTAAGGGAATTATTTCAAGTCAGAGTCGATTGTGTGTGTCGTACATTTCTTCTTCTAACTTAATTCACCTGAACACTACTCATCATGCACTTTAAAACATTTCTGATATTTTTTTTATTATTAAAGACTTCTTCGTTTGTAATATTCAAGAAATGACAATTTATTTTACAATTCACTGAATTTCTAGAGATATTTATTGAAAATTAGAAGCATAATATAAGTTTGTGTTGGGATCTGGTGCGAATTAGAAATGTTTAAGTAACATTTCATCGGAACAAGACCTTATACTTAAACGTGCTTTTTATTATTCAAAAATTTCTTTGTAATGAAACCTGAACTAATTTTGCGACTTGAGGGTCGTCATTTACGATTAAAGCAAAACTTTGATTACGCAAAAATAATTTATTACGTTGTTCAAGATTTTAATATTAAATCGTCGATTAAAATAAGTAATGTATACATTTTTTTTAAGCAAACTAGAGTGAAACTGCGTAGATGTTAGTTTCTGTGTTTATTTGCCAATTAGAATGGTGACTCAATACTCATGATTTTGGTTCAAATTACTTAATATTACTCGAATTTTGATACAACTACAGAAGCAGTGAAGAAAATTGATTTTCCATTTCTTCTCCTTGAGATTTTATTAGACCATAAATAAAATAAACTACGCAACACAAACAAATATGAATACGTTTCGTAATGAAATCTGCATAAATGCTTCGAAATCCATGAATATGTAGTTTGAGTTAAAATTATAGCGAGAATATTAGGTGCCAATGTTACTATCATCAGTGGCCTACTCAAATTTCCCATAATAACATGTATGCGTCGTTATCGGTATTGATTAATTTCGTTTGATTTTATATGTCGAATATTGAAGCTTTGTTAACCAATACGAGTTAAACCAATAAATAACAAATTAAAATTGACCGTTCGCCTGCTAGCGGCCGTCGATGAGGTTTATGAAACTTTTGGAAAATCGTTTAAATGATTCGGGTAAAATAGAAATTATTCGACTTATGTATTCATTTTTTCATTAGCTTGAATATTTTATTGTGTTAAATATAATTTAGAAAATGAAAAAACATTAACGAAAATGTTGGAAAAACATTGTAATGGTTCATGAATGTTTTAATTTTTCAATATATTTTCTGAATAACTCTATACCTGCTATTCCCGATTTATATGTAGACAAATCTAGTTATCCAAGGTACTGGTCCACAGCAGCAATCATTGCACTATAATGACACCTTTACTCATACATAAGTATCTGGAGAATAAGCGGGATGAGGAAGCAGTTACAATTTCAATTCATTGTGAATAGTGAACATGGATCAATTTCTTCGTCAAATGGAATCGCTTTTGTTTAAATACATCCCTTAATATATTTGCTTTAGGAGTCTGGTAACTTTAAACCAAAAATCAGTATATACAACTAAATTGTATAAAGGATGTTTTTTCTAATAAACACTCTAGCAGCATATCCGAGTTTACATTTTAAAGAGGTGCCAACATGAACAGGGATCATATGCTTTTCGTCATTAACACATTCAATACGCAAGCACAAAAGACCGTAATAACGAGGAACCCCCATCTAACATACAGGACAAGTAGCTCACTAAACAGTAAGCGATAACTATTTCGTGACATAAAATACTATCGAACGATGACCGCCGAAGTCCTGCAATGATCGATTCGACGATCAGTGCCGCCTTATCGTCGAAAATAAACAAAGGCTTCGTGATAAATGGTTAACTCGTAACAGTAAAAGCATTCTAGCAAAATATCTCCGTGCTAGGAAAGCTCCAACAAGAAACTTTTTTGCTAAGCCAGGAATTTCATTAAAAAAACCCATCAATGAAATACAAGCATCAAAGATGAGAATAGAAAGCTGAGAATAAAGGGAGAGGCTCTCTTCTGAGTGTAACTGACCGATCTACTTCTAAAATCTGCTAAATCGGACTGACTGTAGTATCCTTTATTAGAGCAATTGCTCCGCCTCCCTCGGGGAGGCATCTGATTTCGACGGCATCTCCACAGAATTACTTAATTAAGCTATACTCTTGCATCAAAATTATACGATCTCATCGTTGCTATTTGGGGGATCAAGAAGAGCTACCGGAGTATTGGAAGACCGCACTCACATATCTGGTACACGAAATAGCGATCATCTAAAATGTGGAAACTATCGTGGTGGCATAGCTCTGATGAACATTGCCTACAAAGCGTTCGTTAATACAGTATTCGCACTATTCCTCTCTCCGAAAATAACATGGCGACTATCAGTGTATTTTTCGTCCCAACCAATCAATCACTGACTTCACCATGTTGATGATTCAGGAAAATGTTTTGAGTACAATATAACACTACTATATAGATACTAGCATGCATATAGCAATAAAAACCGTGAGACCCTTCGGGCCGCGCATATTTGTGTAGGTATCCCAGAAAAACTAAGTTTCAAACAACGAGTCTATATAGAATCACAGTCGAAGAAATTGTACTTGACTCCTTCGATAAACATCTGGTGTTCGACAGAGCGATTCACTCGCGCCTGAGCTGTTAAATTTGGTACTCAATTGTCTACAAACCTACAAACAAGACAAGCGAAATTCTTGGTTTATAGATGATTTATTGATTCTTGGACGAGCACCAAACGATATCAAGAAATACTTCAGTACAAAACTCTTATCAGCACATGAGTATTTCCACGTCAGAGATAATGCCGTTAAATGATACGCAGGCAGATATATAAAATCCCTAATTGGTGCCGTATATTGAATTTTCTACGCCCAATTAAGATTATTATGGTCTCAACATTTTTCGCAATTTGGTAAGCTCGCACTTTACAAAGCACTCATAAATATGTGCTGGCTTTTGGAAGAGATCTAGGCCCTGCCTTGACCTCTAATAATTGTCGAATGCCATCTATTTTTAAATAGAAGATCATTCGTTCCATCTTTGGTCCAATTAAAGTGGCGCAAAAGGAATATCGGAGACAGCGATATAATAGGATTCATGAAAACCAGTCGAATTAAATGAATGAATTAGGATACTAACAAGTCGGATAGTAACAATTTAACTTAAATTTTACAAAATTAGAAAATGATGTGTGATTGATTAAGGTGATATTTACGTACCGAAGAGTCTATGCCTGTTACATCCTTAAGACGCTATTCCCAATTGTCTCACATTGGTAAAATGTTGCCGAGTTAATTAGACAAACAGATTAAAAGTACTTAGCCTCCGTAGAATTGTGTAGTGAAATAAAGGTTTTCGAGTGCGTCGAATACAGGTCAGTTTAACCTGTCTTACAGTGTCAAATCTATAAAGCTGGTAAATTAGATTATAGTGAATCCAAGAACTATCACTTTATCAGTCTACCGGAACCTCTCGAAAAGGTTGGAATAAATTGTTGATATATCTATATTAGAGACCAATTTTATCATTAATCCCTTACCCACTCAGTAACATTAAATATGACCCTGTAAACAAGTTTTATGAAACGGCGCTGCATGAACTTGTCACAAGGATCGAGAGTTCACTCAACAATTAACTTTCTGTATAAAACTACACCAGTGGCCCTATTCTGGCTTTCCCTGGGAATAGGGAATTGGGAAAAATATTTTCATAACATTTTTGTCTAAATTGTATTTTTCTGGCCTACTGAAAGAATAAGTTTAGTGCAACAATTTTCAAAGCCAAGTGAATTGAGAAACTTTTGTTCCACAAAATTTTTATAGGGAAAAATATTTTCCCATTTAACTTTCTTTCGAAAATATTAGCACCAAACATGTTCTCTCAGTAGGACAGAAAAATACAATTTAGACAAAAATGCTATGAAAATATCTTTCCCAATTCCCTATTCCCAGGGAAAGCCAGAATAGGGCCACAGCTGCGCAGAATAATATACTTTCGCATACGCCAAATGACTCGTTCGCCCAGAACACCAACCGCAGCAAACCAACATACGCAAGCGTTCTTCAAGTTGAATCTTCAAATGTTGAACCTACTCTGAATAATTGTATGCAACTAGTGATGCAGTTAATGAAAACAATGCAAAATATGCTACAAACAATTCTAATCAAACCATTATCATCCACAAATTAGAATGTCTGATAAATTATCTGAAGAAATGCCACTGGAACGCAAACGGTATACGCCAACCCTCAAGTAGATTCTACTCCCGTAGATTTATATAATACCCTTAGTTGTTAAGATTTGAGAACTTATTGTTATTTTCAATGTTGTAAGAGATTCAATAAATAAATAAAATTGTTAAAAAAACAAAGTTTGTCCACAGGGTGGTGTACTATCCACTTTTTGATCATTCGTGATCTTCTTGTAAAAGTACAGAATTCGGAATACGTCAGGAGTATGCTGATGATCTAAGTACAATTGTTTCAAGTAAGCTTGCCCATAAACATTTAAACATTTTAAAATGTGGAATTATGTTTCGATGAACGAGGTTTCCACGTCAATCCATCTAACATAGATCTGGTAATTTTCACAAAACGTCTAAGTATTATTCTCAGTGTTTCTACCTTCTTTTTGAGAACACGATTACCAAAAAAAATTGCTAACCTCTTCTTGAACACAAACTTCAAAAAGTTACTGGGATATTTTGACAATGTTGTAGAGCGTTTTCGTTTGGCTTTTTAGGGAATTAGAATTGTTCTCAAGGGTGCAATTTAATAATAATTATTCTTTTTCAGAGGTTGGTGATTTTTTTTAATATGTTTTTCTTTGGTCCACTCACCATTGAATAACAATTATTACTTTTCAGATATCCAGTATTTTTTCAGTTGTTAAATTATTAATAAACGTTATAGTTATCAATTGTGCTGTCTGTCATTTCGTTACTAACTATCGACTACTTAGGTGTTGCGGCTCATCTCTAAAATATTGTTTTTCATTTATAAATCACTTGTACTAATTGTGTTGCCTTAAGGCGACTGTTCGAGTGCGAATATTTAAAATCACATTTTCCACCGATTTAATATTATATCTTTTATGGGTGTAATTTGATTGGTGATTCTAAATATTCGCACAAAAAAGTGCACTCGAACAGTCACCTTTACACCTCGGTCGTCTGTAGATCGCTTGTAGGGAGGGCTATCACTGGTGCTTTTAAATCCTACTCTTTGCCTTGCAGTTTATTATTTCTCTGCCTACTTATACACGGAATATATCCTAGGCTCAGCTTGTTCTACAATTTTTCGCTTGAAGTCCAAAAAAGCATCGGATGCACTAGTTCGGCACCGGCAACTTCGCAACAGTTACAAATGATTGATATCAGAAATTAGTATAGATAAACTGCTGTTTTTGACTTACTTTTAATTTATCTTTCCTCACTCATTCTCAATAGTTTGCCATTCGAGAGGTTTGTGCTACGGAACGTACTGATCGTTGCGTGATCATAAATCACCGGACAATCCGGGTATATTGTATAGCTCTGTACAGTTATTCAAGGTATTTACAATAACGGCGTTGACTCCGATTAATCGAAACTTTGAAAACCGAAGTGAATAACCTTTTGAACCAACTCAATTCGTTTAATAACCCTTTCATTCTTTCGAAACTTGGGGAAGAGAGTTTCCTTAATAGCAGGCTTACGAGCTTACGACAACTTCGTCGTTTTGTTAAACACTGCTTGTGTTGGCGATTATGGCTGATCGCTTTTAGCTGTTGCAAGTCCAAATATTTATTTTATTAAGGAACCTAACATTAGCCTGGTAGGAGAATAGAGAAATAGTTGACGAAGAGAGAACTCTCGATACTAGTCCCAAAATAAGAAATAAAAATTATCACATAAAGAAAAACGATATTCTCACTTTTTATTTAAATTTAAAATTAAATCTCACAACAAAATAATGGAAAAAAATAAGTACAAATGTCAAAATTGTTTTTATATAAAATGAAGTCAATTTGCATTTGTTTTTGTACCAAAATAAACGGTACTAGATTTATTAGGTATCGGAGAAGGACTAGGTTGAGTTATATCAACAAGTGTGTTAGGATTTCCAGTGGTTTGAATGGTTCGTTCTGTATTATTAGTAATGCTTTGGTAATCTGAATGTTTGGTGGTTGAAATTGTCAAGGACGATAGAATAGATTTTGCTTGGAAATTACCGATAAGTATTCAGCACCACCCCAGAAACTATTTTGTCGTAAATTAGAGGTGGATAAACAGAGCGGCAAGAATCTAACAAGGTTGGAATATAATCATCTAGATTATTCTTGATGTATTCAGTTATGGTAGAGCGTTCATAAACAGTGCTGGATGAATGCTGGAATTCTTTTCGTTGTAGTTGATGTAGAATATCATTAAGAAGGCAATTACCATGTAATGGTACCTTATAAACCTCCCCCCATGGTTTTTGTGAGAATAATCTTAAAGTTTAATAATAAATGTAAATTAATTTTTATCTTACTTACAGTATTTTATTATAACTTTTAAAATAATTAATCAACGTTATTCAAGTAATAATTTGCAAATAATATTTTTAACTGTAAAGCTTGGCCTCTACGTCGTCAACGTGTTAAGAATGATTATTAGATGAGTAATTAGTAATAAGAAATATATGTATGTGTAATAGGGTATCTAGTTTTTTCAAAATTCACGATGCGACGACATCTATGTATGAGAATTGAATATTTTTAGTTACTAAAATACTAAATAGATGGCATTCATAACAAATAAAAATTTCTAGTATGTACTAAGCTTATATTTGTTGATATTAATTTTACTATTGAACTAATTTTTGATTTTGATCATTTTTAAGAAAATTTTTAAATAATAAGAATGTCTAAATAATAGTCGGCAATTGACAGTAATTATCGACAGTCAATCAACAGAAATACGATTTATTTTCAGATTTGCTAGTTAAAAACATTTTTATAATAATTTTTATATTTATCAGGGACTAAATCTTTATAATAATTTTGTGTTTTATGTTCAAATGTTAATTTTTCTTTAGAATTTTGTAATTTCAGTACCATAAGCATGAGCTTTATAATATGATTTATAGAAGCAATTGTTGAAGACCGAAACCATTACTAACCATTAAGCCTAT
Organism: Nephrotoma appendiculata; assembly: GCA_947310385.1. Taxonomy (NCBI): domain Eukaryota; kingdom Metazoa; phylum Arthropoda; class Insecta; order Diptera; family Tipulidae; genus Nephrotoma; species Nephrotoma appendiculata. Next base: position 317,582,851 of record OX371225.1, on the reverse strand, counting down.
TAAACCTTTATCCTTCTTTATAGTAGATTAGAATTATGTTGTCTTGTGTCGTATAATCGCTAGGTGTCTGCAGCCGGGTCGTTCCGTCCTAAAAAAATAACTTTCCTATCTTTCCCTTTTGTTATGTGTAAACAGGATTATTAATTTTTTAATTTATAGTTATCTTATGAATAATCGAAGAATAGAAGAAAAGAAATATAAAAGATTTATGTTGAATCGAGCCTATTATTTTACAAATAATTAAGTTCGATACTGCTTGTAATATCAAATAATAGTTTATTTAAATTTATCAGAGTATGTATTATATATTCAATAGCCATGTAACATCTATTACGTAAATTGGATCCTGTACATACAGGATTAAAACGACAAATAGGCTTCCCGTGTAAAAAATTCGTTCATTACAGAAATTTACGTTTTCCTTTGTCAGCATCTAACTCATTGTACAAAATAAAGATTTCAAGAAGACAAATTAAAATAAATAGTACTTAGTTCTTGCTTATCGAGAAATTAATTTGTCTAAACAAATTTTATTGTGATAGTCATCTCTTTCGAACTATCAATATTCAATTAAATTGCTGGAAAATAAAAGAAACAACTTACGTTACAATACTTACTCATCAAACAAAAGAAGCCGTAAAGAATACGAACGGTATGCCCGAGGCGAGAAAAACATATAGTTATATATCTAAATATTGACACTAATTTTCTTATTAACCGCAAAAAAAAGAAAAGAATTTTTTCGTTTTGAAAAATTCTCGCTCTTCTTCTTATATTCAAAATACAGCTTACAAACCTACGATTATTTCATGTTATGTGAAGCACATAAGACGACAAGCACTGTATACATATTATATAAAAGAAACTATACAAATATAATACCGTAAATACATACATTTATAAGAAGTAGACTATTATTTCTTACAATAAACCAATACACGAATACTATTCCCACATGGGTCAAGCGAACTACCAATACATAACGTAAAATTGTGTAAAAGTAGTTATGCCTTAACTGCCTTTCTTTTAAATACTTATCTATTACGAAAAGAATTTCCATAAAGTACTTAGTTATTATTTTCCAATCACAACGCCGTACTAACAACATAAACACTACAAATGGTACATTAACGTTATTTAATCGTATCGTAAATAAATTCTTATAAAAAAACTTACGTCACTAAAGCGCTTGGAGATTTATTCGTCATACAAATTGCAGTACAAGGTTCGCGGCTCTGTAACCAACGATGACGACATTCCCATAAACAAAAATATGATTTTCAAGTTTTCCGTTTTGTTAGTGCGCGATTTCTTATACATAATTATCGTTATTGTACAGATATTATACATTTTTGTTTTTATTAAGACCAATAATCCGTTCTGTTGTATAACAAATAAAAAATACAACTCAAGTAAGACTCAACTTGAGCAACGACCAAATACAAAACGGTAAGACGAAAACAGTGATTCATGGCTTAAAACATTGCGGATTAAATATTTTGCAGTAGATTTACAATTCATTTGTTGCGGCTGCGGTATTTTTTATCGTGCTTACGTTTATGGAGCGGAATTTCAACAATATTTGACCAGATAGTTTGATAAATAGCTCTTATTTATCTTTGTATATACGTGATGACATGCTGTATACTTACATACGTATACAATAATCATACAAGGTTATGTAAATTAAATCCATGTTTATATCTTTTTGAATGCGAAACAAAACAAAAAAAAAAAAAAATCGTAACAGCTAGGTGAATGATCTTGATGGTATATTTCGTAATACATATTACATATATTTATGAGGTATTGTCTGTCAAACCAGAACTTATGGTAATTTAGCTTCCATGAAACAACTTTAGATATAAGTAACGTTGCACAAAGGCCTTGAACATGGTCAATTATATATTTATTACGAAATAGTTTCGTTAAGACCTCATCCGCATAAAATGACATAAGAAATAGTTTATACCAGAGATACAGCGAGATCAATTTAATTTAACATTCTAATTTTTAAATTACCTCGAATCGTTTAATTATTTAATTAGTATGTAATTTAAAATTCACTATTTGTTGTTCTTGATTAATTTATTACTCATATCTTTTCTGTGCAGGCTTACTTCATTTAATTCAAATGTACACATAATTTGCCTTTATACAGTGATTTCAAAAAAGATCAACATAGTTATTTTTTAAATAAAAATTTAGTTTTAGTTTTTGTTTTGGATGCGGGCTATTAAAATTTTTAGATTATATTCTTGAAATAATTTAATTGGTTCAATAAAATCCCCTCTCCATCGAGTTCATGTTTGAATTGTGGCGTACCCTGTCACGATTAAGAACCAAAAAATTTACTAACAGAACAATGGTGTAAAATTACGACTATCGTGACAGTGTATTGGCTTTTATTTAAAATAAAAATTCTAAAAAACTTACTTAACGGAATGTTTTGGTGTCGTTCAGCCATTATAATAATCCATCAAAGGTGAAAAATGTCTTATCAGCATTTTATTAATTTATATTTTGAAAAATAAGTATACATAATTTTATTTTAACTTAAGTAATTTTAAATATACTTACTTATATGGAACAAACCGTTATGCAGTCCTAAACAATCGTAACGACTGATCACCACAACTAACGCTCGATCCGTCACGTAAAGATTAATAGCCACCATAAATGTTTTTATTATGTTTTGATTTCTTTAGCTTTCACTTTCGCGCCAGCCATATTTGTTTGTTTTTCCTCATTATATATTTTTTAATAGTTTTTATTTCAATACCAAAAATGCAAAAACTAATAATTTGTACAGGCCTTTTAGCAGCTCTATACGAAACCATTCCGAAAAATCGGAAATTGTATTTTTGTTGCTGGAGTGAAGCAGTGCCCCCCCAGTAGAACGTTTAAGTACCCCAACCGGTGTGGATTGTAGGATATACAATATTTTGAAGCATCTTCCTGAAACACAGTGCACGAATATCTCTGTTTACTTGAAAAATGTTGTTGCTGCGTGAATTTGAAGAAATGTAATAGTGCGCTTGGCCTCATAGCTATTGGTGCAAATTCGATATATTTGTTGCTTGGCTGGTTATCACATAACGGCTATATGCATCTTGATCGTGCATATTTCTGGTGCAATTCAGAGCAACTGCAAACTTTCGAAGACGATAGTGAATGGAGGTATGAGTTACATATTTTATAATTGACCTTGTAAATTGCACATAAAACTTTTGGATAAAATTATGAACTACATCCTAGTTATGAATGAGCTTTGAAGCTCAAAATGGGGTGTGCGGTTTTGCAAAATTGTAAAATGTATAAAATATATTATTTGTAAATTTTAACGGAAACTTAACTTGCGTTTGTAAGGCATTTTCTGAGATTTTGTTTCATTAAATTTCATTTCACTCGGGACAGGTGAAGGAAAATGGAACATTTTTGCTGCGTCTTTTTATCGCCGCAGCTATACAAAAGTAATCATGTGAGAAGATATAAATCATCTCGCGTGGTTACAAATGAGACTGTACCTTGTAATATCAATCTCAATCACGCTGATATGACGATCTAACGCCTCTGCAGTGACATCAGTCAAGCATTATTAGCCCATCTCTTATTCATTAGTCTCGCAGCTGGCTCCTGAAGCATTAGTTTACACATGGCAAATGGTATTTCAACATTTGCGCTACTTTGTGTGGGATCAGGTTGTACCTCGAAGAGAGGTTAAACTTTAATTTTTTATAAAATACCCCACCTCTTATCCAGACTTATCCAGTCTGCTCTTGTGGAAATATCACTCCTAAACCTCTCGTCAAAGGACGGTAACTAGACTGCTATGTCAAGAATTTCGAAATTTCCTGTGTTATTCAGGTCTATATAAAGATCGAGTTAAATCTTATCACAAACCAACGGCTGAGCAACAAACGGACACAAAGTAGTACGCTACGCTTACCTTACCGGCTCTAGGTAAAATATTTAGAGGCTGCACCCAAACGTCTTTCCATAATAAAATGGTCCTAAAGGTTATAAGTAAAGAGCCAATGAACGATGTGGGTTTCATGTCACCATTTTTTCAATGGTATTATATTTTTAAAGAAAGCGCAATAATAATTTTCTTCACGCTTTCTATTACATTTGGATTCTAGCCTAGCTTGCTGCCCAAAATGAGACCAAGGTACGCTTTATCTGTGAAGGTTCAGCTGATACCATTTAAGTGGAAGGATGTAAGTCCAGTTAGCAAAGACCAATAACCAGTCCAACCGCGAATTCAAGACGTGATGTCTGATTTTCGGTGCACATAATTGTGAAAAGTAGTCTATAAAATTTAAAAAGGTTTACGAGCGGAACCTGGAATGATTTGAGCTTCGTTCTGTTACTGCAAGCGTACATGCAGTGAAAAACGTCTGTAATGGAAAAAACCGAATGATTTAAGTTCTTGCATTTAAGTAGCAATACTTATACCATACGCCTACGCAAATTAAAGCCAAGTCGACGCCGTTTAGGGAATTTGGAACCCCATAATTTTCCTTTGTGAAAAGATAGGCAGATCGTAAAGATACGATCTGTAAGTATACGATCTGGATACAGCAACTGTTGCCTATTTCCTAAGCAGGAAGTTTTGTTAATAGGTCAGAAATTTTTATCAAACGAGAAAGTCATCGCTGACGTTGTAGAGCTCGATGCTTGCTACTGTTTGAACAATTTAAAGAGAGACTGTGAAAAATTCAACTACATTAGCCGTGTTTCTTGATGCTTGATCTCAATTCATGTTTCACGCAACAACGCGATGGCGATTGTGATTTAAAACAAGATTTAAATGATGTTTTCCATATAAAATTTGAACTGATCCGGTTCAATGAGGGTCATGCAATAGGGCACATTATTATTTCTATATTCGGCTGAAATCATTTCAAACCACCCTCACACATTTGCAGATTTATTTGGTTTGCATTGTTCATATTTCTTAAATACTTATCTCAACAAGTGTTTACTTTCAAAAAGTAGCAACTAGTTCAAAGTCGAGAACAAACTATTGCGAACTTTTATCGTCGAATTTGACATTGGTAGTGGTCATTAAGTTGCTGCCGTCTTATCTTCTTCTTGCCAAATTTCGTAGTATAGAAACGCAAAACTTCGGTATTTTCCGCGTCCCGTTTGTATAATTGAACACTAATTTTACTGAAATCTGGCTAAGCATTCGAAAATATCATATTCACCACACGCATTTACCGGTCCTTGTTTTTATTCTTCTTCTCTTTCTGTTTTTTATTGAGTTAACAAATAAACAAAACAAACATGAAATTTGATAATTTAATCTTTTCTGTATCTAATAAATAAAAGTGTTCTTATAAACATTTCAAACAAACCAGTAATAAAAGAGTTAATTTTAATAAGTGCTCATGTTATTTATGTGAAGCTCCTTTATAAGCAATTACAAAAAATATTTCAAGAGCTTAACAAATTTTTCTTCTAATAAAAATAAAATTTAATTACGTACAATACAATTTTCAAAAGGTAAGAATTTTCTCTTAGTTTACAGAAGAATCTAATTGGTATGCACCATTTTCAAGCATTATTACTTGTTTTCTACTGCATACTTATACGTTAGTGAGGATGTTTTTAATACACAAGTGATTAAACTACATCCCATCTTTAACCACCTGTTATTCTTGTGGCTTGGTACAAAAAGAACAAAAGACATAAGTAAGTAATTCTCTTTTCTTGAGTATATTTTGAAGCATTTGCTTTAAATATTATTTATATGAATGGATATTATAAAATATTTAAAATAACTTTACAATTATTATTTAATGAAACAAACTTCCGAGTCGAATTAGACAAAGACCATTTTATTCATTTGACGTATGGAAACACATATTTACCTTCGATTGGGACATATTTTGTTAGTGTGGTTGAAAATAATTTTAGCTAATTGAACTTTTTATAAAAGTTGTAATACTTTGCCTTCTAGTATTTTCAGTCATGGTTTAAATAGTAAGATCGTGCTCTTGCAACTAATGCTACAGATACTTAATCTATAACTTATACAAACGTGTTTAGAATGATAGAATTAACCAGACCATGTAAATTCATTTGTGAAATTATACTCGTGTCTTTTCTGATAATTTTATTCAAAATGTAGTGCTATAAAATTCCGGCTTATAGCAGAAGTGTTGGTATATTAGTGTTTTACCGATATATTAAAACAGTTTACGAATTTTTATGAAAATTTCAATAACTGAATTTTCTGATCAAAAAACATGCCCAGGCATCTCGGTCTAAAAGATTGAATCCGATGATGCCAATCTTGTCAAGATCATTTCTAACCTCTCCAATCCTTCTTTTATTGGATCAAACATCTGAGGAATCCGTCACTTGCGTGCAAATGTAATGGCTGGCCGTATTAGCGCCTTATAAATTTCCAGTTTAATTTTGCGCGATATTTGTGATATTTGAAAATTTTGATAATGGCGCGTCGATACCCGGCTGCGAGAAGAAAGACATTATCTGACAATTGACAAGTTACTATTGGTGTTTGCTCGATTGATCTAAATATTAATATGTTGTTGTAAGCTGATATTCCAATGAAAGTAGAATTTTCTTTAAGATAAATGATGTTACGACCCAGTGTACAGACGTCAGCAGCGTAAACTAATGTTTGACTCGATTCTTAATAAAAATAGCTGGTCCATATTTAGCAAACAGATAACATACTCTAAATCTAAATTAAATAAGATGTTTGCCATCGCGTGAAATTGCCGCACTGCCAATGTTATTTGTGACTCCGAAAGCGTATACTTTCCGCTATCACCGTGAAATTTGATCTATTCATATTATAGCTCTGCACATACAATGGAGATTAATGGGCTACCAACATAAAATGAAACGTCTTATAGCGCGGTTCTCTGGGTCCTGTCGTACACCTACCGAAAGGCTACAAATTTTTTTTTTTTTTTTCAATTATTTTTATTTATTGAATCTTTCAAAACATGAAAATAACAATAAGTTTTCAAATCTTAAAAACTAAGTTAATTATGTAAATCTGCGGGAGCAGAATCTACTTTTGTTCAATATAATCTCTGCATATCTCTTGGCTGTTCTTGGTGGTAAAGAATCACCATCAAGCGGCGACATTGAAAAAATTCTTAGCTCTGTTGGTATTGAAGCCGATTCAGATCGGTTAAACAAAGTTGTAAACGAGCTCAAAAGCAAAAGGCTACAAATGCATGGGGATTATCGTAATAATTTTTCTAGGAGCATTTTGAAAATAAAAATTTAATCGCTTATGGAGATAACAGAGCTGCCCCACGTCACGTGTTGCAATTTATCAGATCTCATTTTTCATGTAATTCACAGCTGTTATTTTTCTCTTCAATGTCGTTAGTAAACCGTGCTTCAGTGCTTTCTAGAAATTACCAACCTTCAAACGATATGTGCCAACATTTTATAACCATCTAACTATTAGGTTATAAGTTTTAGTGGTTTTAGTAACGCTACTTTTATTATTTAGAAAGTAATGGAAAAAAATGAATTTCGTATGTGTTGATTAATCATCAAGTAGAAGCCGTCCATTCTATAAAGAATGTCGGTTTTATCAAATAGTCTGGAACAGCTAGCCTGGTAGAGGGAATCTATCTTAAACGCGTGGTTTCCGATACCCTTGTTTCCCTTTTATATATTCTGAGGCATTCTTGATAAAAGTCACAGTCTTTACTTTCTCCCGATCTTTTCGGTCTATTGAAAGCAGACCCACAGATTTTTCGGCACTCCGCAAGTTCTGAGGTCCACCAAACAGGTTTTCGCTTTCCCCTTAGCTTTGTTAGTGGGGAAGCTTCCCTCATGGAGATATTGCAAGCCCTAGTAAGAATATCCACCATTGAATCCAGTTGACTACCCGGGTCGGAGAGTCCTGGAACTCTAGATAGAATGATGTCCTCCAATACCTCCCGATATACACGCCACGTCCTCCTGGAATTTCTAAACACGTATACTGATTTGTAAATTGGAGATTAAGCTTAAACGTTAAGTAACGATGGTCAGAGAAGGAATGCTTCTTCGCCACCCTCCATCATTCCCTGATCATAGGTGAAATAAAATCAGAGACCAGAGTAACATCCAGAATCTCCTGTCTATAACTAATAATAGAGGTGGATTCCTGAGCACGCCTGGTAATATTGGATCAAAAATAGCAAAGCGTCGATGATTCAGGGCGCTATTTGAAGCTCTTTAACCCTATATAATAAATAAAAGATTTTGCGTCGATATGTGACAATATTCCGAAATCAAGTCGTCAATTAGTTGTCCACTCAGTAGCTGGTAAAGTTTTGGCCTCCGTATTTTGGGATGCGCAAGGTATTTTGTCTTCGACTATTCTGAGAAAAGAAAAACCATCAACAGCGAACATTACATGGCGTTATTGGTGCCGGGGAGGAAGAAGTTGCGAAAAAAACGACCTCAAATGCAAAAGAAAAAAGGGCTCTTTCACTAAGACAATGCACCGTATCACAAGTCGTTGGCTAAGCTGACAAAATTGCATGAACTGAAGTTCGAATTGCGTCTCCATGCACCGCATTCTGCGGGTCTGGCCCGCTAGCGACTGCCATCTGTTCACAGACCTCAAAAAATGGTCCAAGAAAAAAGATTTCGCCAAAGATAAATCGTTCTACAAAAAAGGCATCGAAATGTTAGAGAAGTATTGGAATGAATTTATCACTCTTGAAAGAATCTATGTTGATGAATAAAATCGAATTTTGTAAAAAAATGTTATTTAATGGTAGGCTAAATATGTTGATTGTGGTACTTATACAAGGGGTTTGGCTTAGATTACCAACCCAACCAAGGAAAAAAAATTATTACGAAATCTCAACATAACCCTCACATAAATTTGGAATTGCAACAACGACCTCGGATACGAATTAAGCACTACGTTTCAAAACTTTACACGTACTCGGCTAAAATGCACGAAGAGCCTTCTTCAGCTCTTTGAACAAGCCTGACACTGAGCTTAGCAAGCAACATGGCTAAATAATAAGCAATTATCCATTACAGCTCCCACAGATTAATTTTCTGCCAAAGCAATAATTGTCGATGGACAATCTCGAATTTGGGGTATCGTTTCTCATCAGCAACCAATATCGTTAATCCCGCATCTTAGCAACTGGATTTGAGTAAGTAGAGATTTGACATATATTCTTCCGGTTATGCCAGCTTTCTATCGGTAGGTATATGTCATTAAAATTGGACAACTGGTTATTGTAAGTAAATCTAAGAACGTGTCACTATAAAGAAAAATTTAGAAAATTATGCCATCCTCAGTAAGTATTTACTGTTTTATAATCTATAATGTAATTAAATTGAGAAAATTAAACCAGCAATATACAATTATTGAATCGAATATTAAATTTTTTTTAAAACTTCACTCGAATGAGTCTTAATTTGGTGCGGAATACATACGAACATATATACCTACTAAAGACGCGTAGACCATTCCATGAATTTAGATTGAAACAAACAAATTATAATTTCCTTTCTTCATGTATCGTCTTATACGAGTATGTATAAGTAAATAAATATAAACTTGTTGACTTTTTTCTTCTAAATATTTTATTGTTGCCGCTTTCGTTTTTTGTAAAGTCTTGCGATTAGCGTCCGTGACGATGAACGTGGGAATACAACAAAAATATCAAAATTCTATTAAATTTTTTTTTGTTATACTTAATTTTTCTCGACTGGTTGTTTTGTGTTGTGTAAGGTTTTTAGACAAAGATGGATCTATCGAGACTTTAGAGTCATTTGTCTTATACGAGGGCTACCTTTTATATTTCGGGATTAGAGAACAAAAACAAATATTAATCATCGAAAATCGCTTTATTGTTTTTCAAAATATTCCCCATGAAGATCTATACACTTTTGCATGCGTTTGAACCAATTGTCGAAGCACTTTTTCCACTCTGATTGAGGTATCTCTAAAACATGCATTCTGAACGCAGCAACCGCTTCTTCAGGTGTCGAAAAACGTTGACCTCTCAGTTTGTTTTTTACGTACGGGAATAAAAAGAAGTCATTTGGTGACAAGTCAGGACTATACGGCGGATGACTCATCAAATCGATGTTTTGAGTGCTCAAAAATGCAGTTGTTTGAGCCGATGTATGAGAGCTCGCATTGTCGTGGTGAAGAGTGATCCGTCTTCGGCAGTTGGTTTTCCTGATTTTTTGGAAGACAACTGGCAAATAAATGGTTGTGTACCACTCAGAATTGACTGTTCTGCGTTGTTCTAGTGGTACGGTTGCGACATGTCCATTTTTTCCGAAAAAACAGGCGATCATTTGCTTGCAAGTGCTTCGTGCGCGAACAACTTTTGTTGGATTCGGCTCATCTTGAAACACCCATACAGTCGACTGCTGTTTACTTTCGGGCTCATACGCGTAAATCCACGATTCATCACCTGTCACTATGTCATAGACGTGTTTTGAAGCACCGCGATCGTATTTTTTGAACGTTTCTTTCGACCAATCGACACGAGCCTTTTTTTGAGCGATTCACAAATTGTGTGGGATCCAACGCGAACAAATTTTTTTGACATTCAAATGTTTATGCAATATTGAATGTATGCTGGTCCCACTAATTCCTAAGATTGTCTCAATCTGACGATAGGTCACATGACGATCTTGCAATATCAGTTCGCGCACAGCATCAATGGTTTCCGGAACAACAACTGATTCTGGACGACCTTCATGAAATTCGTCTTGGAGTGAACTACGACCTCGATTGAATTCACCATACCATCGATAAACACTGGTCCTTGATGGGGCTTCATCGCCAAAAATTGAATTAAGTTCATCCATGCACTCTTGCTGCCTTAATCCACGTCGAAAGTTGTAAAAAATAATCGCTCGAAAATGTTCACGATTTAATTCCATTTTTTCGCCGAGATGTTGAGTTAATGAGTACTGTAAACAACACAAATAGCGCTCGAATGTTAAAACGTTCTGAGTACGTATAATCTCAAAAATGTCAAACTTTACGATAGAGCTGTCAGTTGCCAGATTGCAGCACTAGGGTTTGTGCAATCCCGAAATATAAAAGGCAACCCTCGTATACATGAAGATCTGTATGATGCGTGCAAAGCTGTTAATTTAATATTCTTATGCTTTGCTTCCTTTTCTATATTATGACGATCGCTTTCATTATTCGATGTATGTATCTACATATATGAGACAGTAAACTTTATAGCAGGTGTGTCATCGACTTGGTTGGGCGGTGCATTAAAATCGAATTGATTTTATTCATTTGCTGTATGTATAAAAGGGTTGAAAATTACATATTACATGCACTTCACTTGCTTGGAAAACTATTACACATTGGAATACAAAATATGTGTATTGATTTTTATTGAAAATTACCCTTCGTGATAATTAATATAGGATTAGTCTGCAATATTTAGTCGGTGAGAGTCAATGCTCAGTCAAGTCACTGATTAATCGTTTAGTAATTTTTGAAAGTATTAATAATCTTTGTAATTCGGACAATACTTAACATAATTTTTATGAATAATATTTACATTCTGCATATTTCTTCAAAATTGTGTGACTCATTTGCTTTTTGTAAGACTAGATAAATTTCAGGTAAAAATTGTTACGAATTATTTTTGGTTCGTTTATTAAATGTGTTAAAGCTTGCGTAAAGATATTTTCTGAAGTATAAGAAAAGTTACTTTTTGCTCAATGTACTTGCTGCACGTAATTACTGGTCTTTTCAAAAGTCACATCAAATTAATTATTAGATGTAAGTATTTCACGGTATTCTATCGGAGGCTCGATAATACTTATATATTAGAACATTTAAGATTTGAGTAACTAAATGTTCGAAATATGACTAAGAACACATTCTATATAGTAGTTTCTACGTGTTAAGTAAAAAGTAAGAGACACTGGAAATAGATTTTTATTTGATTCAGGTGATTTTTGTTAAATGGTTAACAATATTGGTAAAATAAAAATTATAAAATCCATATTTTAAAAAGAGGCAGTTCGACAAAAACATAAGGAATTGTGATCAATATATTTTATAAATATCATAGTGGTCATTTTTTCAGGTTCCTTTTAAAATTGACATTTCTATTCAGTATTGGTTGGCAAATCACCATGGAAAGATACACAGTTGCACAGCCTTTAGAAATTGCCAACATTTATTCTGACTACGTTTCGCGTATTATAGAGCCGACTATTCGTAATTGAATGTAATTAAAAAATGTGAGGCAAATGGTAGTATTTGTGATGTTAAGAATCCAACGTAAAAAACGTAAACGTACTGTGAAAATGTCGATGATTTGAACCAAAGTGTGGGTGAAAATCTAGACCAATCAATTTCGTTTGAACCAATCGGACGTCGTTCTCAGCCGTTTGGGTTTTCTTATGGCAGCACATGGAATATTCTTCATAAGATTTGCATTTCATGGCATATACAATTTAGCTAAGCCAAGAACTTAAACCAATTGACCATTTATTTCAGGTTGGACTTTAGAGCAACTTGAAACAGATCCATTATTTCATGGAAAAATTATCTTCAGCGATGAACCTCATTTCCGGTTAAATGGCTTTGTAAATAAGGACACTTGTCGAATTTGGAGTGAAAAAACCACATGCTGTTTATGAAACACGTGGACATCCACAGAAATTAACAGTTTGGCGTAGTTTACGGTTAGGTGGTGTAATTGGACCATATACCTTTTGAAAATGAAAATGGCATTGCAGTGCTCCACGCCAATGGAGATTGCTTCAGATACATGATTACTGATTTTTTGGCATGAATTAGATGATTTCGACTTGTTGAGTCGAATCGCCAATTTATTGAGAGACAAGTTTAATGATCGTGCAATTTCCAAAAATTTTGATGTGAATTGGCCACCAAGATCATGCGATATAATTTCATTGGAGTTTTTTCTTTGGGGTTATGTTAAATCATTGGTTTACTTATTGGAGTACCACAAATAGTCAATTACCCTAAAACCAACATTATTCGTGTTATTGGTGAATAAAGTGCAGATTTATGTGAAAAAGTGGCCAAAAATTGGTGTTCCAGAATCGAATTTTTAAAAAATCTAGAGACAGTCAGTTCGATGAAATCATTTTTAAATTAAAATGTTATGAACCAATGTCTAGAATAAATATAAAGTTTTGCGAGTAATTTGCGGCGTTCCAGCCTTAAAAGACCATACAAAGTCAACTGTGTCCACAATTTTTTAGTTCATTCAATTGACTTTTACTTTGTATTTTTAAATACAATAGTGGGCACAAGTGTAAACTTAATTTGTTTAGTCAGTTTGGCCGATAATTCTCAGGTGGTAATAGATTTCAGCCACAGCCTGAACCTATATTTAAATTTCTAATTCTGCTTTAAGTAATACTAGTGATGTATTAGAAAAATAATTTGAATCTGATCCAACCGACACGACTGAATTTCAATCAGATAAAAATGTGAGGTATTACACGAAAATTTGATTATTTGTTATTAAGAATTGGGTATACAAATAAGTCTCTGCCGTTTTTATCAAAAATTGGGCATTTATTATTGTCCATCGCTAGCCACTAGTTTTTCCGCCGGAAGGACGCTTCGACTTTTGAGGCTGTCCATGAATCAAACCAATTTTCGGTTTCTTCATATGATGTGCTCAGACAAGCCATGTGTTATCCATCGAAAGAAGTGGTAATAAGATAGGGCAATGTCTGAAAAAAACTTCCAAATAAAGTGTTTCTAAGGAGGTTTTGGCCGGCGCTGTAACATATAGACGAGCATTATCATGCAGAATAATAATTTTGTCGTGTCTGAAGTAGTAGTGGGCGCGTTTTTCTTTGAGTGCTCGGTTCAACCTCACAGTTGTGACTGAAAAAGAGTCCCAGTAATGGTTTCATTAGGGTTTAGCATCTCATAATACACGACACTAAGCTGATCCCCCCAAATACACATAAGGTGTTCCCCGTGATTTCTTCTTCTTTGGGTTATTGTAGTGGATCTATTTTTCATCACCAGTGATTATGCAATGCAAAAAATCCTTTCGTTTATGTATGGTACCCAATTTCCTTGCTTTTGAATCATTCACAATGATTTTAAACAATGTGAAATAGCTTGTTGAGTCACTCATAATGTAAATGCAAATTCTTCTTGCGTTTGGCACAAATCTTTATCCAATAATGCTTACAATTCTGCGTCTTCGTACACTTTCGGCCTTCCGCTACGTTTTGTCTGCGTCGTGAAATTCACCGTTCTTAAACTTTTGAAATCACTCTCGATAACTTCTCACACTTAAGGCAGCCTCACCATATGCTTCTACAACCAATCAATGTAATAAGCTCAGCTGCCGATCTTCAAATTAAAGAAGCAAATCAAAAGTTCCCACAAATGACGCTTATTCGGCTCGAAACTCCATTTTTTCAGAATAAAGTAATATATGATGCTGATACAAAATCGCTAATATTTTAAGGTTATGTTGTTGACAAATGTTCAACCTTAGGATATGACGTTAGACATCGGACAATTTTAACCATAACTGTATACTCAATATAAACAGGTTTACCAGGACTACTAAATGTTAATCTTAAGACATCTGGAAACGAGTGTCTTTGGAGAGATGATTCGACCAAGAGATGATTGGTCGAAAAAATTGTTTGAATGAACGAACGAACGCAACCATAAAGGCGCTTTAAGTTTATTGTTATATATTTAATATTAACTTTTATTTAATACTAGGCTCGATTTGTTATGTTATTGTAGCCATGTTGACAGCTGTCAAATTTGTTGTGAATTGTTCAGTAGTGTATGACAAATCATCATGGAAGGTTATAGCGTTTAACAACGTGTCAAAATCAATCAAATTTTGTTTTCAAAATCAGCGCTTCGTTCGAGAAACGTGATTTTTATCCTCACTGATTCGCTTAATAATCAGCCAACACCCGTACGACACCGAAACGCAAGGTCGACTGAAAATATCGCTGCTATGTGTGCCAAAAAAATCATCTTTAGACCATGATATATGAACGAGCAAAATTGTCGGATTTGCATGGTAATCTCGTGCGGCGGCGGTGAACTGCCCACTGAAATTGTGCGATTTAACTCCTTTAGATTTCTTCCTTTGGGGCTATCTTAAATTGCAGATCTATGCGAATCAACAGCAAACAATTGAACGATCTCGAATACGTGACACCAAACAAAGTCGCAGCATCCATTTGAAATTTTATTTTATTTATACATTTAAAAATCGAGCTTCCTTGAACGACCCTTTACATACCATAAAAAGAATTATATCATATTAAAAATTAAAAAACACATATGTGTCGATTCAATGAGAACCTTCTATTTTTCTTTTCTTCTATGCTGCTATTTTTAATAAGAAAACTCGATGCATTTAAGCCATCAAGCCAAATGGCACAGTGGTTAAAGCTTTGGCGTTTGGATCGGGAGGTACCGGGTTCGAATCCCGATAAGGGCAGGATGCAAAGTGAAATTTCATCGACAGATTATGATCTGTGGTGAAATTTAACACATCTATGACCCCCTGTCGGTGTGGGGCCGACCCATCTTCCATGCCAGTATAGGCTGGCATGGAGCTTGCAATGTGCAGATCGTCTTAAATCGGTCCTATAGCCGTACGTCCTCGAGTTGGCCGCGAGGCGTAAAGTAAGGACGTATAAAGCATAACCGCGGAAGAGCAGGGTGAGCCTTTAGCCCCAAAACAGATCGCATAGTTACCAATAAAAAAAAAAAAAAGCCATCAAGCTATAAATTTAAATAAAAATTTTGAAATTAATATCGTGGCTTTTCAAATAATAGAAGAAAAGATAAATAGAAGATGTACAAGGAATCGACATCATTATTTGCATTTGGGCAAGAACATAGAATTCTTTAGAGAATATGAATAATTTTTGGTGATAAGGTTTTTTATGCGTTATGTTTTCATTTGACTTTCAAATAATTTAAATTATATAGTAGTGTTTCGATTAATTATAATTTCGACAATTATGAATTAAAATTAAACATAAAGAAAACTTACAGAATATAAATTAATTAGAAACAGTTGTATATAAAAAGATATAATTATCACACAAAAAAAAGCACAACAAAAAAGAAAAATGACTTGACCGTTTTTATAAAACAGAAAACCAAAGAAACAATATTTTAAATATACAAAAGCAGTATTGATATAATTAAGGCTAAAAATCGTAGAAATTGTAAGTTTTCTTTATGTTTAATTTTAATTCATAATTGTAAATTTTATTATTTGTAAAAAATTATAGAAATATATCGCCCTGAAGACGAACAAGAATGTTGTTCGAAACGTCGGCATAGAAAAATAATTTTTTTTTCATTAACATAGGCTTTACTCCAGTTAATATAATTCTAAAATATTATATACAGCCTAATAATTACATAATATTATAATAAAGCAAAAATACAAAATATTTTGAAATAATTTTCCGTTAAAATGCGAAAATCGAATATTGGCGGCATTTAGAATTTCCACCGAAATTATTTTGCAAAGAGAATAAGAATATGTTGTGAGATGTTGGTTGTGACCAATTTCCCTTCTAGTAAGTATTTATTTTTATATGACTAAATCCTAAAAAATTCATTTTTTCGATGCTTGCATTTATTTAAAAACACGTTTCTGCTATACCTGGTTGTTTAACAATCAACCACATTCTGATACAATAATATATAGATGATTATGTTAAAGAATATTATCTTTCCTTTAACTATGTGTTTTGCTTGGATTTTTTATTTTATTCCTATGGTTTTCTGTGTTGTTATTATGAAGCATGTACGATTCATAGTTTCCGCTACAATCAAGTTCTTTGAGATTTTTATAATTAAAATTTGTAAACATTTACAAAAAACAGCAACTAAACCTAAAATATAATATGTGATTTGATAGGTAAACATAAACACCTACTTAGTTTTGTATATAAATGTTTAATCAGCTTCTGTAAGATTCGTGGAAATGCGGTAAACAATTTTGAATGTTACGTCTGGTCCCTTGTATGATAATTAAATTTGAGTCATTTCCAGTTATTTATTTGATTGCAAGAACTACTTGCGTTTTATAATGACGAATAATTCTTTGAAGTTTATGTTGCATACTTCATTGTTTTATATAACTCTTTTATTCGTTTTAGCATTCTCCTTAATTGCACGGAAATATTGACTAAACTTGTTGATAGATAACAATCAACTTGAAATATTACTTGCACCACTTCTAGTGCTATTTTTTTGGTACATATTACATAATGCGAATACTTGTATTGATTAAACAATAAAATTTTAAGAAACGACAATAGTTCGGCTTAGAACCATTCCGTTACGATTTACGAAATGCAATTTTATTTACCAACATAAAACCATAAACATTTTTTAACGTAGTTCTTTATCTTTTCTCTTTTCAGCTCTTAGTCATTGAACGTCAGGTGTTTGATTTCCTGGGATATATGTGGGCACCAATTTTTGTAAATTTTTTCCATATAATATTTGTTATATTTGGAATATTTGGTGCGTATCAATTGCGAGCAAAATATATAATAACCGTAAGTACACAATACAAATATTTCTTATTTTTTTTTAACTGTTTAGAGTTTTGGACGAAGATGACGCCTTATGTCTTTATGTGCGAAATGTTTTACGTGTCGCAAGCTATCAATATCGATTGCTTCTTCTACCAAACGAAGACAAACAAAAAATTAACAATTCTTTGTGAACTGAAAAAACTATTTAAAATTCGTTTTGTAAAAATAAAAGTGACGTTGTTAGTTGAGTATGGATTATACAATCTGTGAAAGTTTGTTGTACAGTTAAAATTCAATCCTTTCAGCGTTCAACTTATCTCTTAGAAACTTTTAGAATCAATTATGATTTCATTGTAAGTAGACGATGTTTTTTGATACAATCTGGTGTCCCAAATTCATGGCGATTGAAGCTAAAGATTTTATTTATTTATTTAAATTTTTTATTTAGTAATTATTTCCCAATATAATATAACAATACTTTAAATATTTAAGTATATCAAGCAAGACATAAATATCACATGTTTACATCCCACTAAAATTCTCTTTACAATATAACAACAAAAATCTGTTAAATTTAGTAAGATTACTTTCATATTTTAATTCACTATTGAGTCTTCTCATTCGGAAAAAATTTAACCTAAAATGTTCAGAATTTCTTAAGTTATAACTATGAATCACATTCACATAAGTTAGTTTATCTGATAGGTATTTAGGATACATTTTAGAACTGGAACATTAATTTTAATTCTTTGCTCAACATTCAACCAGTTCAACATTCGTAGCATACGATCTTTCGAAGTAAATCGGTTTACTACTAAACTCGCATAACCGTATTTTGAAGTTTTTGTAACCTAATTTTCATTTGATTATTGGTTCATAAACAAAACTGAAGAGCAATATTGAAAATGAGGTTAGGTTTTATCATCATATTGTAAATGTTGCTTACATTTTGTTATTTTTTATTTTATTTATTTGTTTATTTATCAATAATGACATTTTATAATACATTGTTATTTAAATTAATTAAATTTTATTTTATATACTAAATGTCTACTTTATCTTTAACGAATATATGCAATAATTTATGAAATTGACCGTACTCTAATTCTTGAAGTTCACCTAGCATGCAATAGTCACCCAATGAATTATACAACTTTACTCCATTATATCCCAGCGACCGTTGTGAAAATGATTTACTATACATTGGTAGTCTGAAGTGTGTACTCCGAGTATTGTAAGTATGAACATTTCTATTAGAAGAAAGCAAAGTATCTAAATATTTTGGCAGATCTCCCTTTTCCAGCCTAAACAAGAATTTTAACACATTAAATTGTATTCTCTGTTTGATTGACTTCAAGTTTAAAATTTCCAACATGTCTTTTATGTGTGTTCTACTTTCCGCATTCAAAATACGTCGCATGAATCGATTCTGAATTTTTTGAAGACGTGTAATTTGAGTTTGATTCATGATAAACAGCACAGAAGAACAATAATCAATATGTGGAGTCACAATTGATTCATAAAAAACAACTTTTGTCTGCATTGGTAATTTGTCTTTAATTCTGGTGAAAAATCCAAGTTTTTTATTCATCTTTTTAGCGATATAATCCAAATGATCGTTAAAACTTAAGTGCTCGTCGATAAAGACACCAAGATATTTATACTGTTTTACTCGTTCGATAATTTGGTTGTCAACTATTATATCTGCATTACTCTCGAACTTTGCTTTAATTGATAGGAGCATGTACCTCGTTTTCGAGATATTCAGTGATAGTTTGTGAAACATCAGCCATTTCCGTAGACTCTCGAGATCTTCGTTTACTTTCTGCACTGCTTCTGGAAGAGTTGTTGCCGAAATAGTAAGTAAAGTATAATCTGCGAACATATTTATTTTGCAATTTTGAATAACATCGACTATGTCATTGATGTACAGAATAAAGAGTAACGGACCCAGGGCTGATCCTTGAGGTACTCCGAGATTATTTTGTATTAGTGACGATGTGTAATTATCAATTTTCGTATATTGTTGCCTCCCTTGAAGATAACTGTTAAACCACTCTAGTTCTTTCCCAACAACTCCGTACTTGGTTAACTTTTTAAGTAGAATTCCTCTATCGATGGTTTCAAAAGCCCTTGTAAAATCTAAAAAGACTACAATAATTACTTTGTTGTCATCTATTGGACTTTTCCAGCTATCCAACATTAGGGTTAAGGCCGTTTCACAAGAATGGGATTCTCTAAATCCAGATTGTTGATCAACCAATATATTGTTATCAGCGATATGATTTACCAGTTGGTTTTTAATTACTCGTTCCAGAACAGTTTCATACAGTGGGAGCATATTTATTGGCCGGAGCTCTTCTGGCGTGGTTGGCTTCGAAATTTTTGGAATGGGAACAACTGTTGATATTTTCCATGAATCTGGTATCACTGCTTGCCTTAAACTACAATTAACTATATCAGTAAAATGTTCAGAGAACATTTGATTCTGCATTGCATCCAGCATGACAATTTTGTTTATACCATCTATTCCATATTGCGATTTTATTCTGCTTATTATTTTTAATATTTCGTTTTGTGATGTTTGTTGGAATTGAAATTTTTGTATGTTCAAAACAGCATTAGGAAGTTCAAAATCCGATATTTCAGGGATGCTACGGTGAATATCTACCACGCTGGACACAAACGAGTGATTTAGTGCATCTGCTATCTGTTGTTTATCGGTGAGTGTTTTGTTATTAAATTGAATACTCCATTGCATCGTATTTTTAGTCTTATACATAGATTTGAGAGTTTTCCATAACTCCTTTGGGTTATACGGGTTTTCAATGAACTTATTCTTGAAGTATTCAGATTGTTGCTTTCTTAACGATTGTTTGTAAATATTTCTAGCTTTTCTATAGTTTTCCCTATTCTCGCTTGAATTTATTAATTTCAGAATACTAAAATTACGATAGATTGTTGCTTTCTTAACGATTGTTTGTAAATATTTCTAGCTTTTCTATAGTTTTCCCTATTCTCGCTTGAATTTATTAATTTCAGAATACTAAAATTACGCTCCTTTTCTTGTCTTAATAATGACAAATTTTCTGAGAACCAAGGGATTTTATTTCTACTTTGAACAATTTTTGTTTGCGTCAGTTGTTTAATCGCATTCTTTAACTTCAGTATTAAGCTTTCAGCTTTCTCATTCAATTCATTCTGTGTTCTGTAGTGCTGCAGCCTAGTGTTTAGGATACAATTTAATTTTTCACCAGAATAATTTTTCCGAGATCTAATTTCTTTAAATTGATCAAATAACTGTGAATTGTTTCTGCTTATATCCACACATAACATACAATGATCACTTATTTGTTGTTCTTTTATAATTTCACATTTTGTATTTACTGAATTAGTTATCAAAAGATCTATTAGACTTTTGCTGGTTTGTGTGACTCTGGTATAATCTGGAACTACTTGCGCCAATCTATAATTCATGATTAACTGCTTTAATTGTAAACTGTAAATATCGTTGCTTTTCACGTCAATATTGAAATCCCCAAATATATAGTTCGATTTATTATAATTGATAACTTCTTCGAACCATCCATCTAAATTATTTAAAAATGCTGCTTTTGTTGTTTGGTATGATCTATAAACTACGCCAAATATTCCAGTTGTGTGGTATCCTTTTATGATCTGAATCGCTAAAAACCAAGCGCGGTCCTTCTCGATATTCGAAATTATTTTAAAGCTTATGTTTTGGTGAATATACATGACAACCCCTCCAGTATGACGACTATCCGAATCGCACCGTACACATTTATAATTTTCAATAAAAAATTCCGAGTCGTACATGTCTTCTGTTGTTCTAGATTCACTGAGTAAATACAATTGACGGTTTATATTGAATAATTATTTGTAATAACTCTAAGAAATTAGAGGGTAAGCTGTGAATATTAGTGTATAGAAGGTATTTTGTTTTCGAAGCCGCTCACTATGGCACATTTCAAAACAGGATGTAATAAAACAGGACATCACAAAACAGTACATAGTACGGAACAGGACCGATTAAAACAGTACATCACAAAACAGTACATGGTACATTAAAGTACATGGTACACAACAGGACCATTTAAAACAGTACAACACAAAACAGTACATGGTACACTAAAGTACGTGGTACGAAACAGGACCGATTAAAACAGTACATCACAAAACAGTACATAGTACACAAAAGTACATGGTACGAAACAGGACCGATAAAAACAGTACAACACAAAACAGTACATGGTACTGTTAGAGGATTTTTTCAGCTTGATTTGTTAAAATTTTTTTTTATTGAATACGTTTAGTAATTAGGATATTATCAAGTGGATATTTTCCTTCATCTAGAGTAATTAGACAGTATACTATATAGAATTATAATTGCTTTAAATTATAATAAAATATCCCTTCACCTAACAATATATAACATTATTTTAATTTAAATCGCTAATACTCGATCGTTGCAAAATAGATCAAAAATTTAAATAAATATATAAATAATATATTTATTTTATTTATATATTTAATTACATTTTTGATCTATTTTGCAACAATAAGTAAAACTTAAACAATTTTTTGGAATTAAAACCCGCAAAATTGACTATTAACTATTTTGTGGTGTTCTCTTTTAATACGTACTGTTTTGCGATGTACTCTTCCGTACCATGTACTTTAGTGTACCATGTACTGTTTTGTGTTGTACTGTTTTAATCGGTCCTGTTCCGTACCATGTACTTTAGTGTACCATGTACTGTTTTGTGATGTACTGTTTTAATCGGTCCTGTTTCGTACCATGTACTGTAGCGTACCATGTACTGTTTTGTGATATCCTGTTTTGTGACATCCTGTTTTGTGACATCCTGTTGTGAAATGTGTCGTTTCGTATGAGACCCTTTTGTTTTGAACTGCTATTGATAACTTATTTGGTTTTTCAATGTTTTCATCTTTCATTGGTATACTGCACAAGAGGTGTCCCAAGTCGTGTGGTTAATAGCAACATTTAAATTGAGCTTTGTATTTACAGCAATGCAATTGTTACACTTTACTTCTTGACTTTTACATTCACTTAACTTATGATTCTCGCTACATCTTGGGCAACAAAGTTTGCCGGTACACCTATTGCTATGATGGCCATAACCATTACAGTTTAAGCATCTTGAGATCCCTACTGACTCTACGACATGGCATCTATCAAAATGTATATTTAACTTTAATTTAATCATCATCACCATCATTAATTCATCACCTAGCTTTAAATGGTTTGCCGTTAAATGTTGCTTCATTTCCATGATAAAAAGATTAATTTTGTTGAACTCTTCGTACAGCGTATCTTCTTCATAACCTTGGCACTCAAGACAAACGAATCTTGCATATGGACATTCTTTAATTAACTTTACAAACTTTTCAAAGTTCAAATCCACACAAGCGTAATGATACAATTTCCTGCACCGTCCGAAACATCGAATTGTAGTCCGCTCTCTCGAATCAGTAGCTTTTTTACATTTTTCACAATTTGACATTTTAGAAAATTTTACCGTTCATTCACTTCACAAGATAAACACGCGTTATATAAAAAATTAAAATAAAATTAAAAATATAAATAAATAAAAATAAAAATTTAATTTTTGCACTGGTGTCAAATGTTTTCTATTTTAATTTACTATTTTATTCACTTAATTCTCAAACTTTCACAAATCTTACATTACAACACATTCATCTTTAGTTCTTATGTATATTTTATAACTTTTAGCAATTAAAATTGCCGCTTACTAAATAATTTAATTATTTTTCCACGCACACAATATATTGATTACTACATCCAGAAAACTTATTTTGTTTAGAATACTTTTTCGGATACCTTTTAAGTTTTTTCCTATTTTTTTTACAAACCAAATCCAAACTACTACCATTTAGTACCATTAAAACAACCATTAATACACATTGCTTAAGTTTTTCCTAGGTTAAGCTTTGTTCATCTTAAACCATTGATCAAGACTCATAAAGTTGTTATTGACTTTATTGATACATTTTTCCGGTGTATCTCCTATTGCATATAAAAGACCATCATCCGCAAACAAAAAATTGTAGATATACTTACCACACTTTAAATATCATTAATATATAGAAGAAATAATAATACTCCTAGAACTGTTCCCCGAGATTCTCGAAATATGACATCTATGGTTTCAGATACTGACGCATTTATTTTATTTTTTTGTTGCCTAAGCTTCAAATATGATTCAAACTATTGAAATTCTTTACCCTTTACCCCATATTTTTGTCAATTTCAACAAGAGAATATCACGATCAATCGTTTCAAATGCTCTTCTTAAATCCAAGATGACTGCATTAATAGTTTTCTTTTCGTGAACAGCTACCTTCTAATTTGTTACCACTAAATTTATTAAAGATTCGCAACTATGATGATGTCTAAATCCAGATTGATAGTTGAAAATACAATCGTTATCCTCAAGGTATTTTTGTCCATGTACAACTGTTTCAAGAATTTTTGATTCTAACCAGATCATGTTGATCGGGCGAAATTCTGATATTGTTTTCGTATTTTTAACATATGTGAAGTTATCAAACGATTCTATCCCAGAAAATAAAAAAAAATCATTAGGCAACACTAATCAATAAAAACCCCATTTGGTCTTGTGTGAAGTTAGCCCAGCCCAGAATTTGTTAAAATTGATTCATAATAAATTGTAAATGGTCAAGTTAGCCCAGCCCAGAATTTATTAAAAATCAAGTTAAAAACAAAAACAAAAGTCGTTACTTTTAAATTATGAGAATTTTAGCCAGGTAAACGTTATATCAATAGAAACTGCATTTGAACGAAATAAAATTACATTAGCATGATAAAGGTACTTACCACGTTATAATTATAAATTTGTCGGATTAAAACTATGTGGGTAATTATAAATTTGTCGGATTAAAACTATCTGAAATGTCACACTTCTGCTTTACTTTTAGAAAAGTTAGAAAAATATCGTTTCATGGCAACTTTGTGAAATTGGGCCCTGAGCTAGATATATCCATACAACTCGTATTTGAACAAAAATTACATTTAAATTGCCGACAAATTTATGAATTTAACGTGCGACAAATTTATAATTTCAACGTGTGAAATTTCAATTTAATTTTTGTTCAAATACGAGTTGTATGGATATATCTGGCTTAGGGTTCAATTTTACAAAGTTGCCACGGGATGATTAATTTTTAACTTTTCTAAAAGTAAAGTAACAAACCAAGTACCTTTATCGTTTCTAATGTAATTTTAATTCGTACAAACCCATGTTTTATTGATATGATGGTTCCTTGGCTAAAATTCTCATAATTTAAAAGTAACGAATTTTATTTTTGTTTTTAACGTGATTTTTAATAAATTCTGGGCTGCGCCAAATATAATATTGCCGATCTCATATACATTTTTTCGCCAAATTTTTTTTTAAAAGATGGAACCAATGCACAGTAACCCACCATACGGACACTTTTTTCATTAAAAAGTTTAGCTAAGACAACAATTTTTGTGAGACATCTAACGTTACATGAACAAAATTTTACGAACTGGATGCACATGTTGAAGTATGTGCATATACTTGTTGAAGAAAAACGTAAACAAGAAGCAAGATCAAGTTTGAATTTCTTCAATGGTTTTTGCTTTTCGTAAAATATTTTTTTTTTGTTTTGTGTCCTTTTAAAACAAAATTATGTTTTGTGTCCTATATTACCTACGAGCATGTACCTTATGAATGAACTGTGAAAATATTTTATGATACGAGAGACTCCATTAAAAAGAAGTTATTGTAAATAAGACTTATTATTATTGTAAATGCAACATTGTTATTCACATTATTAAGCGATAATTTGTTAATCCGTGGATAATTGATAGTAGGGATAATAAATATGTAGATTATATTTTTTTAATATTAAATCTAAGGAAGCATGCACGTTGTAATTTTATCTTGTCTTTATGAGTGTGTATTTTAAAAACGGATATAAACAAAATCGACCTTGAACTAGTGTATGAACTAGACATTTTTGTTTTATAAACTTATTCTTAGTGTGGAATACCGTCGATGAGGTAAACTAGTTGAGCGTTGCACTTTTTTATTTATTTATTCTTGCATCGATTGGTTTTGATACCGAAAAAATCTGAGAATGATAAAATTTCATAAAAGGGCCCCAATTTATAAATATATAGTCTAGGAAGCAAGAATATTATTAAATTATAGGAGCCTATTATAATGTAAAATATTATTTCGTTAAAGAAACAGCAGCAGATAATTTTTTTTTATGAAAGCTGATATTCGATAGGAACTAGAAGAAACTCGCGTTTATACTTGATAAATTTGAATTTAGTTTGATTTCGGTTTGTTATTTATTTAGTAGAAATGTGGAAATGGGAATTGAAGGAAGACGAACAAATATGAATATTTATACAAAATATTTTTTTGATTTTTTCCTGTGATGTATGTGCAATAAACTTTTATTTAAAAAAGTCGAATATTAGAAATGTATTGTTTCTCCAAAATTATTTTTCCGAGGAATTAAATTATTTTTCCTTTAAATATTATAAACAGAAAAACGAAATTATTTAAATTCCTATTTTGTTTCTTCTTATTTTTTACGTTGATCGTGTACTCTCGACTGCAATTTATTCTAATGCTAATATATAAACGATAGATTAATATAACATACAAATTACAAGATGTAATATACATTAATAATATTAAAAAGCAGGTAGCCAATTTTTTTAACGATTTAAGTATGAAATATGGACAAATTAAATAAACCTTAAATTGTTTAATATTTCTTAGCGGTTGAACAGATGATTGACTTGTAATGATATCTGGATATTTTTTATTTTTTTATTTATTTATATTACGACTGAGTCTTGTACCCATTTAGTAATTTACATTGCATAATAAAGTATTTTGATAACTCGGCGTAATCAAGTGATTATCCCCAGTTTCGTGTAACTCCTCCTCAGATTTTTTGCCAAAGTAAGACTACTGACCTCCTGGTCGCGAAAAGTCCAGTGGTTTGGTAAAAATAAAAACTAAAATTATTGCTGATTACGAAAAATTTATCGAATGAGTAATTTCAACTAGTTGGTTGGTGGGATTGTTTCACTTATTTAAGCGATTTCCTGGAACATGGAAATAGTTCACTAATATTAATTCAAAATGAAAAATCTAATTTGATTGGCAGGAAATAGAATCAGATTTTAGATTTAGATTTCTATATATATATATATAGATTTTTTGTTTTAAAATAATAAGTTGCAACTGGTTGCAATAACCAAATTTAATAAATGATTACATTTGGATTTTTTAACGATTGTTATTTAACTTTCTAAAATATCGTCACACAATTAAATGTAAATTAATTTTATGAATTTTTAAAATTGGAGCAATAAAAGAAGCATGGGATGAAAATTAAAATTTATTATTTTATTTCCAGTAAAATTCCATAGTACAAGTTACTTATAGTATCATGTTACTAACCTTTACGAGTATATTATATAAAGGAAACTTTTGTTGTTTTGTAAACATTACGCATGAACGCCAGCGTCTCCGTGGCAAATATTATTGGCACAAAGTGCATTGATGCAGAAAAACTTGTAAACAATTGGATTGGTGAATATGTTGTGGCCTACACCACACTTTTTTTACCACGAATGTATACATAGATCTCGAATACATCAAACTTGATTTCTAAAGCGAAAAATTAAAGTTACTTGTCTTTTGGTAAAACTGTTTTACACAATCAAAAATCATAATTCCCGCGTAAACTTCAGAAAACAAAAAAAATTGAAAAAGCTTCCGTGGAAGCTGCCACTTCTGGAACACAGATTCCCACTAAATCTCGCAAGAATCTCGCAATTAATATAAATTGATACAGATTAGTCAATCCGACTGGGCTATATAGATGTCGAACTTTTGTGACATAAAGTTTTATTTTAGAAAAAGTCATCATTTCCGATAAAAATTAAAAATTAACCAAACTAATGTATTTGGAAAATATTTTATGAGTAAATAACAGTAAATATAAGGTTTTTTTTGGTATGTGGCTCAGATTTTAAATTTATAATTATTAATTTCTAAGCTTTCGATGTCAATTTGACATCATTATTAAAGTTAAACTTCAAACTAATGTGTTTGAAATTAAATTTACGAGGATGCTCGATTTTTAATTGTAAATAAAACATGTTGTGTGAAATTTTTTGTTTGTAATAATATTTTATGGTATTTAAGCTTGGAATATAACGTCATTCAAATGTCCGTTGGGGTTTTGCTTGGTGGGACGTATTGGGGAGGTACAATTTTCAATGAATCGAATAAATTTCGCTGAATTTGCTGGATGGCGTTCGTTATGTTTACTTTGAGGGCATCAATTGTTTGCGATTTACTCGCATAGATCTGCAATTTAAGGTAGCCTCAAAAGAAGAAGTCGATAAAGATGATTTTTTTAGCGAAATTTGGGTTAACTTCTAACTGCTCCAGAGTTAAACCAGCTAGCTTACGGCGTTGTCTATGGTCGTTTACCTTAAGTTCTTAGGTCAGTTGGATTTTATACGGGTGTAGACCCAAGCCTCTACACTAAATTTGCCAAGCTGAAGTCGCAGGGCAAGATCTTGTGAATGACGAGAAATTTAACTGCCAAGGAGTTTCCCGTACACTCTCGCACAGCAGCGATGTTTTCATCAGACCTTGCTTTTCTGTGACAAAATAACAAAAATCGCAAGATCAACATGTTTCATGGTTACTTTACTTTATTTTAATACGTAAAATAAATTAAAATGATCTGAACAAATTTTGTTTCAAATTTAATTTACAATCTTTTGGTTTTTAATGGTTTTTTCGTGAATGTTATATAAAAGTATGTATATAATATTGCTGCCACTTCTAAAATTAACGCGGTCTCTTAATTTATAGTAAAGTCTGGCTGTACAAAGCCTGAATTTTGTTGATAAACAGTTTTCTGTTAAAATTACCATTTCCATTGAAACACTGATTTTAGCCAATATTATTGTGAATTTAATTTAGAATCTTTTAGTTCATAATGTTTTTTCTAATTATAATAATACACTTTGCAAAATATTTGCACAAACCGAAAAGGCTCCTACGCCACTTCCGGACTTTCGGCTAAAAATAACTGGGATCTCTAATTTATGAGAAAAGCTTAAGTATGGAGTTTCACTCCAATACAATGTAACAACTTCAAAAACAATTAATTTTAGAATCCAATTCCCGCAGGTCATAGCAAATTTCATTTAATCTCTTTAAACAATATTCAAGTTTCTGGTTAATTTGGAATCGTATTCCAGAACTTAAAAAATACAAGAAAATCAAACTCAAAATTTATTAAGAAATATTAAAAATTTAAGTAAATAAATCTTAAATATTTATTATTTAAATATTAGCCCATATTTATATTAATTATCATCTATACATACAGGGTGTCCCTAAAGTAGCTAACACGAATGGTACCGTTGGATTCCTTGATCAAAACGAAGGTAAGGTTACTTCTGTCACTTTGCACGTTAAAGCCCCCCTTTCAAGTTATACATGTTTAAAGAGCAGCCTTCCAACGCAGCACCTTGTATTAAAGAAATTCCAATATCTTGAGAAATAACTATTTTTATTTCCAAGTATTAATTTCTTTAAAAAGCTGATACTATTCTCTTTTAAATAAGGTATAATAATAATTATTAATATTTAGTTAAAAAGTATTTCAAATTTAAACAAAACTTTTAGAATTCTATTTTTTTAAAGAAATTATTTTCTTTCTGTATCATTTAACTCTTAACATTACTTTACGTCAGTAAATATTTTTTGATGAAAATTTCAGAATCTCAGAAAAGCTAATTGTTAATCATATTTGCTATTTTATGTTACCTAAAAAATTAAAAGTTCACGATGAAAATGTTGTAGTTTCTTTATTAGACACTGCTGCGCAAAACCAAAAATGTAACAGTAAAATTTAAAAAAAAAATTCACCACCTCATTCTTTGTCGAGTGTAGGGATTTCAGTGTGACACAAACTGAAACTCTCGTAGTGACCTTTCTCGGTGCCAAGCCCCATATTGCGAAGTATGTCTTTGATCTCGTAGGTTTTAATCGCTGCATACATTCCTCGGTAATGAATAACGCTTGAGATCCCAAGTCCAGCAACATTCTGCATATATTTGTAGATTTCCAGATTGGAACTCGCTGCTGCTGTTGGTAATAATGATTGGAAACTTGATATGGTTGCTGCATTTGACAACATGAGTCATAGCCTCTTCTATTTTTTTTCTAGTAGCCGTGTTCGCTTTTGGCCTGACTGCATCTTCGGTGTGTAGCATAAGATGGTGTTTTCTGTGGCATTTACCGCATGTATAACTCGAGCTGCATACGATTGACTGATGGCTTGAAGTGAAACAGTTTAAGCACAGCTTTCTCTCAGGCACAAAACCTACCTGTCTATCATAAACGCTTAGGGAAAGAAACTGGTCACATTTACTGAGGTAATGGCCTTGCGAGCATTTAAGGCACAAAGGCTCTGCACTTGATTGGAAGGATTTAACTCGATTGCTGGTCGACACTTTATTGACTTCTATAGCATCCAATAAATCACTTCGTTTGCTTAAAAATCGGAAAAATCTTCCCATCGTAGCGAAATCCTCTACAGTTATCTCATTTGCCCATAGTCACACTATCCAATTTGTTTACCAAAATATGAATGAGCCATGGATCCCTTTTTCCGCTTCGGCTAACACCTTCAATCCTCTCAGAACTTCATCCGATACGTCAGCTATTTGATGAAGCGCCTTAGCCGAAACCTTTGATATATCTGGCTTATCAACAAACTGCTTTATGAGATTTGTCATCACGAGCCTTTTTTTATCGTATCTCTATTTAATCTTTTCCGTAGCCGCACTATGTTTGCCTCAGTTACTGCGATATGACGAACTAATGTGGCAGCTTCTCCTGTTAAAAGTTTATAATATTTAAAGGAAAAATAATTTAATTCCTCGGAAAAATAATTTTGGAGAAACAATACATTTATAATATTCGACTTTTTTAAATAAAAGTTTATTGCACATACGTACATCACAGGAAAAAATCAAAAAAATATTTTGTATAAATATTCATATTTGTTCGTCTTCCTTCAATTCCCATTTCCACATTTCTACTAAATAAATAACAAACCGAAATCAAACTAAATTCAGATTTATCAAGTATAAACGCGAGTTTCTTCTAGTTCCTATCGAATATCAGCTTTCATAAAAAAAATTATCTGCTGCTGTTTCTTTAACGAAATAATATTTTACATTATAATAGGCTCCTATAATTTAATAATATTCTTGCTTCCTAGACTATATATTTATAAATTGGGGCCCTTTTATGAAATTTTATCATTCTCAGATTTTTTCGGTATCAAAACCAATCGATGCAAGAATAAATAAATAAAAAAGTGCAACGCTCAACTAGTTTACCTCATCGACGGTATTCCACACTAAGAATAAGTTTATAAAACAAAAATGTCTAGTTCATACACTAGTTCAAGGTCGATTTTGTTCATATGCGTTTTTAAAATACACACTCATAAAGACAAGATAAAATTAACACGTGCATGCTTCCTTAGATTTAATATTAAAAAAATATAATCTACATATTTATTATCCCTACTATCAATTATCCACGGATTAACAAATTATCGCTTAATAATGTGAATAACAATGTTGCATTTACAATAATAATAAGTCTTATTTACAATAACTTCTTTTTAATGGAGTCTCTCGTATCATAAAATATTTTCACAGTTCATTCATAAGGTACATACTCGTAGGTAATATAGGACACAAAACATAATTTTGTTTTAAAAGGACACAAAACAAAAAAAAAAATATTTTACGAAAAGCAAAAACCATTGAAGAAATTCAAACTTGATCTTGCTTCTTGTTAACGTTTTTCTTCAACAAGTATATGCACATACTTCAACATGTGCATCCAGCATGTGCAAATCGTCGAAAATAAAGATCGATAAAAAATTTAAAGTTCGTAAAATTTTGTTCATGTAACGTTAGATGTCTCACAAAAATTGTTGTCTTAGCTAAACTTTTTAATGAAAAAAGTGTCCGTATGGTGGGTTACTGTGCATTGGTTCCATCTTTTAAAAAAAAATTTGGCGAAAAAATGTACGAGGGTATATCAAAAAGTCTTGCAATATCATATGAAAAAACAAAGTGAGTGAGACAACAATATATTTTTCAAAACCATTTTTTATCGCGATGAAACTTCTAGAAGAACATTTCGATGTAAATTTTACAGTTCGTTTGTTTTTGTCAATTTAGTAACATGTGTTTTGAATTTTTCTTAAAATGAATGAAATTGAATATCGCGCCGTTATTAAATTTTTCTGTAAAGATGGACGAAATGCAATTTATATATTCAACTATATATCAAAAGTTTACGGCGAATCTGCACCATCATATGCCACAGTAACAAGGTGGGTAAAATTATTCAAAAGTGGTCGGGAGTCATTAGAAGACGACAACCGCTCGGGTCAGCCAGCAGATGCCATTAGCCATGAAAACGTAATTTTGGCCGAATCTATTGTATTGGAGGACCGGCGTATTTCTGTTCCGCAGTTAGCGTGGAGGCTTTCTCTTTCATACGGTACCACATATACTATATTACATGACCACCTTCACATGTCGAAAGTAAGTGCGCGATGGGTTCCCCGTTTGTTGAATGCAGAACAAAAAAAAATGCGCGTTCAAACTTCAAAGGCGATTTTAGATATGTACAAAGAAGATCCAGAAAATTTCTTGGATAACATAATAACAGGCGATGAAACATGGCTTCATCACTGGGATCCGGAATCCAAACAAGAATCGATGCAATGGATTAAACGTAGTGAACCACCACCAAAGAAATTCAAAACTCAACCGTCTGCTGGTAAGGTTTTGGCAACAATTTTTTGGGATGCTGAAGGAATTTTGGTAATCGATTATATGCCAACGAAAACCACAATCACAGGCATATATTACGCAGAGATTTTGCGAAAATTCAAAAAAGCGATCCGGAAAAAACGGCCAAGGAAAGTTAGGAAAAAATCTTGCTTCTTCACGACAATGCACCCGTGCACAAGGCTAATATTGCTCAAGCTTCATTAAAGGACTGCGGCTTCGTGGAAATTCCGCATCCACCGTAAAATCCAGACTTGGCACCCAGTGACTACTTTCTGTTTCCCAATTTGAAAAAAACACTAAGGGGCCGGAAATTTTCCAGTGACTATGAAGTACAGTCTGTTGTAAATGAATATTTTATGGAGCAAAAGAAATCTTTTTTTTTAGAGGGTTTAGGCAAGTTAATTGATCGATGTGACAAATGTATAAACCTTAAAGGAGATTATGTCGAAAAATAAAAATATTGCTGTCTCACTCACTCTTTTTTTTCATATGATATTGCAAGACTTTTTGATTTGCCCTCGTATATGAGATCGGCAATATTATATTTGGCTGCGCTAACTTCACACAAGAGCAAATGGGGTTTTTAATGATTAGTGTTGCTTGATGATTTTTTTTTATTTGCTGGTATAGAGTCGTGGGATAACTTCGCATACGTTATTTTTTACTTTTTCAACAGGTACAACCATTGATTCTTTCCAAGTTGGAATCAATCAATCATTCAATTAAATCAAAACAATCCAAAATTAAGTTTTTGTTGACCATGTTTACATGTTACATCATATTTAAAATTCATAGCTTCTATTAACTTTAGCAATGTCCTTTATACTTTGAACAAAATAATTATTAAATTCATTTGCAATAGTCTTATCATTGCTAACATTCTCATTGTCGATCACCAAGTTTGAAATTTTATTTCTCGATTTTTTAATGCAAAATATTTTTTGTTATTCCATATTGCCTTTTGGTCAGTTGAGTTTCTTATTTTATTTTGTATATACATATTTAGCTTTTACATCCCTCACTTTATTTTTATAAATGTTTCTACTAATTTTATATTCATTCCATTCCAATTCAGTGTTGGTTATACACGCTGCTTTATATTGACGTATTTTAATTTCTCTTAAGAAGTTTAGTTCGCAAGCAGATTCTTCGACATCATTTGTTACATCTTTGGCAAGTAATTCCAAAATAAGTTGTTCTGTACTTTAGTTATATTTCTGCACTTTAATAGGTGTTTATTTTTATTAGCAATTGATTTACTAACTGTTACCACTAGAGTTTCATTGTCACTTATTTTTAGTTTATTTCCA
The DNA here is from genome assembly GCA_947310385.1 of Nephrotoma appendiculata. Lineage (NCBI taxonomy): Eukaryota > Metazoa > Arthropoda > Insecta > Diptera > Tipulidae > Nephrotoma > Nephrotoma appendiculata. Next base: position 317,548,996 of record OX371225.1, on the reverse strand, counting down.
ACTATTGTTTTAATATTGTATTGATCATTTACCAACACATACTTAATTAATGTTCTAGACGATTTTGATATACGTGTGACTCATTAACAATTTCCTTAAAGCCACAATCATCAAAAATTTCAAAAATTTGTTTTTTTTTTTATTTTACTTGAACTAATTCCTTCCCAATTAATGTTCATATTACCACACTGATTAAGCTCACTAATTTCACTCGAAAGGTTATAAAAATTATCATAAAATAAGTACTGAATTTGTATTCAAATATTTAGAGTTAACCTCCAAAAGTCTAGATTAATTACCCTCCTATTTATAGTTTCACTATTCCAGTTTTCTTTACATATATACATATGCCACCAGTAGCACAATTCTAGCTTTCCCTGGGAATAGGGAATTGAGAAAAATATTTTCATAGCATTTTTGTCCAAATTGTATTTTTCTGGTCTACTGAAGGAATAAGTTTAGTGTAAAAATTTTGAAAACAAAGTTAATTTTGAAACGTTTGTTCCACAAAATTTTTATAGGGACATTTGTTTCCCATTTAACATCGAAAATATTTACACCAAACTTATTTTCTCAGTAGGCCAGAAAAATACAATTTAGATAAAAATACTATGAAAATATTTTTCCCAATTCCCTATTCCCAGGGAAAAACAGAATAGTGACCCAATATGTCATGAACTAGAATCAGCTCGTATTATATTATAAATATTAAGTTGTATTAAACATCCATTTCAGATAAGTGAGTCTCACTTAAACAAATAAATTCAAATTTACTATCAAATGCTAACACTTCCAATTCACTAAAATTGTTATTTAGACCTTGCACATTCATATAAATACCATTTATATTTGTTGATTGCTAATATAAAGTTGAAAAGTGGTCTTTATCACCACATTTGTAGCAACAAGTTCCTATTGTACATTTATCTACCTTATGAGTAAAGCCCCAATATTTAAAACACCTTTTTACACCATAATATTCATATACCGAACATCTGTTCCATTCCACATTCAATTTACCACACAACAATTTTTTTAAATGATATCCACTTCAATTATAGCAATGTATACTCCTTTATATTTCTTTGATTCGTATATTTTATGACAAATTATTTCAAAATTATTTTGAGCTTTAACAGCCTCCACTATACTTTCTTTAGTCATGTTATCATTCATGCCAACAATTAATAATTCTGGATTATATAATTTTGGCAGATTTATTTCATAATCGTTCCCTATTTTCTCCACCGACTCCTGTTGAATTTTTTCAGCTGATTCTCTGTTTACACAATTTTTTACAATACCTCTATAGTTCTTTTGCTCATACAAACTAGTTTATCTCAGCTAGATTAGCAGGAACTTGATTTGCTTTATCATTCCTCGGTTTAACATGAACCGCTAGTTTTAAAATTTCTGGATATAAAGACGACGACGCTTCTTTTCGATTATTATTATCAACTGCTGAAGTACCAGTTACCTTATTATTTATTACGTTAACTGATTCCACCACATTGTTTAATTTATCATTGATATTTTTTATGGTCACTTTATTTTGTTCCAATATTTTTAATATTTCCACATATTTGCTATTCATAATTTCATAATTTTTGGAACATTCTTCACAACTAAATTGTATGCCTATTTCTCTTCTGATCAACTCAACATCAAAATCAGCTAATCCCACACATTTTTTATGAAAACGTTCATTACAACATATCCAATGTTTCACCCAATGTTTGTACTTCAAACAATTTAATAAAATTTAGTTATAATTTCTTGCAATATAATGTTTTGCAATATTTTAGTGCTTTAATAAATAAAAGATTACTACAACATTTAGGTGGGAGTCTTAAGGTCTCTTTCCAATATTATTTCGCGTTGTTAATTTATCAAACGTTCATTATTCTTGATAACTGTTTATATTTCGAGTTCGCTTTCGAGTTGCGTTCTTTCGTTCCTTTCTTCCTTCTGATATTTTTTTGAAATCAAATAAAGTTGCTGAAAAAAATCCACAAGAAATAAAACGTCATTTCTAAGCAATGAAATTGGTTTAAAAAATTTCAGGAGGAAGGAACGAAAGAAAGCAACACTGAATCCACTTTAACTTAACAGAAATATAAATTGGCTGAAACGCAAATGAAAGAGGGTGCATAAAATAATCGTTCCAACTCCTTTTATAAATTAATAACCTGATTCATCGCAGATTTATTTAAACGTAATGTAAACGATGAACAATAAGTAATTGCAATTTTGTAATTTTCTGTTGACATAGCAAATTTGGTTTTGAAAGTTTTCTTCTTAACGATATTTGAGCGCTAATACAGCACAGTAGTTTTAATTAGTCTTAATAAAATAAATTTTCTTAATTATTTCGACCTAAAATTATCGCGTCATATAAGCCAGTATCTAGTTCGAATATGTTCAGCACAAATTCTCAGACAAAAATTATCTTGTAATTTCAATAGTCAACTTCCTACATTATAAACAACGATGCGAAATTTAAAACCACAGAAACGTGAATTTTTTGTTTTATGTAAGGTAGAATTTACTGTATCAACAACTATCACGCGTCATTTCGCGATTTGATTACTTCTCGAAATAAAATTCTGACTAATACGCTATTTTACCTTTATATTGTAAGAATGAGTCTCGCGCTTGTATTTCATTTATTCAGTTTTCAGTTTTTGATAACCGTTATCAGTGTTTTGGTTGTTATCTCACTACCACTGTTTTATTATTTATTTAAAATTCTTGTATGGATGACACTCTGGTTTGCTGCGGTGAAAATGTTTATTGCTGCTTTGTGTACTTAGGTGATAAAAATATTTAGGGAAAGAGGGATAGTAATAATGGCCGCCTTTTGTTCGTATCCAGGTTTTAAATAGAAAACATGCTTAAAGATGTAATGATATATGTAAATAGTGCAAGGAAACAGCAAAGCGGGTGATGTATCATAATTCGTCATTGTGAAGTTTGGACTCACTCGAATATTGCAATTATGATATTTACACAACGTCATAAATGTACACACATAATTTGTTCGCTTAAAAGCCTTTGTATCGCTTAAAAGCCTCGTTCTTGGCTTTTTACCGCTTTGAAATCTAAAATATGTGCGCTCAATTCGTTTCCGACGCTTTTTATTCAAAATAATGTGCTGATCTAGATTAGATCGTATTAAACCTAAAGCAAACCCCCTGTAAGAGAAGCACTTTATACTTTTACTTTATCCCTACTTTTTTAGAAGTAAATAAACAAACGAAATTTGTATATTTGTTCTGAAATTTAAAATTTAATATTTTGGAAATATTATCAACCGCACCGAACTGTAATCCGACATAAAAAATTATATTTGTATATTGATGTAATAGTGATCGTCTTGCTTACTGAAATCGCCTTTATTCATGCAGTTATAATTCAGTCAAATACACAATCTTCTAAATTAAAAAAATCTTGTTTAGTTATGATAACGTTGTCTATCTGTATAATTTGTGGGTTTTGGGAGCTTCAGTGAAGTCAGTGTCTGACCCGGCGTTTACTAAAATTAATTATTAGTACAATAAATAATCCGACTGCAACAATGGAGATTTGAGACTGTAGAAATGTGTGGGAATATGTTGCTAATATTGTTAAAATTTGCTTTAACAGAAAGGGGCACATTGCAGCGAAACCAATCAATGAGCCACGCAACCAATACAAGTCTGGAAATTTGAGTTCCTGGATCTTCAATTTAAGGATATGGATTTTCTGTCGCCAGCATAGTTCAGTAGATTTACATAAATAAAACCATTGGACAATTATTACAAATGACATTCTTGGCCGAAGACCTAGTGACGATATCAAGGACAATTTCATACCGCTCGATTGCTGCGCTAGAAGACTTGGTTTGGCGGTGAACAGTAGAAAAACCAAATTTTCAGCCACATACTGGAACATCTTTATGGCAAATCTCGGAATTGGCGACCATAATTTTGATTATAACATCGATGAATGATATGCAGACAGAAATAAAAGCACGGATCGTTGCCGGACAGCGAGTTTTTTGTGCCCAATCAAAATTATTGCAATCTAAACTCGCTCGGAAGCGAGAGGTGGACCATGATCTCTAACTGTTGAAGAAAGATTATGATCTACCTTCGAAATTAAGGTCATTCGTTCCATCTTTGGTCCAATTAAAGATGCGAACAATGATTATCGGATTTGTATGAACCACGAGATAAAGCTACTTCTTGGAGGTAGCGATAATATCGGCTTCATTAAATCCAATCGAGTTAGATGGCTCGGCCACGTCGCAAGGTGCCCACAACAACGAATGATTAATAAAGAGTTCCATCAACAATCAACTGGTGTGCGTCGTAGAGGAAGACCCCAACTGCGCTGGCGTCACGACCTAACGAGACGAATACGCATAATAGGATGTCGAAACTCTAGGACGAGAGCGATGGATCGAGACGGATGGAGGACAATAGTGCAGGCGACCCACCACCCGTATGCGCTGATTTATTTTTTTTTTTTGTATCTAAATCTGTGGGGTAGAAACATAGCTCGCATCGCTCATTTTCCGAGCTATGTGAGCTAATTATTTATCTCCAAGACGAAAATAAAATATCTAAATAAATTGCTTTAAGTACATATTGGGTTGATCTGAGATTTATCTACAATGTTTCCCTTATTTGAGTTTTGGAAACCAAAACGGGAAGCGTAAAATGAAAACATAGCTCGCATCAGTTAAAAAACATAGTTCAAGTGTACAACGGGCCTTTGCCGTATGTGCATATGAAATTTGGTTGAGTGGATGTTAAATGGTTTCATATAGAATTTGGCATTCCTCTCGTATAAAGGATGAGTACTATCCCTGCTGATTTTCTTTTTAGTTCAGACCACTTGCTTTCCAGTTTATCCCGAAAGTGTCGATCTACGATGAACGATTTAAGAATTCAATAAAATTGGTTAGGTAGGTCTCGATACAATTTAAATTCAAGCCCTTGGTACGAATTTTTGTCGAAAGCTTTAGTCTCTAAAAAAATACTGGAGCGTATCTTCTTATGCTCAATTGCATCCTCAATGGGTTCCGTCATTCTGTGATTTTGTTCAAGTGTAGAGTAATTTTCTCTAAACTCAAATTAGTGTTGCGGAATTAAACATATTTCTTCAATTTACATGTTTCAGCGTCTTGAGTAGCAGTTTTTCAAATTTTTTTTGATAAGACCGGAATGATATTGGTCTATAAGAGTTTTATCGTTTGCTGGTTTACCTGGTTTAGGCTACTAATCTAATCAGTGAAATTGGTAGTTAGTGGGTCAGGGAGAGAACATCATTTGCTTCGTTCTCGGTATTCGGTTATCCCGATGGTTCTCGGTCGCCAGAAGTTTAAAAATAATAAAAATAAATAAACGAACCTAAAACCAATAAATTGTAAAAGAAAATTTTACCTAAGTACAATAGAGATTATTGGTTACAATAGATAAATGCATGTAAACTATATAACTTAATTGCAGATAGGAAAATTTCGGAATACGTGGTACAAGTGATTTAACTTTTTTTAAATTGTATTATAAAGAAAATATTAATTATTCAGGGGATTTAATATCCTTTTAAGTTCAATTAATACTTCTCTTTCATTCACGCACACACCATCCATGGTTATAATTTGAACCAAATAAACACAATTGCTAATAATCGTGATAGATTATTGGATCTTGTCTTCAGCAACGACATTGACACCTTTAAAATTTCTGAATCCCTATTACCTTTTGTCATAAATGATGTTAATCATAAATCTTTGGATATTGTATTTAACGTAACTAAAATGGCGAGATCAGAACACCTACAACCAATGAAATACAACTTTAAAAAAACTAACCGTGTGGGGCTACAAAGCTACCTGGAATCCATCAACTGGCAAATAACTCTCAATTCCAATGATATAAACGAAAATGTGGATAAATTTAATGACATCATGCTTCAAGGCTTCGATTTGTATGTACCTATGTGCTGTAAACCACAAAATGCTCACCCTCATTGGTTTGATGATAGACTATAGTTAACTTAAAAAATCGTAAGTCGAAAGCGTATGCCAAAATGTTGAAAAGTGGGTTAGAAGCGGACAAAACTACGTTTCTACAACATAGTAAGGAATTTGAAATTTATTTCAAATCAAAATACAGGTCGTATCTTAATCAAATTCAAGACAACATCAAAGTAAATCCAAAACAATTTTGGACATACTTTAGGAATAAACGCGAAATTGAAGGATACCCTGCTAATATGACGTACAACAATACCTGCTCTTAAAACGCGAAAGATATAGCTAACATGTTCGCGTCGTTTTTTCAATCAGTCTATAGACCAAGCGTTACTAGTGGATTGTACGAACAACCCAACAACAACACATCAATAACTCCTCCTATTATTTTTGAGGACAACATTTTATCGGCTTTAAGGGGGTTTGGAGATGGTTGCGGTCTTGACGATATACCCTCTTCAATTCTGAAGGAGTACGCTGAAATTTTAACAATTCCATTATGTTATCTATTCAATCATTCCTTAAACACCGGCGTGTTTCCTGACAAATGGAAAATTTCAAAAATTACTCCAATTTTCAAATCGGGTAAACGTGATGATATCTCATGCTACAGAGGAATATCAACTACATCATCAATTCCTAAATTATTTAAGTTAGTACTATGCAACAGCTTTAAATCCACAATTACACGTCATATATCAATAAACCAGCATGGGTTTATGCCTGGCCGATCCACATCGACTAATCTGGTTGAATTCACCAGTAAACTAATTAACGAGGTAGAAAAACACCGTCAAGTTGATGTAGCGTACACGGATTTTAGTAAAGCATTTGATTCTATCTGTCATCATAAAGCACTCCAGAGTTTATTCAATTTTGGTTTTTCTCTCGATTACATAAATTGGTTTAAATCATATCTATCAAACCAGTGCCAATTTGTAATAATGGGAAATGAGAAATCAAACGTTATTAAAGTTACATCTGGTGTTCCCCAAGGATCACACCTCGGGCCTTGGATTTTTATTGTTTTCATAGACCGAATAACCGAGATAATCAATAACTCAGACGCGTGCTCATATTTGCAGATGATGTGAAAATTTTTCGTACTATTAATGGATTGTTAGATACGGAGAAACTTCAAGAAGACTTAGATAGATTAAGTGAGTGGTGTGATCGGAACTCACTATACTTAAATATTAAGAAATGCAAAATCATGTCTTTCCATCGTAAAAGAAATCCGGTTATTACTTCATACAAAGTCAACAACGAAATACTGCAAAGAGTCAATGAGATTATAGACTTAGGTGTTACATTTGTCGAAAATGCCAGTTTCAATAGGCATATTGAAAATTGTATAAATGTGGCTCGCTTACCTCCGTACACAACAAGATGCACGGATTACAAAATATGCACGCTCGAAAATAGACGACTTCTCTTGGGCGCGGCTTTTATTGGTAACATTTTGCTTGGTCACGTTGATTCAGCTTACATCTTGGAAAACATATCAATTCACGTGCCATGCAGAACATTTCGAAACCATGAATTTTTAGCACTTGAACACCATTCCACCAACTATGGAGAAAACAACCCCATTAATAGAATGTCTAAATCTTTCAACTTAATCGACGACCTATTTGACTTCAACTTATCAAAGGACAACTTTAAAAATATCCTTAAAGATTTTTTTCTAAATTTTTAATTGTTTAAACCAAAATTTGGTTTATATTTTTCTTTTTCTGTTCTAAAGTTTTTTGTTGTAATATAATTTTAACTATAACTGTAAATAATCTGAAATCATACATGTATATTACAAAATAGATTTCTTTAAATAAATAAATAAATAAATAAATAAATAAATCCATTCAGCTGTTCACACAATTACAGTATACCACATGGGTGGCGGGTCGGTGCTGAATTCTGCACTCCAACAGAGGGTCGATCGATGATGAAAATTCGCTTTGCATCTCTTTTTTTCATTTAATATTTTGTTTTGAAAATCGACCTGGAACTGTCGGTTATCGATAAAATTTCGTACCTGGCAATTTGGTTAATTAAAAGTGAACCAATTGGATTTCTTAAATTCAAGTTCCAGCTTTGTCAAGATTGTTATCAATAAATCAGCCCAACAAACTTGTAGCGCATTAAGATTATTTTATTCTTTTAATACGAGTAAACGATACCGGCTCAAGTTTTTGAGCAGAGGTTTTAAAATATAAAAAGCAGTCATTTATGCAAAAACTTTAATATCCTACACACGTTTTATGATATAAATCCAAGAGTAACTGAAGACCAGCTGAAGGTGTATGAAATTACGTGATGAACATATTTAATAAACACATAAAATATGCATAAAGTAATAAAAAATTAGCATTTCTAGATTTCACTAACGATAACTACATAATATTTCGTTTTCATATATTTTGAACCATACACTATTTTTACCAATCAAATTATGGTATCGAAGATGATTGGAAGTAACGTGATATTACTCCCGGTTGACTGAGGATGTAATTCATTGAACTGGAACGATATTTCCTAAACTTCAAATCTCTGCTTGTGTTTCAATATTTATTGTTGACAATAATTATAGATACATGTACGTAGTGCTTAAAGGGACGTGTGTTTTATTCGAGTATTCAATTTTAAATTTTCTTCACACGATATTTCGTTTCATTTGTGTTTTAATGTTAAAGATATTTAAAACTTTAATATTCTTAAACAAAAACTTCAGAAAGAAAGAAAAAATATTTGTATTTGACATTGAACTTCTGTATAATTTTACTTTAATTCTATGAATTAGAATTAGCGTGAAGAAGTACTCAAATACGATTTTAGTTTTGCCGTGCTTTTATAAAAATTTTAATTGTGACACACAGGTTTTGAAATGTTGAAACGACTTATCGTTAAATTATAATTTTCATATTCTTAAATTCTTCAATGCCGCATGTGATAGAAAAAATATTTGATTGTGACTGCTTATGACTCGTATGTACGCGTATGGCAAGTGCGATCATAAATCTAACTAAGTATATAAATGATTTAATAAGTTCAGTCTTTACAGTTCAAGTGCACCGAATTGGAATATTAGCTTGATTTGTTAAATTGTGTCATCTGCCAAGGATAGATTTATATAGTTTACCATATATGCTTTGTTAATTTTAATATGCATGGTATGATCGCTGATCTAAATATTCAACATGAAACATTATCATTGTGGTTTTATGTCGTCCTACATTCATTTAACAAACCTTTTTCTATAATAGTCAAAAATTGAAAGACCGTTTACGGGTTTAACACAAATTAGCTTCGAAATTTATTATCATATTTTTAATGGTTCCAATCAATCAAACATAATAAAATTTCTTTTCAACTTCCACTTTTCGAAATATTATAATTATAATGAAGTGTGAATTTTATGTGATGCTCTTCAGGTTCAAGCGTATATGTTTTCTATAATATAATAAGTATCTGCTTCTTATCGAGCACAAAATTTAATAAAAACCACTCAAATAAAATCAAAAACTCATTCATTTACAGCACAGCATATCAGTAAATTTTGCTCAATAACTTCAAATTTCCGTTTGAATTCAAGTTTTTGGTGTCCATATAGGTTTGGAATGCTGAACTTCGTTGATATCTATCTGCTGAACTTCGTTGATATATCGCTGAATCTTTACTGATAGAAGTAAGGAATTTAATAAGATATTTCACACAGTATAGTTCTTCGATAACAAACAGCTGTTTACTTTCTCGGTTTTAATTGCTTAGTGCCTACTCGTAAATGTTTAATCCCAATCTCCTATCTGATCCGCTTATCTTTTACTTATAAGGCTACGTCTTCGGTACTCCAGGTTTTCCTTTATTATTTCTAACAACGATGCCCTTATTTATCAATGTTGCAGTGCAGTAATAATGATCTGTAACTGAATGAAGTTAAGTGTCGACAAATAAAAATACCAATATTTATATTTACTTAATGGTACTCGACTTCTTAGAAGAAAACATGTATGATGTTTGGGTATTACCTTGATGAGAGAAGAGAAATCTCTTTGGCCATATTAATAAAGAAAATTCAGGATTTGGTTTTATTAAGCTAGTGGAAAGGGTTTCGGGTCCTCCCCTTTCCAAATTGTTATAGATTACCTACTTTAAACCCACGCTTTCTATCCTAGGTGTGGTCTGGTTTGTATGGTGTATATATTAAGATGGTTAAATCGCCTCGGAAACCTTTTGTTAGTTTTGTATTAGGCCTAAAATCGCACATGTCGTGATTGGTCTACACTTGGACTCATCTTTGGTCGAATTTAATGTGTCCTCTCTTCCATCGCCAATCACAACATGCGGATGGTTTTGAAAATTTTATAATTTTTAAATGTGACAACAAGTCGAGCACATTAGGGCGAATTCCGAATCAATGATAAATGACACTGAGAAATATAAATCATATAAATGAACTTCCTTAATTTTCTAATAATTTCTGGTTTTCTTCTAGAACTGTTTATAGAAACTGATGTCAAAGCCTAAAAAAAGGAATTTTTTGAAAAATGAAACTAAGCGGATCAAAAAAATACAAAGTCATTCTTCATTCTCATTAGTCATTGGGCGTATCCAGCACGTTGAGATCTCACTAGAAAAATATAGACCTCACACATCTCATGTGCTGGATGCAAAGTTTCTTATTAAAAATGTAGATAGATCTCACTGTTTTTGTGAGGCGATTTTTTCATGTCTACATTTAGATAGATATTTTTTGGATTGAATCTTTACTATGTTTTGACACAACATAAATGGTTTTTGCGAGAAGAACATTATAATTTGTATTTGTCAGCGATAAAAAAAAAATCGAAATTAACTTAATATGGATACAAATAATTTCGAGAGTTATACTACCGTTCGTAAGTGTTTAGGCACTGTCAAAAACAGCATAAAACATATAAAAATTTAGTAAAAATGTGAAAATATTTATTTTTTTAAAATTAAAACGCTTAATTTAAATTTTACTTTCATCTGTGTGATCTCTTGATTGAATAATTGCAGCGCATAGTCCAGGCATTCTCGCAATAAGTTTTGCCACAGTTTTTGGTGTTATTGCGTTCCAAATTGTTTGAAGTTTATTTCACATAACAGTAGCTGATGTTAGAGCTCATTGCTGTACTTGGCGGGACAGTTCTTCCCACAGCAACTCAATTGGGTTTAAAGTCAGGGCACTGCGGAGGCCGTTCCATAATTTTAATCGTTCCTTTCTCCTCTAAATTGCGAAGGTAGTCTTTACATAATTTAGATTAATGTTTTGGGTCGTTATCTTGTTGAAAGATAAAATTTTGGCCCAAATGCTGAATTTCTAAATGTATTGCGTGGTTCTCCAAAATTTGACGATATCCTTCTTTTCTTAGTGGTTCGTTAATTTTCATAACATCGCCTAAACTAGTTCCAGCAAAACAGATCTTACCCAAATCATCAATGAATTATCACTGAACTACCTCCATGCTTTACGGTAGCGGCAATTCACTCTGTTTTGGCACGATCACCCACAGATCTTCTCACGAATATTCGTCTTCGGGTACCAAACACTTCAAATTTGGACTTATCCGTTCATAAATCCTTGTTTCAATCTGCTATCGTTTAATGTTGGTGTTCACGTCGCTTTTGCTTATTTTGTTTATATAGAAATAGTTTTTTAATAGCAACACGAAACAACTAACAGTAGACACACTAATTGGATTTGGGCGACCAACATTTAATTCTGGTCTTCCACATACGTCTTCTATTCGTAGTAGCGTGGTGTAATTCCATTTTTTTGACAATCTGTCAATTACTTATGCCAGCTGTAACCGGACAAGTGGTGCAGTGGTTAAAGCTTCGGCACTTGGACCGGGAGGTACTGGGTTCGAATCCCATCAGAGGCTAAATGCAAATCGAGTTTTCATCATCGACTACAATCGGTGATCTTAATAAACACAACTAAGACCCTCTAATGGAGTGCAGAATTCAGCGCCGACCCACCGTCCATGTCAATATACAGGTTGACATGGAGCTTGCAATGTGCAGGTGGTATACTGTAGTTGTGTGAGTAGGTGAATAGGTGAATGGGTTAATGATGTGGCGTGAATTAGTGGTATCACAATGGGCCAAAAATGGCCTAAGTGTCAACCACTGAAACCTATGCCAGCTGTATGGTAAGCTACTATAAGCGCACGTGTTTCATTACTTGGTTCTTTTTTGGAGGCATTTTAAATAATTCTCACTCGATATTTAGCTTACGGTGTTAACAATGTAAATATCAGACTGCAACTGCAACTGATCGTATTGCGGTATTGTATGTTCCATGATTACCAAAAATTATGGTGCGAAGATCAGAACTCTGACATTTCTACTCAAAGTAGAAGAATAGCGGCAAGTTCTTTTTCTGAAAAATTGGATAATTTGTTGTCAGACCCCTATAATGAAAAGAACGCCTCTTCAAGAACCGCCTTTCTTAGAACCAAAACAATTAAATATATTCGTCGCAGATTTCTTCATACGTGTTGGGTCTTAAAACAACGATAGCAATACTCGGAATAACCAATTTATACCTCCAAATAACACGGCAAATTTCATGAGACCTCCAATATTTAGACCTCCCCTTTTCTCAGATGCGCAAGACGATAATTGCGAGGAAAGGCTTCCAACCCAGACAAATCAAAAACCTGCACAGTTTAGATTAGATAATTTTTATGAGATCCGGCAAAAATAAAATTTGTCTTTTGACGGAACGAATACAATTAACGTGCATGATTTTGTGTAAGACCTGAACAGATGGCACGTGATAACGGGTTCCCGTTTTATTAGTGTTTTTAACAAAAACAGCTGAGGATTGGTACTGGGTGTACAAATCAGATTATCCCCTTACAACATGGACTACTATGAGAAATTCACTTCTTACATATTTTAGCACATTTAACTACGAGGAAGAATTAAAAGAGCAAATTTCTTAAAGATTTCAAGAGAATAAAGAGACGTTTTCCAATTTTTCCCCAAACATTCAAAAAATGAACGCACGGTTGGAAGCGCGGGTTTCAGAACAGCAAATTGTGTATAGGTTGTGTCAGAATATGTATCCCGCCCTGAAAAATTTAACACTGCCTTATCACAGTCAAATCAGGGCGGTACGAATATTGTGCCGCGACTACGAACAGCAATGGGAGCAATCAGGTTAAGATCCAAGACGCTTTGGTGATCAAACTATGAGAAGGATGGTACGCTTCGACGAACTAGGACCTGCAAATGGAGAAAACCCAAATTAACAACCGACAAGAATCAAAAACTAGTCACGAATGGCAAAATTCGAATCAATATGAACATTCGGCAGATCAGTTTCTAGAAGCGTTGCATCAGAAGCCGGGCCCTAACATGAAATTGGGGAAAGAACTTACTCAACCCAACAATTATATCTGCTGGAATTGTCACGACATAGATCACAAAACGAGAACCTCAAAATAACATCTTATCCAAGATTAGTATTCTAATTGCGAAATTTCAAGCGTGTTGGTCGTCGTAGGAGTCAGTAACAAACATAGAAATGATTTAGGATCCAGTTATCTTAAACAAAACCAATCGAATGAATTGTTTCGTAACACTGGAAATAATTGAGGTAATAACGATTAGATGTCACCCCATTACAAATAAAACTAATATTTGTCACTTAATTTTAATTTTCTTCGTCTAGTTCATGTTCATAAATTACTCACCTAGAGATATCTCAGAATTGAATTGGATTATACAATTTAAAAGTTGTAAAAACTGTCAAAAACGGTTATTAGCAATTTTTGAGAAATGTTTTTTTTTTTGTTTTATTTGTAGTTGTACTGACGCATCTCGGACTAAAATTTAATATAGGCCTTCAAAATAATTTGTTTAAAATTGCTGGGTCTATCCAAACGATTCTGTCACATCAGTGGTAAACATTACCTGAGTATCGCAGGGGTTGGAGTTGCTAAACTATGAAACTATTTTATCTAAAACTTTGCCTTAATTCAAATATAATGTTATCTTGAATGTAACTAAAACTATATTTTTGTTGTTGTTGTTGTATTTTGTTTATCGCTGATGTAATTGTTTCTCTTCCAAATAATTTTATATTTCACATTATCAGCAAAACTATATCCATCGATTATTTGCGCCAAACTAGTTTTGGCATTCAATTAAAAATATGTAAATGATTTTCTTATCTCTCGTTATCGTGAATATTAACTAAGCATTATACTAACAATATTTTTTTACTATTTCTAATTACAGTATTCAGTATGGAATATATTATGGATTGGATGGAACATATTTCTAATATGTTTCTATTTGAACATTGGAGTCTTAGATAGGGTAAGTGTGTCTCAGAGATTCGAATAATAATTATATGGGTTTATAATTAAACTGGGCGAGATAAATATCTCGTTAAATTTATAAAAATAAGGCAGTTGCTTATCGGCATCATAAAATTATTTGTTTGTTGTTGACATATTGAGATGATAAACAAAATATGTTTTCATGACAGTAAATTAGAAAACTATATACATACACATATTTTTATTTTTGAAAGTTGTAAGATAATTTTAATTATTTTAAATTAAGAAACTTCATTCTCTTCAGAACTCTAGTTTGTAAGCTAAAATAAAAATTGAGAATTTGTTTGATTTAGGACCATATCATCGTAAACATTTAATCGTAAAGCCACCTAATAGGAAGACCCGTTAACCGTATGGATAGTTAATCGCAAGAACCATATCCTTTTTTTCATCTATGCCAAACCCAAAGTAGACCAATAGTAAGCTGATTTGAGGAGTTTATTGTTGTTGTAAAAGGAATACAATTACAAGTTTTATAAGGATAATTAAACATTTAACATAAAGAAGTCAATTTTAATTCAAATATAAAAAAAAATTCCATTTTCAATGGAGGCTCGTGGAAGAGATAGATAATGCAACTACAACTGCATTATCAACGTCAAGCAACCGTTGCTTGAGTTAGTACAAATTTGGATGACCGCCCCCGGCATGCCTGAAGTCGCGTCCAGCAGTAGAGTTCAGCAGCTCGAAAATAATTTGATTACGTAATATCGATAATGAAACGACCGAATCCCTCAATGGGATGTAGCGCCGCCAGCGAAAAAAAATAATATAATAAAAAAAAATTCATGGCAACCCAGTCCATAATTTAAATACAAACAATTTTACACAGAAGCAATTCTACTCTGAACAATTTATCGAACAATCATGAATATTTCAAAGCAAGAAATATTTCATTGAAAAGAAGTGCAATAAAAATATTGATCAATTTTATCTCTTTATGGTTCAATTTTGCGATCGTAAAGCAATGGGTGTATCCAGCCCATGTAGACCTCACTAAAAAAAAGTAGGCCTCACACATAATATGGGCTGGATGCAAAATATCTCACTCAAAAAATGTAGATATCTCACTGTTTAGTGAGGCAAAAATTTTCTGTCTACTTTTGAGTAGATATATTTTGAGTGAACCTGTACTTTAAATAACAATTTATTTTGTTCCATTTTCATTTCTTTTTATTGTTTTTACCTTCATCGTTTGAAGTTTAATAAATTAAGGAAGCTCATATTTACTTAATTATTAAAATCAATTATATTAGTCATAAACCAAAAATAATACGAAATATTGCATCCTGCCCATGTAGAATTCTACAACTGAGGAAAATCTACAAGTGAGACATCACAAATGTAGGCCTACTTGGGCTGGATATACCCATTGTATAGAAAATATACATTCAAATTCTATCTTAGTTTCCCAAACGATTCTTTTATGGATTTACAGTTCATCAAAATAAAATTAGATATATATTAAGTAAATTTTGAAACGGATTATTGTCATGGTCATGCTAAAAAAATTCTCAAACTTAGAAATCTTGATAATAAAAATATCTCTTTCATCAGATTAACTGGAGTTACGATTAACCGTTCATACGATTAACTGGTCTTACGATTATGTGGTCTTACGATTAACTGGTCTCACGATTATGTGGTCTTGCGATTGCGCATTTTGGAAGAAGAATTGTTCGATGATGCCTCCAGCCCAAATCCGCGCCAAACAATGACACGTTGTGGATGTATTTCTCTCTGAACAATCACTTGTGGAGTTTCTGAACCCCAAATGCAACAACTTTGATGATTAACGAAGCTATTAAGATGAAAATGTGCCGTACCACTGAAAATGAATTTGTTCGAAAAATCAGCATCCACTTTACCGCACAATTGGTGCAAAATTCAAATCTTTCGTGAATTTTTGGATATCATTTAGATGTGTCTGTTTTAAAAATATCTCTTTAAATTATAGCATTTATAGTATTTTTAGATAACGATTTCTACTTCCAAGCAATCCTTAGCTGCTTTTGCTAACCTGCTCGATGTTGGTAAATTTTTATAACTTGTCTACAGCTACACCAACTTGGTTTTTGATTTACGCATTTATTAAAACATTGATGTGTGAAAAACAAACTTAAACTGCAAACTGAAAGTTGTTAAACATAATTTGAAACTATTTAGTTAGACATGTAGCCATATTACATTTTTTATAAACAATAACAACTACGAAATCAATAAGAAATATTGAGGGTTGCTAAAGGGTTGTCTAATTGAGACGCAAGAAAATAAACGCGAACTAAAATATTTATTTTTGAATCAAGTTGGGTACTTTATTTTGAAGGTTTATCGACGCCATTTATGTGTGAAAAATGATATCACTCAAAGTCAAGTCAAAATTGTTGATGATATTTTCCAATAGGAACGTTTCGATGTCATTTATCTCTGTAATGTTGTTGTTTTTTTAGGTCTTGGATGGTGGCTGGACTATCACGCTACACTTTGCTTTTCAAAAATTCTCATAAAATGTAATCTAATGTCGTGAAACCGCATGACCTTGCTAATTCACATTTCCGCGACGCGAAATTAAGCGATTTTCGAAGAACCTTTGTAATTCGTCGATATTCTCACGCGTAGTATGACAAGTTTCACCGTCTTGTTGAAAATAATCATCGTCCAAGTCGATTCCATCAAGCTGCAGGAAAAATATTCCGTTATCATTGCATAGTACTGCGTAGAACTGATGATAACCGCGTGTCCGTCCTCATTTTCAAAAAAATAAGGTCCGATGATGCCTTTTGACTACAAAGCACACCGAACAGTCACTTTTTAAAGATGCAACGGCCACTCTTGATAATCACATGGAATCTCGTTGGCCCAAATCCAACAGTTTTGCTTGTTTACCGTCCCATTCAACGTGAAATCTCATTGCTTCAAAAATTCTCTACTTAACTAATCGAATCGTAGGATAAACTAAACTTAAACCGTTACTTATTAAATAATAAACCAATCAATTAATTAACCGCTGATGTTTATGCATCGATGGACAAATAAGCTGGTTCTGTCTTACAATTTTATAATCAAATCTAATAAAATTCTAAATCGAAAACGAATCGCATAACAATATTTAAATTAATTATTTCAAAATTCATCCTATGATTTCAAAGTAAATATAAAGAAACGTCATGAACGGTAAATATTGTTGAAGACTTTAAATATTTTTAACCTATAATAGCCGTAAAAATATTCCATCATTGATGATATTACTTGTTCGCCATGTGCCGTTAGGGTTAAAGACGAATTTTAATTTTTTTATTTTAATCGCGGTTATAAAGTATAAGTCATTGCGAGTAGTAACAATGGAATTTCATCTTCGCATTTTTTTATTTACTTATTTATTTCATCTCGCAGAGTTTTAATTTATATTTTTATAACATTTGACATTGACTTACATATTTCTTTTATTTCTTTGGACGTCGTCGTTAATACTCGTTGCTGTTACGTCTAATTTATTGATCTTAAATAAAAACATTTGTTTAAGAAAAGTAAATAAAACGCTTCATATTTCTGATAAATTGTTTATGGAGTTTGATTGGCTAAACGATTAACAGTTTAGCGTCTGCTGTATTGGCGGTTTTGTCGCTATAATTCCTATACAAAATATTTTTTATTTACTAAGATAACCATTCACGCAACGACATACAGTCATGGGCAAAAGTATATAGAAATTAAGTTTTTTACGAAAGGTTTGTTTATAAAAATTATAAATAAAAAAATATAACAACAAAAACAAGATGTTATAGGAAAATTTCATTGTTTCTTTTGTTAATTTTCGCATTATTTCAAGTGAGGATAATTTGGATTCTTTTAAACTTTTAATATCGAGTTACATCTCTCTTCGCGTGTATTACAGCCTGAAGACGATTTGGTATTGGATGTATAATTTGTTTAAGATATTCGAGAGATAAATTGACCTACACCTCACCGATTTCCTTACGTTCCCGGTTACGTATGCCACTTTTCGCTCGACTTCTGCTCAAATATTTTCTATTACATGTACATCTGGACTTTGTAGGGGCCAGTCTAAAACAATAAAGCTAGAATCTTTCAAAAATTCTTGGCATATTTTTGTGATGAGACTTGGTGCGTTGTCTTGTTGCAGCACGATCATTTAACAGCTACATGATCATTTAAAATGTCAAGGTATAGATTTTTATCAACGTTATCAGGCAAAAGGACCAAATCTCGCAACATTATTGTAAGAAAAAAAACCCCAAAACATAAGTTCGCCACCGTTATGCCTATTCGCGCGACGAATAATCACGAACGTATTATGATAATCTCCATGGATCGCAACCGAACTTTCATAAGCCTATAAAATATTTTTTCATTAATCCAAGGGTTTGTTCACATGATGCAAAGCAAAAGTTCATTCGCTTTTTCTTGTTGATGTCAGTGATATTAATCACTGTTCTGGTTATGTATCGCTGAATACCAACTTCTTTAAGTCTTGTGGAAGTAGTCGTCTACTGATTTGCCTTCCTATAATATTTTTTGATATTTTTGAACATTGGAAACTGAATATTTAGTGCATATAATAAACTGTCTAACTAAACGGCGATAAACTGTTTCATTTGTTACCATTTTCCGCCCACATCTCGCTTCGTTTATAACAGTTTTATTTTTTTATGTAATAATAAATAGTTCTTACCTGCAATTTTAACTGTTTATTTAGTTCTTGCACTTATAATCCCGCATTCAAATTTAGAGATTATTTGTTGGCATAGCTGTACCAAAAGTTCAGTGTTTTTATTATTTTGATAAATTATTTATTGGCCCGTTCACGTCAGGACAATTAAACAAGACTAAAACAATATCCCAAGTACAACCTCTAGAAGAAAATCATGTTGCGACGTGAAATTCCTTTTCCCCGCTGAAATAATGGACTACTACTTAGATTTGAGTTTCTTTGTATCGCTGTTTCATTTTTTGCTTAAGAACTTATAAAAAACTACGCGTACGAAAGTGAACAAAATGTAGACCAAAATGTTGATCTTGCTTGAAATATAAATATTCCAAATACTTTTGGCCATTACTGTATATTCAAATTAGGGTAAATACAATAATATTAATTAACAAATTTTGATGTGTTTTGATGAGCGAGGTACGTCAAACAATTGTCATATTTGGAACACATTTACAAATTGTTGCAATCCAGGAATGGAATTTACGTCAACTGAACCTTGAATTCTTTATATAGACACACGTTACAGTTAAATACTAAACAACATGAAGAAAATATTAATTTATGAAATTTGTTTTTCTACAACCCAATTAATCACGTTAACCCTCGTGCAAAACCCAATCTTTAAAGGTTTGCTGTAATTACTAATGATTCCGAATTATTATAACTATCGTTAGGTAATAATATTTTGGAGCAATGAATTGTTAACCGAACAGGGAAGTTTCATTAAAGACATTTAAATACGATTTGCAATCTGGGGCAATTAGTATGTTTAAGACCAAACTAAATTTTTTAATTAAACTGAGTATCCAAAACTTAGGAAAATGGTAATAAATTATTCAGCTACACCTATTTATATAAAACCGCTTTCGGTATTTTTGTATTTGAGGAGGGGATAAGTTTAGTGTAAATATTTTCGAAACAAAGTTAAATGTGAAAATATTTTTTCCAATTTCCTATTCCCAGGGAAAGCCAGAATAGTGCCACAGGTCTATGAAAAGGGGGCTTACATACGAAAACAAGTTATCGGGAAAACAGCTGTTAAAGGTAAAAAAACTCGCATCAGTTTCGCGTTAGTTGTTCCCCCTTCTATCTGCGTTGCCTGCGGCGTCTAAATATACAGTCTTGGCCAAAAGTATTGAGCACCCATGATTCTTACAATTTTTTTTGGGAGTATCAATTTGAAATAAATTGAAATAATTTTTATAGGTTCACATTACTATTTATTTATATAAAATAAATATTTTGTAGGTCCACCCTTTGCCTTAATTACGGCAGAAATTCTTTTGAGTAGAGAGCTTACAAGTTTTTTACATTCTGCAGGACGTATGGCGCTCCATTCTTTGTGCAGACAGCGTTTAGGTCTTCCTTGTTATTTATTGTGTAGCGCCTGACTCTGCGTTTTAATAAACTCCATAAATGTTCTATCCGGCAGGTCCGGCGTTCAGGGGAAGCAGGGCAAGCCACTCCAGAACCTCAATGCCATTTTATCGAAACCATCTTGCTGAAATTTAACGCTATCCATGTTTGTATCACCAAAAAGTGTTAAAAATGAGGGCAGCAACGCAGATTCTAGAATGTATTTTGAAGAGTTCATGTGGCTCTCACACACCGTCAACTCCAGAATTAGTCATGCAGCCCGAAACCATTATGCTGCTCTCGCAGTGTTTTACGGTTGGTACCACACACCATGAACTAAATGCTTCGCCTACCCGGCGGCGCACAAAAGGCACACCACGTGTACCAAAAATCTGAAATAAAGAACATGTTTAGAGACTTCGGAAAACTAAAATATTTGTATCGATGAATTTTATTTTTAAATCATATTATTTAATATTATTAGGGCATAGAATTGTCAACTTACTTCAAAGTTTGATTCGTTTGACCACAGGATATTTGACCAATCTTCTTCGGTGAAACTTTGGTATTTTACGGCCCATTTATACCGAGCCTTCTTGTTTTTTTCGGAGAGCCAGGGGTTCTTCCTGGCTTTACAGCCTTTCAAACCAACTTCCTGAAGCCTTCCGCGAGTGGTGCGACCAGAGATTGGTTTCTTAATTTCTACTGACAACTCAGCAGCGAGGTTTGAAGAAGTTTTTTTCCTACTTTTTAAAGCTTCTCTCACTAACTTTTGGTCGTCACGGTATGTGGTGATGCGTTTGCGCTCGGTTCTGTACCTATTACTGTGTGATCCACTAGCGGTGAATCGCTCAATATAGTATATTGCACAGATCGGCGTGAACGTTTCACAGTTTTAGAAATCTCTGCTTGTGATTACCCTTGCTCTTGCAGAAGCTGTATCTGCACACGTTGTTCTAAACAATGTATACAATGAGCGAAAGTAGTGAACTGACGAATAAATACAAAATGGAAAAATAACAAATTGTATTGCACCAGATGGTTTATTACGGTGTGGGTCACTGTTTTTAGTCATTTTTAGATGTCGAAAAAATAATAAACAAACAAAAGGGGTTGTTTTCTGTTACACTTATCGTGTACGCCCCAAATTTATAGGGTGCTCAATACTTTTGGCCAAGGCTGTATAAGACTTTAAGTGTTGTTTCTGCTCGGAATATTATCGTAGTTAATCGCGTTGAGTTTACAAATGTTATTATTGTTATCGCGCCGGCCGTCCTTTTCATTATATCGTTAATGTAATCGTTGCTATTGGTCTTTTGAGGAAAAATTGGTATTAAAAACGATGATGACAATGACGGGTCTGATGATGATGTTAGTTCGAAAGGTGATGATGGTCTACATTTGTCTCAGGCAAAAGATGAAATGGAACAAAGTTTCGTTCGTAATGTTAACGTTAGTAACGTTAACTACTAAGTAATGTTTTTCTGGCATATAATAATGTTTTTTGTATGTTTAAAATGTTTTTTTTATCTTTTATCTTTAAAATCAATTTTTTCGTATTTGTACTGCGCTTTCTCTTAATGTTTAGTAAACTTTTTCACAATTTATGACTTTCTGGTTTTCATCATGTGAAAGAGCGTCTCATACTCTATCCGAATGGACAAAAAATGGAAAATGATTTTTTGACACCTAAGCCCCCTTTTCGTAGTCAGGGTCACATATAATAGTAATCATGAACATATTCGACCTCGCGATTCTTGCACATTTATCTTTCGCTACATCGTCGAAGTCAAATTAGCTTAGTGTTGTGGGATAAGACCGATGTGTTCCGGACTTTGGGTAATACATATATACAAACAAGGTATACAAATTTTAACCTCTTCTATTTCTCTCCGAAACATTTCTTCCATCTTTACAATTGCGCTTCACATCTTGTTAAAATTTGACTAGATACCAGGTGGTATAATGGTGGCCGAACTCATTAATGTAGAACATGCATGTTCCGGATTGCTGCAGTTTCTTCTGCTGCATTAAGAAAAAAGTCTTCATAGTATTTTGCCTAAAAACTACTTGTAATTTTCATGATTTCTTGTGTCGTAGGTTCGTATTGATGTTTCAGCTCCGATATGTTTTGTTGGCTCATTTGTAACTTGAGTTTCTTCAAGTTTTTTTTCTACGGCATTCTTCAATTTTCTTTCAAGTATTATCATAGCAGAATGTTCCTATTCAACGACTTGCTCATGCTTTAATTATGTAAGAAGCTTTCCGCGTGGTCACCTCACGTAAACCTTGATTTTTTTTTTATTGATTGAGATGTCCAGAATAGTCTCAGTGATCTGTTTCTAGACAGTATGCTGCAGAAGGTGTATAAAATAATTTTTAGGTACGAATTGGGCTTAATTGGAATTCTAGCAAATTTTAGTTTTGGGAAGCTGGATTTGACTGGGTCATCCCTTAGTGGGTTAAGGCCAAGTTTGGTTCGACTATGGTGAATGGAGGAACTGGATAACTCCTTGGCCGCAAATTTTCAGATTTATTTTGTGGAAAAACTTAAAATTTCATTCAGGATTTATGTTGGAATCTTGATTCAGCTCAACATACCAGATTCGAACATAATTAGTTTAGAAATTGCCAAGCACGGCCGAGTTCTAGAGCTTCTCTAAAATTTTTTTTTAAATCCATACCCAAATCGAATGGTAGAACGTCATCAAAATGAGAAGTTAAAATCTCAATATAAGTTGCCCAGCTCTGCAAACTAAGTTGGGGAGTTATCAAATTTATTTGAAATATCCAATCCGGTAGTAAATCTGGTATTGAATAATTTTGATATTTTTCCGGGAACCATTGCGTTTGGGATGCCTCACATATTTTTTGTTAAATACTAGTGGATTTTAGAGTAATTTTTAATATAATTTAATTACCATAGTTAATTAAATCAAGAAATTCTATTGTAATTTCTATACATTTCTATTGTAATTTGCGGAATTGCAGGAGAATTTTAGAATTAAATTTCAGGAAATTTCCAGATGTACGTGAAATACCAATCTTTTTTCTCAGCTTGCTGATTTAGAGATGCAATTGTTGAAGACCAATACCATCGTTATCAATTAAACCTATTAAACCTTTATCCTTCCTCTAGTAGATTAGAAGTCGTTTCGTCCCAGAAACAAAAAAAAATATCCGGGACACTTGTCTAATACTTAGTCTTACAGTCCAATCAATCAATCAATCAAGTATTATCATAGCAGAATGTATTTCTTGTGTGGGCTGATTTAAAAATCTGATACTCAGGTGATGTCCAAGTGCATTTGTGTACATTTTTGGATGGAAAATTTATTGTCTTCTATGAATATATGGTTTTTGACGCTTGTTTACTGATGTGGTTGTTAGATCGATGTTATCTGTTCCAATTTTTGCTTTGAAATTTTCTTGTATTTTGATATCATTTCTTGCTATTGTTGCGCGTAGTCGTAGTTCATAGAACTCCTCATCCTTGATTATTACATCTGCGTCTTCTTTTGGGGCATGGCTACCACTAAAGCTACAGCTAAATTATGACTGTGTTTCGTAATTTTTTTCGTATTTTTGAATTTAATCTTGTTACGTTATTCTGCTATTTTAACTGGTTTCTATAAGTGCTTTTTTTGTTTTAGAGCTGTTGTTGTTAATATGCTCACACGCCTTGTTGTGTGTGTCATCTCGTCCATAAAATAACTGTTATATTTTCCTTCACTTGTGTACATTTCACCTTTGTTTTCCCATCTTACTTTCACTAAGGCCGACAATTTCGATTTATTTCGCAACGTTACAATTCTTTTTTAATTGTTCTAGCGTTGATGTTTCTATTAGAGTTCGATGTTCGAATTTCCGGTTCGTGTCCCCGTGTACGGTAAGATAGAGACGACGGTCGATATTTGTGTTTGCTTGCCGATTTATATTTTATATTCTCATTTCCTCCTATTTTTACAATTACTGTTTCCCATGCGGTCACCGAAAATTGTTCTAACCCAAGCAACGGTTGCGTGACGTGAATGGTGGTAGTTATCGCATTATCTCTATCTATTACGCGTCCTCAATGTTGATGGTGATATAAGACGGATTGATATAAGATAAATTGCTCTAGTATTGCAAAGTATATCTAGAGAAAGGAATAAAAGTAGTATCAGAAGTTACAGGTTGACACATAAAGAAAATTGCAAGAAGTGTTCATAGAAAATATATCGAAAAAAATCTACTAGTGGATCGGATAATCAGTTTCGACCGAATTCAGTCGACCGAATTGAATCTTCGGCAGGTAGCACTTATATAAGAAAGGGTTTACGAAATTTGGATGTCATTAGAATTATTGCATACAAATATTTCATAATACTACTTTTTGGTAGGTTCAATGAATTGAAGTTGTATCTACTGCAACAAATGCAATCAATAAAAAATTAGTTTTAGTAGATTTGGTTAAGTTAAATAATTCACAGAGGTATTAATTTTTCAGAATTACACATTGTTAACGTTTAAAATAAATACGTGCATCAATCCCTAGCTTTAATAACAATTTTATTATTTTTTTTTATTTTTACAGAATAGTGATATATTAAATATAGGAACTGGTAGCGTGTCATGGTTTGAAATAAATGGATATGGCTGTAAGCCGACATATCCAACCAACATAACATCAGAAGATCCATTTCGTCCAGCTCGACCCGAACGCGTTGATGATTGTGTCCTAGAATATCCAATAGTAGAAGTAATACATTCAAGCGTACAGTGTTTTTTCGCTGTAAGTATAATAGTTCTTCATGTATCTAATTTTCACATAAATTTGTTAATTGAATTTTACTTTTTTCAATGACGAACAAAAATATTAACGTTTGTGTTTAATTTTATTTTATTTCCATTTATAATATATAGGTACTTGGTTTATTGGGTGCCATTTGTATTGGACGTATATTCATAGACGAAGATGACGATCAATGTAAGTATCTTATTATAGTTCTTTCTACCGTAAATCGTGTGTCATTATAATTATAAATTAGTAATTAGTTCTGCGGTGCAGTTAAAATACGACCTGCCGCGTACAGCTTTTCCACAATATACAATTAAAAGTGAAACTTTTTCTTAGGTCGTAATTTAACTAACACCTAATACGGTGGTGTGCATGGCTTGATCATTTTGCTTTCTAATCATTTTATTAAATTCATTATCATTTGTAGATTAAAAACTAAATAAAGCTATATTTTAGATTAGACATTATTAAAACAGATTTTGCTTTTACTGTTTGTACATAAATAAATTTAATTTACAAGTCGTCCTAGTACTTTTTCCAAACCGACACATGATGGGATTAGATTAGATGGGAATATACAAGTCGTAATCACAACTAATGTAAATATTTTGGTTTTGCCGATAACACATAATTAATAATAATCATAAATTATAAAAATATGAAATTTGGTTGCCCGAGCAGAACAATTATTAAGAAAACTCGCGCAAATCGGCTTTCATAAATTTTCACGTGAAATTTTTGTTTAAATTACACATTCTAAGTGAGTCCAGATGTTTTTAATAAAAACATAAATTATTTTGTTTTGTTTTCGAGGTGACGTTTGATTTTATTACAATTAGGGATAGTGAAACTAGAAAATATTGAACTTATCAATCAAAAGGTAATTTTGTTAAACACATTTTAAATAAAAATGTTCCATTAAAATTGGCTTATGTTTATTTCTTACCACCAGTACCCCGATTGTAGTTGCCAACGAAATATTTTTTAATTTAATGGTTGATCAATTCATATAGGGTTGTTTGTTTACATGGTTATACACCATAACCGCAGCATATACCACATGGTTATACCAAAAATAGTTTATTATAACCGTTTAGTTATAACGGTAAAGTTATTATAAGTATTATAAGTAAAGTTTATTGTTCCACAAACGAGATATATGATTGCATCGAATAGATTAATCTTAAGAATTTAATAAAAAAAAATTCGCGAAAACCTTAAAAGTAATAGACACAAGAGTAATACAGAAAATAAAAAAATGTATTCCGGATACACATACGAATTTCTTGTGTCGAAATCGAAAATACGGGGGTAAATTAAAAAAATACGCATAGTAAATTATGCAAAAAGCACGACAGCAGCATAACAAGAGAAAAAAGCATCCTGAGGCGAGTTAAATAACTCCAAGAGTTCCGATCTTATTAACCCGAAACAGATATCCGTTTAAAGAACAATCTTATGGTCTAATTCACAAACTGTTTCTGTAACTGTAATATTTCTAATATGTACTAAAACGATATTCATAAAATGTAGCTTGGCTCTATAAACGTAAAATTTGTTCTGTAACTTTGCTCCACCAAATTTGATGACGTAAAGTTACATATCAAGATTTCGATAGCGAATAACTCGAAAACATTGTCATTTTGTGAAACGGTTTATACGTATCTACAGTCTGTAACGAAAATGATCATTCACATTGAATTTTGATAAAAATTTACAAAATATAAGGATTATAAAATATATTTTGCAATTTTTTATAGGAATAAATTATTTTACAAATTAACAAATCAAAAAAAAACAAGGATTTTTTTTAACGAAAATGATCATACACTGAAACAAAACATAAAAAATGAAAAATGTTTTCCATTGTTCATTATAAAGAGAAGTGTCTCGGTTATTATTTTAATATCGAGTTGGCCCTCCTTTATTTTTGAGATCCGCCCGAAACGCGATATTTTAAAACGCGATATTTCAAAATGTGATATGGGTTTTTAAATTCCTATAAATTGAAATTAAATTTCCCCGTTTCCAGAATGTACTGTACGAAGCGACCGGAGCCGACCCGCCTGATATAACCAGATCCGAAACTCCCGCTCCTATCGATTTTTAAATTCCTATAAACTTAAAATTAATTTCTCGTTTGTTTTTGTCGGTAATCCTGTATTTTCCAATTTGGCGTTCTAGATGACCCCAAAAATGATCAATAATGGGGTTTAGGTCAGGCGATTGGGGTGGCGAATGTAACTGGTTTGGAACGTTATACAGAATCCATTCCTTCACAACGTGTGTAGTGTGCTTAAGATGGTTGTCTTGCTGGAAGACCCATGATGGTCCAAGCCCCAATTGTTCCATGAATGGCTTAAATTGTTCTTTAGAATACCTAGGTATTTCCAGCGATCCATATTTATATTTATAAAAAAGTT
Source organism: Nephrotoma appendiculata (assembly GCA_947310385.1). NCBI lineage: Eukaryota > Metazoa > Arthropoda > Insecta > Diptera > Tipulidae > Nephrotoma > Nephrotoma appendiculata. The sequence continues at coordinate 317,521,308 of OX371225.1, read as the reverse complement.
TGCCTACTCTACTCGTCGACATTGAACCACATACCATAACTGAAACACCACCATGTTTATTAGTTGGGGCGATGTGTTTTGGCTTCAGCGCTGTAGCAAGTTTTTTTTCAAACTTTACCTCTCTCGTCGCATCCAAAAATGTTGTATTTACTTTAATCCGTAAAAACAACCGTCTTGCAGAAGTTGGTCTTTTGTTTTTAATTTTTCTGCAAGTTCTAATTTTTTTTTTTTTTTGGAATTGACATCCGAAATTAATGGCGTCTAGTGTGGCACACATCCATGATATCTATGGTTCCACAAAGCCCTTCTAATATTTTGGGGGTGAATAGCTTTATTAAGTATCATCTCCATTTCTGAAGCTAGTTTTGGGTCACTTGTTGTTGGATTTTCTCCCACCAAATCCAGAATCTTTTGCTCGTTCCGATTGGAAAATGACACTTTTCGCCCTGTTCGCTTTCCGTTTTCAACCGATATGTGACTTTGAATCTGGATATTATTTGGACCAGTGTAGTAGAATGACTTTAGAAGACAAATTCTCCAATTTCGCTGACATATTTTTCAGTACGTGTCATATTAATTGTTATTTGGCGTTCTTCTTTGGTAGTTTCCCCTCTGACACCGACCGTTTTTAAATAAGTTTTCATAATGCAAAACCAAATATTAAATTATCAAGATAGGACACTGCCTTGTAAAATCGTGTTTCAAAATTTTTTCTCTATAAGACAAGAATGAAGTTAGCTGTTTTAGTACAAGTTCGAAAAAAAAATCGAAAATCAACACAGCTAATGAAAAAAAAACTGTGTGTCAAAATAAAAAAATAAATGTCATGTCAAACATAGCCTCAATTTTTAGTGTAGTTTGTTAAAATGCTAGAAACGATGTATAGTTCACCATTCTGAATATTGGAAATTCCTAATTAAAAATCTAAAGTCCATCATGGTTTCTTCAGCCATCCACAATGAAAATATTTACATGTTACTGTTGTCGTATTTTTTGGTTACCGGTGGTAAGTACATGCCGCCCCGTTTAAATGTATAGACCATGTCATTATGTTCGATTCTAATCTATAGGAATTATTTACGATGTAAATGTTGAGCCTTTAAGTGGTGAATCACCTACGGACGAGAAAAACGGGCAATACATTATGGAAAGTTTGGCAAGTAGTTTTCAGTTTACGATCGACTGACTTGACAATTTGAGACGGAATTTTCTCGTTTCGAAAATTATCGTGTTCGTGCTGTGTTGTGTTTATTACATGTGGTTTGAACGAACTGTATATGTTAGGAGGAGTACGTAATGTCCAGGAACCATTATGTAATTTAATTGACCCGTTATGTTTTAAACAATTTTCAATAAATTTTGTTTTGTTACATTTTAGTATTGCTTGCCGCACTAGAAAAGAAAAGTGAGAAACCTAACCGACATAATAGTTCGAAACATGAAATATAAATTAAAATTCAATGTAAACGTAGTGTCCAAGAACCCCATTATGTAATTTCATGAATAAATGATAATTAAAATACTTTTTTTTAACTTCCATTATTTTCTTTGACAACCAAAAATCGTGAAACCAACTTTTTGACAATTTGATTTTACTTCGAATATTTTTTTGAAGTTCGAAAAAACGACAGAAGCGACACTCTGACAATAATTCAATTACGATAAATGCGATAGGATAAGAGAAAAAAGAACACGAACGTCCTATATATAAGTTATTTAATACTCGTATAGGTAAAACCTCGAAATACTAATGTGAAGACGTAGAGAGACACTTCTCTTTATAATGAACAATGGAGAAAAACTATTAATTTTATTGTGTTTTCCAAAAATCCTTGATTTTTTTTATTATAACCGGTAAATAAATTTTGTATTTCTTGATTTGTTAATATGTAAAATAATTTATTCTAATAAGTGCAAAATATATTTTGTAGTCTTTATATTTTGTAAATTTTTTTCAAAAATTAATATGTATGATCATTTTCGATACAGACTGTATGTTATTATTATTAGCAATAACATCTCTATACCAACAAAAGATGAAGCTAATGCCAATTGTAGTTTTTGAGCTTTTAGATAAAATTTATTTTGCCTAAATGTTGATAACGAAATAAATACTCGTACAATCTACAATCGAAACAAACAGTTTGTCTGCGATATACACAGAAAAAATTTGTTCTTAAGGTATACAAACGAATGTCGCCAACTGTTCTAATATGTTGTTTGACAACTGTGCAATTCATTCTTATTTTTATTAATTTCTTAATTCATTTACATAAAATTCAATATTTTTATGATATATATACATAGCAAACTTTATTAGTATTCGAGTGAAACCACCGAATTTGATAGAATATTTTAAAATGAACTACAATTTGGTTACAGCGGCAAATTTATTACATATTGATTTAGAGCGGGGAAAAGTCAACAGTTTCTGAATATCATTTTTTTAGAACACTGAATCTTGAACTCTGAATTGCTGCAAGCATTTTGTATAAAGTTGCAGCTATAGAATTTTTACTTTTTCAGAATCGGGCCATTAGTTTTTTATTAGTTAAATTATAAAAGCATCATCAGAAATTTGTATTCTATGTAAGTTGCCTTTGCAATTGTACGAGCTGCAGTAGTCGAATATAGTACTATGCTATGTATATTTTATAACAAGAAAAATTTGGGAAATGCACATGTTTTACACCTAATATATCAATATTTATGTTATTCTGATTAGACTTGTTGATGCTACTTGAAGTTAGCAGAAAAATTCAGCAGAAAACTGCATTATCGACCTCTTTTATATACATTGGTAGAAAAAGTCAGCAGACATTTTTTGTTGTTTTTGACCTTTCTCTGTAGAAAAACTGTATTATTGACGTATTTAAAATAGTCGTAGAAAAATTGACTCAATTTTCATAATGTAAGCATGTTTTCGGTCGAAAATCGAGTAAATTTCAATTATCTATCTACCGAGCGAGTATGACGACCCGCTGATCGTGGGAATTTGTTACTGACCTTTACGACGACCAACACGATCGAAACGGGTAGTCTACAGTCGGGCTGTACCAGGTTCATTTTCGTCGTAGTTTATAGGCAGCACAAACACTCGTGTTGAAATATAGCAAAACAAATTCATTCACCCCCTTCTCGACGTTTTGTCACACCACCATCAACCAATGATACACACTTAATTCATCTTTAATATAGTTTACTATTTATTCATAAAAAAAATTTGCTTTTAAGTTTGATTGAGCAAAAAAAACTTCCATCACCAATACATAGTAAATAACTATGTTTTAAATGTTTTGAATTAATTCGTAAGTGAAGAAAAATGTAAAAAAAATAAAATACAGGCAAAAAACACAATTTTACTTTGGTTTTTATCAATTGTAATGGTGTATTGTGATTGTTCCGTATATAATATCCTGTTCAAAAAACACAAGTTTATGGCTTAAGCCAAGCATAAAAACTCACCCGCACAATCTGCCTCAGAGTACTCCGGTTGACATACGGGTGGTAGGCTAAAAAAAAATTAATTTCGGTTCTTGCTCTGACACTTTTCTTCACTATAAGAAATTATATTAAACTATATTTTCCGCATAATCAAAAAAAAAAAAAAATCAATACTATCTGCGATAGTGAATATAAACAAAAATTACTTGATATTTTGCTATTTTTAGAATTACGTTATAAAATTTCAACAAGAAAGAAACTTTTCATTTGCACTTAAACATAAACTATATATCCCTGTTATCAACTATATATCCTGTATATCCCGGAGCGTTGATACAGTTGTTTTTTTTTTCTTTAGGGTAATACCACCCCTGATGACCGTTGTTAGAAATCACTTATATGTTAAAACGTAGCGATCCAAATTCCGTATCAAATTCCAAAATAATTGCGAATTTATAAAGGTCCGTTCAATGTTATTAACAATGCGGATAGCCGTGAGACCCCTCCACTCGAGTTTTTGTATTCCGCAATTTATATACTCAGAAACGGTTGAAAAAAGATCGACTCTAAATAATTTGAATATAGAACACATAAAAAAAGTTAAGCTTCATGTTCAGGCCATTAGCAAACTAGCAAACACAAAAATTGAACGTTAGAAACTCGCCGTTCAGGATTCGGCAGAAATTTGCATCCACACTTTAACTTAATCTAATCAAGTTTTTTTGTTACCGTCAACTTCGGTAATTTTTGTTTGTGTTTTTTTTTTTTTTTTTTTAGGCTAGGAATATTTAGCTATATAACTTTACACAAACTTTCAAAATTTAGATATTTTTCACTTTATTTATTAGACCGATATTGCGGTGTCTCACTTAGCAAATGAATTTTTTTTTTAGATTTTTGATGTTTGTATCATCAAGCAGATTATAATTGGAAGATTATATATGTAAGTACTATATACTAGTACATACCGTTTATATACTCAAAAGTATTTAGCAATACCAATAATAGACAATAAAATATAAAATATTGCATGTTTATGTACAAGGCATCTTGCTACTTATCCAGATGCAATATTGTACCTATGCGACTATAAAATTTCTCTATTTACTATATGTTTCGTATTTGTATAACTTTGCTAGTAGTAGGCAAATAGGCAAAAGACAACCTGTACTGCAGAAAAACCTAAATATTATGTACAGCAAGCACATACAAGTACGAGTATATAGCCAAAAGTGTAATATAGGCATGCGATTTGGAATAGGAAAAATTGATTTTAACATCACTTAAAGAAGCAAAAAAAATAGGTTGGAACGAAAGTTCCAATTTTATTGTCAATTCAAATTTTATCTTCAGTACACTGATTCGATAATCGTTACAAATTCCCGCTATTCGAATATACGTGACACGTGAAATGTATTGGTTCCGTTGAAAAGAAGGAAAATTCTTTAGCCTTAGGGTTTAAAAGGTCCGCATTTTTGTTGATTTATATAAGTTCCGGACTCCTATGTCTATCTACCGAGCGAGTATGGCGAAATCAACAAATTTGCAGACCTTTGAATCCCAAAGGCTTGAGAATATTTCTACTTTCTACTTCTAATTTATTGTTAAAACAATCTTGTGCTTATCTGAATGCATTTTTATAGTAAATAATTGAAATTTACTCGAATTCAGCCGAAAACATGCTTACATAATGAAAATTGAGTCAATTTTTCTACGACTATTTTACAGTAATCCCCCGATTTAAGAACAGGATACGTTCTGTGAAAGTTGTACGTATATCGAAGTTTGTATAACGAGCCCAATATTAGTATGAAATTCTATTGAAAATAAATAGATACGTTCCAGAGATTGAAATATTGGTAAAACTAGACCCATATTAGTATACGCTTGTATTAAAAATACATAGATACGTACCCATTATGTTCCGGATCCGCTCGAAACGCGATATTTCAAAACGCGATATTTCAAAACGAGATATGACAAAACGAGATATGGTACAAAACGCAATATTTCAAAACGCGATATTTCAAAACGCGATATGGTACAAAACGCGATATTTCAAAATGCGATATTTCAAAACGCGATATGGTACAAAACGCGATATGGTACAAAACGCGATATTTCAAAACGCGATATTTCAAAACGCGATATTTCAAAACGCGTTATGGTACAGAATGTCCATTGCGAAGCGACGGGAGCGCAGCTACTCGATTGTTACCGGTCCTATATACTCTCGCCCCTATCGATTTTTAAATTCCTATAAACTGAAATTAAATTTACCCTTCACCCGCCTGATATAACCCGATCCTAAACTCCCGTTTTGTACCATATCGCGTTTTGTACCATATCGAGTTTTGAAATAACGCGTTTTGTACCGTATCGAATTTTGAAATATCACGTTTTGAAATATCGCGTTTTGTACCATATCGCGTTTTGTACTTTATCGCGTTTTGAAATATCGCATTTTAAAATGTCACGTTTTGTTCCATATCGCGTTTTGTGCCGTATCGCGTTTTGAATTATCGCGTTTTGTCATATCTCGTTTTAAAATATCGCGTTTCAAATGGGACCCATTATGTTCGTTATACGAAACTCTATTTTTAGAAACATTAGAACAATGTGATTAGAAAATAAAAGTAAAATAATTTATTCATTTTAAAAATAAAATAAAAATTACATTATTCATTAAAAAAGTAAATTTAACATTACATATTAAGAAAAAAATATTAATTATAAATGTTATATTTATTCTGATGTGTCGCATGAACTCCCTCGCCATTTTTCATTATTAAATACTGGTGAAGGCTCCTGACTTTTTCTTGGAAAATAGTTGTGCTTATCGCAATATTTCGTTAGGATTGATGGTCTATCCACACACTAAGCATTCGTTCCATATCTTCCATCACCACACTTCTTTGTTTTGAAACATTTTTTGCCGTCAAAGATGTTACTCTTTGTACACTACTTCTTATTTTATTTTGATTGTTCTTGATTGTACAAACAGTTGAAGAAGCGAGGCCTAAATCTTTTCCTATTTCATTATTTTTCTCACCTGCTTCGAGCCGTCTTAAAGCATCAAGCTTTACCTCCAATGTAATCGCTTTACGGTTCTTTTTTGCACCAGTGGTGTGAATCGTAGTTCCTGTTCGTTTATTTTCACTTAATATACCACCAACAATAATAGACTTTACTGATATACCACCAACACTAAATAATTAATAGATTTCACTTAAAAGTTATCAAATTGCACTAAAGAAACTTTCAATGAATGATAGAACTTAATTTATTTTTTATTTATTTTAGGGTATTTCCCTAATTCAATTTTAAACATTGTTCGTAATCAGTGCTGCCAGATCGTAAAATTTATCTTTTTTTGGAAAATTTTGTGTTGAGATTTTCGTTGTAAAATGTAAAATGAACAATTAAACATTTTCTATGTTACTATAAGCATACATAATTGGATATTTTATAATTTTTGTATATTTATTAGATAATAATTTCCGTAAAACCAAATATTAAATAGTAGTGAAACTGAATTAAATAATTTATTTTGTACTTCCGTGATAGACGTTTTTATTTTTTATAAGATTTTTAAAAAAATAATCTGGCAGCACTGTTCGTAATAGCGAATTTTTCAATCGTATAACGAATTTTATACTTAACGAATGAGGTTCGTAACTTCGAAATTTCGTAAAACGAGCCTTCGTAAATCGGGGGATTATATACGTCAAAAATACAATTTTTCTACAGAAAAAGGGCAAAAACAACAAAATATTTCTGCTGACTTTCTACCAATGTATATAAGGAGGTCGATAATGCAGTTTTTCCGTTGAATTTTTCTGCTAACTTCAGTAGCGTGTCTACCTTTCTGTTAATTTCTGCATTTCCTGATGTTATTAACGAACTCAAGCAAATTATTTTTTTTCTATTCACTTTATGAAGCCTCATAACCTATGTGCTGCCATCGCACGGATTCATATGTTGTAATTAGTTTTAGAAGGTTCGGATTTTATCCGTAAATCAGTAATTAATTATTCCTAACAACCATGTTAAATAATTAAGTTTTAAATTAAACCGCATTAATAGTTAAATTCTTTTTAATTCCAATACAATTTTGAAGGGGAATTCTTGCAAAGTTAGTGGAACTTAATAGTGCGTTCATGACATAGTGAGTTAGTTCGGAAAAAATTCTATGGAAACACACAAAATGTATTAAAACAACAACAAAGATAAAACAATTTCAACTCGAGTTCGGAACTAGTAGGTGTGGTACAAAGAATTTCAAATAATTTGATTGGTTTTGCGTTCGTTAGCGAGTATGGAAATATTTGTTTCCGATGTCATGTACCAAGAAGTACAGCCACCCAAGAAGTACAGCCATAAAAGACGGGAATGGAGAATTGAGAACAAACGTGGCTGATGTTCTCTCAGTATGGCAAACCTACTTTCAAAGTCTGCTAAACCGAAATGACGAAGTAACCCCATTAGAGCAATAGCTCCGCCAGGTGAAGAGGTCTTTGTCGAATATCCCACAGTAGAGGAAGTAGACGCAGCTATTAGTCGATTGAAGAACGGCAAGGCACCCGGTCTCGGTGGAATCCCCGCAGAATTAATTAAACTCGGAGGCGCTACTCTTGCAACAAGTTTATACGATCTCGTCGTTTGTATTTGGGACCAAGAAGAGTTGCCGGAGAATTGGAAGACCGCACTCATATGTCCGTTGCATAAAAAAGGCGACCGTCTTAAATGTGAAAACTTTCGTGGCATAGCTCTATTGAACACTGCTTACAAAGTGTTGGCTAATGTTGTACTTGCCAGACTCATCCCTTTCGCCGAAAACATCATTGGCGACTATCAGTGTGGCTTTCGTACCAACCGATCGACCACTGACCAGTGTTTTACTATGAGGATGATCTTGGAAAAATGTTGGGAGTATAACATAACCATTCATCAACTATATATAGACTTCCGGCAGGCATATGACAGTATAAACCGCGACAACCTTTGGGCCGCGCTCATATGCCTAGGTATTCCAGAGAAACTCGTTTCTCTGTGTAAATTAACAACGTCGGGATCTGCATGTAGAATTGTAATTGAAGGAACTGTATCAGACTCTTTTCAAATAACAGCTGGTGTTCGACAGGGAGATGCACTCGCGCCTGTGCTGTTCAATTTGGCGCTTGAGTACGTAGTGAGGAACAGCAACATTGAAACTTCGCGCTGTATATTCAATAAATCAGGCCAAATTCTTGGATATGCAGATGATATCGTGCTTCTTGGCCGAAGACCTAGCGATATCATGGACAGTTTCATACCGCTCAATCGCTGCGCAAGAAGACTTTGTTTGGAGGTGAACAGTACCAAAACGAAATTCTTAACAACACCCAGGAACATCTCCATGGCAAATCTCGAAATTGGCGACCATAACTTTGATAGCGTCGAAAATTTTAAATACCTCGGGTCACTTATAACATCCTTGAATGATATGCAGGCAGAAATAAAAGCCCGAATCGCTGCCGGACAACGAGTTTTCTACGCCCAATCAAAATTATTGCGATCTAAACACCTATCGCAGTTGTGTAAGCTTGCACTTTATAAAGCACTTATAAGACCTGTGCTGACTTTCGGAAGCGAGAGCTGGACCATGACTACTAACGACTGTAGATTATTATCTACCTTCGAAAGGAAGGTCATCCGTTCAATTTTTGGTCCTATTAAAGTTGCGAACAATGAATATCGGATTCGCATGAACCACGAAATAAAGCAACTTCTCGGAGGTAGCGATATTATCGGCTTCATCAAATCTAATCGAGTGAGATGGCTCGGCCACGTTGCAAGGTCCCCACAACAACGAATGATTCACAAAGTGTTCCATCAACAACCAGCCGGAGTACGTCATAGAGGAAGACCCCGACTGCGCTGGCGTGACGACGTCGAACAAGACCTACTCGTATTAGGATGTCGAAATTGGAGGACGAGAGCGATGGACCGAGACGGATGGTGGACCATACTGCGGGCGGCAAAATCCCTTCATGGGATGTAAATGCTAGAGAGAGAGAGAGAGAGAGAGATGTCATGTACGCGACATAAATCGAAGTTGAGAAGTTTCCTTTCAGAATTTTATCAGTATTTAAATTTTTTTAAATTATACTACTATTGCCGGTTTAGCTTTCAATGATGAAGAAATTTAGTATTTTATAACTCCTACGCAACAGTGTTGCAGAAATCCGCATTAACCTTTTTCTGGTCCAGCGATGTTCAAGTTTCAAAATCCTCTTTTTATAATGACTTTCTGGAAGGTCTTCAAAATAGTTGTTCAGCTGTTCTTTATGTGATTACGGTTTCCGCCTTTATTTTTTATAAGAGTTAGGAACTAATGGAAGTCAGAAAGAGCCAAATCCGGTGAATAGGGTAGATGTTATAATAGTTCTTACTTTAGTTCTTGCATTTTCGAATCGCTAAGACACTGTTGCGGCTGTATAGTTTTGATGAAAAATAATTTTGTTCTTTTGCAAACCAGTTTTTCGCTGATTTTCCTTCCAACAGTTTTGAATATAGTATTCTCTAGTTATTGTTTTACCTTTTTCAAGAAATAAAATAATATTTACATCCCAGAAAACTGGGGCCACAATCTTTCCTGCTGAATGAAGGAACCATTTTTGCTTTCTTTGGTGCGCTTCCATCGGGTTCTATCCATTGTTTTAACTGGTCGTTTAGTTCCGGTGTATAAAAGGGAATCCGTATAGTTATAAATCGACGGATAAAACGAAACTTTTTAAAACGGTCGGACAAATATTAACAGAACATAATATCACAAAGCCGCCGTCCAATCTTTAATAAAAGATTTTATCATTTCAGGAGTTGTAACACTTTTTGCGCATTTACTACATGAATCATCTTCAATGCTTTCATGACCACGTTTAAATTTAAGTGACCTTTTACAAATCATGGTTTTTGAAGGAGCAGATTCCCCTAACATATTTAACATTTTGGCATGAATGTCCAATGTCTTTATAGATGTAAAACAATTTCGTGATACTTGTTGCAAGTTGACAAATCTCTATTTTTTTGCATTAGGCCACTCTGTTTACATTTCCTTTGTAGACCAAATAGTTGAAACTAGCTCAAACTGCTTCAATTCTCGGACGATGTTGTGAATAGCGCTGCGTCATGAACAAAAATCAGTAGCGGTTTCTTTTATTGAACTGTATCTACATTTTTTGAACACTTAATTCAATATTGAGCACTATCTTGTTGTTTGAGCCGTTCACATATTTTTCTTCTGTATGTCTTAATGTTTATTAGATATTCTCTTTTACACAGTGATACGTCTCTTGGATTAAAGATACACGATCCTCATCCAGCCTAGTATTTCAAGGGTCCGCTCCGTTAAACATTTTCGTATTTTCATTAAGTGGTTTGGTTTAAAAAAGGTTGTGTAGAGAGTTCTAAAGGGCATTTACATACATTTGTCGCTGAAGCATTCGAATTGCGGGGTTCGTTGGAACCGATTATTATATATGGTGGATGGATTAACTAAATATTTCGCAATTAATATAGAGGAGGCTGATGCTGCCATATTGTTTTTTATCTGCAATTTTTGGGAATTTTGTTTCACTATGTGCTGAGTAGCACAAAATTACATAGCACGGGTCATGGGCGATAACACCTTGATTCTGTATGCGCTTTAGATTTGTGTGTTGAAGTCATTCCAAACAAAACAATCCATTTTACATTGTATTGAAAATTTTTCATACAGATTCCACTCCGTGAAAATTTTTCATACAGATTCCACTCCGTTATGGCATGGCAGGTTAAAGTGACGTGTGTGCCATTCGGAATACGTTCCGGATCTTTGTAAGGCTGGGATTCGGTATGATCTGGCGAAAGAGAGATTGGTGATCTCGAAACCAATTCCGAAGCGGGGCCTATCGAAGTAGTTACTCTAGAAGAAAAGTCGGAGGTGACTTGATGAACCATATTGTTGCCAATAGGTCTTGCTTCCTGGATATTGCTATTATATTGTTCTTGTATTGATTATAGAGGTAATGGAGGCTTTCTGGGCGATGTAAGCTAAGTAAATTCTATGTTTAATTTTTTTTTTCTTGTTGTTTTTTTTATTTGTGTCCGAGATCGTTGCAAATTTGAGTACTTTGTTGACATTTACTGACAACGTTGTGTTCACAACTTTTCACTTTCAGTTTTTACTGCAATAATGATATTTTGAAGACAAATACATGCTGTTATTATCGGCTGAGCTTTGATTTAATCGGATAATTTTGTAATCGCAATAATTGATTGCTGTACAATTTACCAGGAAAAAGTCGTACGAAATATCCCGTTAAAAATCAAGAACAAATGAGAAATTTTACCTGATACCGATGGGCCCGGTCCATCGTTCATCTCTTTCTACTTACAGGTTGAAATTCAGTTTGCTATGCAAACGGCATTTGATAAACTGTAATTCTTTGTGTGGGTGGGTATTTTCCCCAAAAATTCTTGAGGTATCCTGATTTGGTGCCCTCAAAATTTTATCGCTCCTTGTTTGGATGCACTTATCTTATCTTATTGTCTTATATTAGCCTACGGTATAGTAGTTCTCTATAGTAGTACCTACAATTATTTTCCTAATTTGTCTTATTCTAAACAAATAGAATTTTGTAATTTGAAACCTTTGCTGGTTGTTTGGTCATTGACATTAGTATTTTGCACACATAACAACATCATATAGGTTGCAATTCATTATTTATCGATTATTGATAGTTTATACTCTATATACCGGGTGGGCAAAGCAAACATTATGATTTATATTATGTGTTATCGATAACCGCATCGATGCAGTAGTGTTTACAGGGTCTTGCCGGGAGGACGAACTTAATTTACTTAGGTTTTAAATATATTTGGATTATCCAGAATAAAATAAAATCGTGTTTCGGCTCATCCTGTAAACACGAAATTTTTAATCGTTATAGAAATGATAGACAAAATACATACACAGCAGAATTATAGGTTAGGAGGTCATCCACACATAGAATATTATTCCATCCATAATAGTTTTTGCTTTTGCTTTCGTTTTATGTATGAAAAATAAAAATATTATTCATGTTGCCACGACTTGGTTTAGAGTTAAAATCTACTTTGAAAACTTTATTTGTGTTCATTTGTATATTCAGCCAAATTGGCGCAATCTTGGAAAAAGTACTAAAGTTGAAAATATTTACTTTGCTAAAACTGATTTCGGTATTACTCAAACTGACTAAGGTTAACTTGTTAGTTGTCCTCTCGTTTGAAAAAGGCTGATTTCAATTTAAGTAAATTAAAAAATAAATTATTACGATAATATTAAACTCATTTATCATACGCAATCATAAGCACTCTTTCTTCTGGATTCTAAATTAATGTAAATATTTAATTCTTTCATTTAATTTCATATCGCAATTATTTTAATTAATATTTATGTGCCTCTTCATAACAATATTGTATAAATTTTATTTACTTATATGTATATTGTGCCAATTTTGTTAGTTAATTAATTTAGATATTTTTATATTACATATTATAATATTGTATACAACAACAACAAACAAAAATTTATAAAATAAAATTTCCAGTCGATTTCATGGGTGGTGATGCAAAAAGTCCACAACACACATCGGTACATCCAATGTATGTGAGCTACACTAGTATTCCAACATCTGCTAGTGGAACAATGACAACAATAAAAAATAATATTTTATCTAATATTAATATTAATACTAGTAATAGTTCTAATAATAGTAAATTTATTACAAATAATCATCATCAAACATCAAACACTAATACATTATCATCGTCGAATCAAAATTTAAAAAATTCAAATCGTAATTCGATTATATCGTCGACCGCAACTTTTGTAACGGGTAATCGACGACGTTCATCAGCATCAAACGATATCCGGTATACGGTTGTGTCAACGGAAAAACTAGTCCCCGGTAATGATGAGTATTTATTCGATGAGTACGACACGAATGAAAACTGCTCCTTAAATCGGTTCAAAGTTAAATCTAAAACAACGCTAGCACATAGTAACGATGGATATATTCCGCATCCATATCCAAATCGTTATCCAAATCACGATCATAGTTTAAACGAGAGTTACGAGGACAATAGTTTAATTTTAAATAATTCGGTTAACGACAGCGGCGATTTGGTGGCTGAAAATTATAAAATGCCGTTGTACTATATAACACGATCGCCGAATTTGAATCGTGTATCGTCTCGGAGGCGTACGGAACGGCCACCGATTATAAATTTTTATGATAAAATTCGGGATGCCCCACCCGGCTACGTAGATCAAAATATACAGCGCGCTAAGTCGCAGGATCGATTAAGCTATCGGAAAAGTAGGCATAATAATTCGCGGCCCCGGTCATTTTGTAGTAACGATAACAGTAATAATTAATATTAAATAGTTTTCATCATACACCATAGAACAAAGACTCGCGACGTTATGATTAAGAAGCGTAATCTGCGCGATATCGGTGTAAATTATGAACTTTTAGATTTGTATTCCCACAAGTCAATAGTTTTATTATATACAAACTAGTACCTACGCATAGTAATTAGTTCCTTACACGAAAAGTAAATTAAATACATTAAGTCGTTTTCTAAATAAAAGCCTTATAAAAAAAAAATTAATAAAATTATTGTGATACTAGAATTGAAATCAAAATTTAAGAGTCTCAATAGGGACGTGTACAAAATAAAAAATAAATGATTAAGAAGTTGCCTTTTGCTGTAAAGAAAATATGACAAATAATCGAACATAAGTTTCAGTTCTATTTCTACTGTAACGTTACTTTATCAACAGTAGAATTTAAGATTTTAGCGGGTAGATCATTTTAATTTACACGAACAACGATTTAATTTTTTTTTATTTTCATTTTGTTGAAAAAAATAAAACTTAAAAGAAAATTTTCTCAATTAAATCATTATTTTTATGTTTTGTCCAATTAATAAGAATTTATTTGTTTTCCTTTTATAATTATTATTATTTTTTTTTTATAAATTAATTATAATTTGTGTTTAACAATAAAATATTTAATAGCATGTAACAAGATGAAAACACGAATTGGCTGTTAACAGAGATATAGATACAAACATAAAATTGATTTTGAATTGCAATTTGTGTGCGAATTTTAATTGATTTTGTTTTGATGTTGAATTTAAACAACGAAATGATAATTAGGTACAATGATAGTTTACCTATATATAAATTTATAACTCTTATCGAAATTGTAGGACTTTTGAAATAAAATTGAGGTAAATATTCTAATTAATAGAAATGTTTAAAAATAGTGGTGCACCCACGTAAACTTTCGTAAGTAAATAAATTGAACGAAATATTTTCGGAAACTTCGATAATGCAGGCAGGAGAAGTAGAGATAGAAGTACATTACGCCATTTTTTAATGAAACGTATTTCCAAGGAAGAGCCTCTTACTTCTGTCGGTACTGGTAGTTTCGATAAAACAGATACAAAAAAGCGTATGGTTAGGAATATCGAGAAAGTCGTTTGTCGGTTTACTGGAGCATTACAAAATTAATGTTTGGTGTAACGGATAAATAACTTACCCAATTTTAACGTTTAATAAACAGTCGATAGCCTAGGGCCGATATAGGGCCAAAATAGTGGAGGGAAATTTCTGGCCCTTGATAATTTAAAGATTCGATTAATTCGCCCATATTGTCGTATTGCTTCCTCACTACATTGACTTCCACTAAGTTTAAGTCGGGTGAATAAGGCGGCCAAGTATGAATCGGATGCGTTCCATTAAAAATTTGGAAAATTTATTGCATACTATGCTGTTTATTCTTTATTTCAAAGATCACGAAAGGTCTAAGCCACAACACAAGCTCTAGGCTGAAACAGTTGTTTATCGGTTTTCTAACCGAAAGCCCAGAATTCGACATTTGCCTTTATTGTATTTTACCTTTCTATTTATGCAAATAAAAAACCAACTTTTTTCTTTACAAGCTCATTGGCAATTCACGCCACAAATTATCTCATCTGTAGTATTTTGGATTCATTTAACTGATTTCTTGAAAACTCAAATACTGATTCAATTGGTGATTGATTTGTGGTTTCAATTTCATTGAAATCTGGTAAAGTACCATTTGTGAATTCTGTCCCTTTTATCACTACTCCGTATTAAATTTCGCGAACATTTTGATGAGCGAGTAACTTGGTCAGTCAGTGGTAATTAATCTTCTTCATCCGTCACTTTATTTCCTATTCCTCCTACTTGATCCGAATGTCTTTTCCAATTTTTACCATTGGTATTGTAGATGTGGTATTGTATTGTAATATTTGAAGTAAATTAAATTGAAAATCTTTTTTATTTGGATTTAATCTTGTTTTTTAATGTGTGCACATATCTTTCAACTTGACCGTTTGTTTCGGGATGATATGATGCTGTTCTTTTGTGCATGATTCCGTTTGCCTCCATGAAATGTTTAAATTTTGGATTTACAAATTGAGAACCATATCACTGCAAATTATCTTCGGTAAACCAAAAGTAGCGAACAAATTTCGAAGTATTTCAATGGTGTTTTCCGTATTTATTTGTTTCAATATATGTATGTATTTCAGGCCATTTTGAATACGTATCTATACACAAAAACATATACCCCGTAAAATGATCGTGCGAAATCTATGTGCAATCATTCAAACGCTTGTGCTGGATACTCCCAATGATGTTTTCTGAAAACTGATATTGGATTTTTTTTTGTTTTTACTACATTATTCACAATTTTTTACCAACTTTTCTACGTCCTTATCGAATCCTGGCCACCAACAGAAATTTCGACCAAGTACAGTAATTTTGAATCGCAAGCTGTCAATATTTCTTGCATAGTTACTGTTTATTTCAAAAAACCGATTCCTCTACGCTAACTTCTTCTTTGGAATTCATTGGAAACCGTAAAAACGCATCTGCATTTGCATTTGATTTGGAGTCTTTATAATCTATTTTGTATTTAAAACCTTGAAGAAATATTGCAAAATGCTGCATACGTGTGGCAGATAAATGTGGGATACTTTTACATAGCGAACATATTTGTACTAATGGCTTATGATCCGTATACAATAGAAATTCTCTGCCATACAAAATTTGAAAGAATTTCTTTATTCCAAACACAATTGAGTATGCTTCTTTATCTATTTGTGACCAGTTCCTCTGCGAGGCATTCAATGTTTGTGATGTAAACTGTATTGGTTTCTCTGTACCATCCGGCATTATGTGAGATAACACCGCGCATACTACTATTGGTGATGCATCGGTAGCTAAGCAAATTGGAAGTTTTTCTGAAAAATGTCTTCTGATCACGCAAGTTCCTTCAATACCTTGAATAATGAATTTTTCATTGCCACTTTGTTGGAGCACAATTTAAACCATATAACATACGAGTACACTTATACAATCCTTTGTGCGTACTCAAAGTTAATAAGGATGTACTTTCCATTGTAAGTATCCATTACGAAGGTCTAACTTTGACAATTTATCGCCCGCCGCTAAGTTCTCAAATAATTCATCGGTTGACGGAAGTGGATGTTCTTCGGTTGCAAGAAGCGGGTTGATTGTGCCCTTAAAATCACCACAGATTCGAACGCTGCCATCTAGTTTCATGACAGGTACTATTGGAGTTGCATATTCGCTATTTTCTACTTTAATGAAAACAAATTTATCTTCTAAACGTTTCATTTCCTGTTCTACCGTCTCTTTTATATAAAATAGAATTTGGCGAGCTTTGATGAAAATTGGTATTATTTTTTAATTTATTACACACTTTTGAATATGACCTTTTTTTACAAAACAAACAACTGCTTCAAACATGCCGACAACTGATTGCATAGTGAGGTCCCCCACACCTAAAACAATCTACTTTTCTAACCTCACTATTTTTTGTTATGAAACTTTTATTTTATATACCTGTGTTATGACTATTTTGATTTCCTTTTAAATTTGTGTTGGTAGCACTTACCATTTTTTATCTTTCCCGAATGAATCGCATTTACATTCACACCACCTGAAGATTTAAATTTTTTTGCGTCCTTTGACGATGCTTCCATCGTCACAGCTATTGTTTCCAACAATCTATTCCTTGCACGTTCATTCCGAAGGCCACACACGAACTGATTTCTAAGTGCTGTCTCAAGATAATTTTTGAAATTGCAATTAATCGCCATTTTTCGTATTGACGCTTCTCATTGTTTGTTTCCCCTTCTCATTGTTGATCGTGGTAAAATTTATAAAACTCGAATATCTCGACAGGTATTGGAAGTTGGAACATACATTTTATTTAATATTTTCACTATTTCGTCGTATAATTTGTCCTCAGCTTTTAATGGTGAAATATGGTCACACAAAAGATCATGTGCCTTCGTAGCAATATAATGGAGTAAATACGACTTTTTTTCATCTGGACTTTTGTTATTGAAGTTGTTTAATGCTGCTTCAAAACGAATTAACCACCAATCGAATTTATTTTTAATCGGATCGGAATTTGGTGGTATTAATTTTTTGTCCGTCATTTTTCCGGCATAAAGCTCGATTTATATTATCCGTTCCTTTCAGTTCCTTCATTTTTCGTCTCAGACAAAAAAAAACATTGTTACATGTTTTTTTCATTGGAGTATTTATATTATCCGTTCCGTACTTGCAGGAACTGAACGGAACGGATAATATAAATACTCCTATGAAAATACATGTAACAATGTTTTTTTTGTCTGATACGAAAAATGAAGGAACTGAAAGGAACTTATAATATAAATCGAGCTTAAATACACACGTGAATTTTAAATTTGTTTTCTTTGTTGAAATTTATACTTTTATTATTATTATTATTTATATTTTTTCGTTTAATATCTCGTCGCCAATTATTGTATTTTACGCTTCTATTTATGAAAATAAAAAACCAACACTCAAGATTACTTTTGATTTAATTCTTTTAGTTACCTTACATTTTACTTACCCAAGTACCCAAGAGCAATACAGGAAGTGACTTCATGTCGTCTTGTTATATTTTATAGAGGTAGGAATATTACCAGAGTAACTAATATTTCCCCGATTACACGATGTAATCTACTATAATCATAACAACCTTACAATAATATAGTAGGAAGTAATACACTACGATTTGATCTCTTCCTATCAGAATCCAATTTGCGGATGCCAGGATTATTCTTTAATTATGTTGACTAAAGGAATTGACCATACCGCAGATAGGTAAGCGGATTGGATGACTAACAAGAGAATTTTCTTTCGATTAAGCGTAAGCATTTGAGGCTAGTTTATCGTTTGAATTGGTATTTCGAATATCATTAACGTACTTGTAAGATTATTTGACAAAAGTAGATTCGTCAGGCCGCCCCGATGGCAAAGTGGTCAGCATGCTTGCCCCAGCGACCGGAGGTGCGACCCGGTGGTGACAAGAAAAAATTTCACGTCTGGTTTATAGGATCGATGAATTAATCACTCATTATCCGAAATGAAAATATGATTATGAAACCTCATTTGAGGCGGCCAAATCCCTTGATGTGATATAGTGCCAGAGAGAAAGAGGGAGAGATTCGTCAGAACGGAGGTCTGTAAATATTTAAATTTTTTTTTCTCTCATTTATAGTAGCTGTAACCGATTTATTAATAAAAATTGCCAACTTTTAATTTGGCACAAAAGAAAATTTCTTAGTCCATAAAGTTTTAATTAATTACCATAACTCGTTGCCAAACGGCCAAGTGAAAAGAGCTTAAAATTGAATCTTCCAGTTTCCATTCATTTAAATTCCATTTTCATTTAATTTCCTTTGTTCGGCCAAATTTAATATCCATACTCTCAATAATTTTGGAGTAGCTTCTCCATAAATATCGTACCCTAAATACGAGTATCATATCCATGATATCCCTAATTCTGTCTTCCATTAGGTAGTGCCAATTCACCCGAACTATATAGGCAAAATTATTCAAATTTCCTTAGTCTAGTACTATTTTACACTGAAAATTTCTTCTAATCAGATGGATTAAGTATAATTTCAACCGGCGACAAATTCTCCAAACCGTTTAACGATTTAGTTTGGGTTGCTGGAATGTTTCATTTCTTATTATAAAAAATTTGGAAATGTTTATCGAATTTTTAAAAGTTCCCCAAAATTTCTTGAGTGGTGTTATTCTCTTCGTTTCGCTAAATAATAAAAAAAATCCTGAAATATTTCTTTATTCTCTGCTCCAGCGTATTGACAAGAATTATAATTTTAGCCTTTCAAATCTTAGGGGTTTCCTTCTTCAGCAGCCAACAATTTTACCATCTGTCAAATTCGTCTTGTGCCATTATACTCCAGTTTTACATACTACGCACAGAGCTAAGAGTAAAATAAAATATCCTTCGGTCAACAGTGTGATTTCAACCTGTTTAAAGCTTATATGTTATATATCTTCTGCATGTCTTGAGTATATCGATCGCCTTTCTCAAAACACAACCGACATTAACAGCACTTTTTTTAATTAAGCACATCATTCTATATACACCTCCTACATTCACACCTGCTATGCTAATTAGCATCGGCATTAAATAGCATCGGCAACAATTAAAAATATTGTTCTGTGGCTGTATTAAATTTTGTGTATATAAAATTTCAGTAAAATGACAAAAACTTAATTAATTATTAATTATAATTTTAGTTTTTAAAACAACGAATTTTTGATTCCATCCACATCGTCGACTACCTCCAAACAATGGTGACAACATCAAAACCATATCGATTACAAAATCGCTCACATTTCTATTTTTTAATAATATTTGCTTTTTGTTTTTAATTAAAATTAATAATCAATAATTAATAGTTTTGTATAAAATTACATGGTGAGTAAAAATTGTATGAGATTTTGAATTTTTATTGGCAATTTATATGAAATGCAACCGTACAAGGAAAAATGCAAGCTGATGATTAATGTACGATGCTCAAAGCTTTCTTTTTAATAATACATGTGTTGTTTGTTATCTAGATTTATACAAGGTAGGTGTGCTATGAAATGATTGGAACAGGAACCGCTGTCCCATTTATTTTGTGACCTACTTTGCATTTATCTTTATTGAAAATAATTTAATTAGACATGTTATTGCCAAAATACTGCCAATTTGATAATAAAACTATTGTTAAAAATTAGAATTATAAAATTAAAGTTATTTATTTATAATTATTTTTTAAATAAATAAAAAACAAAAAATTTATAGAAAAATTTTGTATTTTGACTTATTTTTGTGATGAAGGAGCGCACGCTTTTAGGTGTGATCGATGGGTGTTTTGTTTATTAAACTATAGAGACGCACGTTTTATTTCGGAGCTAATGTTATTGGTCTTGGACTTTCTAAAAAATAACACAAACAAATTTTGGTTGGTGGTTAATTATTTAATTTGGTTAAATACAATTTAACACATTAGCTGTCAGTTTGATGTCGCATAGGCACTTTCGTAAATGGGTCACAAACTTGTTCTAAATTGTAACTCTTCTCGTAGCTCAGTACGCGCAATAAAATGTGACCCGGAGTTTGACCCGATGTCCTGATGTACGAGAAGAATTCTAACAGCCAATGTGTTAATTTATATTAGTATTTTTGCTTTTCTTCTAATACCATTTTTCTAATAATTATAGAGTAGAATTTTTAGTTTAGAATTTTGTCGTAAAACTATTTTTATTACCAATAATGTTCAATTTTAAACCGCAAATATTTTGTTATTTTTACAGCCAGCAGGACTAGTAAAAAAAGTAAAAAATATCGCCAATCATTATACTCGATCGAATTTAGTCCGCAAATTGATACGATACGCGGCCACGATAACGATTTACTAGCTTATCATCAACAAAGTGATTTACGTGGTATTGTAGAATTAAGTCCAAAGCCAATGACACCGCGCCGAGTAAAGCGACGTAGCGTGATGACTCGGGGTACAAATAATCGACAGAGTACGACCAGCCGCCGGTCTGGCGGTACGAGTAACCGTAATAGCGTACGAAATTCACGTCGAAAAGTTCACCACCAGAATCCAGTTACAAAAATAATCGAACAACAAAATTCGAAACTTTATGGTTCAGGAGGTGCAATCGGTGGTATTGGGGCGGACGGCGGATATATACCGAGTGGATTACAAACGGCAATGGAACAGCATTCAACATTGACTGTCTCGAATTTAAAATCACTGAACAACGATTATGTACAAACGAAACTTTCAAATATTCCCGCATATCATAAGGCCAATACACAACCGGATCCAATATACTATAATATGAACGCCAGTTCGCCCCTTATGCAGCAGTCATGGAATGCCAATAGTAATAACACTAGTAGTGTACTGAATCCACAAAATAACGCCAATGTGGGACATATAAATCCATCGTATCAGCACTCTACACCAAATTTAAGTCATAGTCCAGAACCAACAGATGAACCATATCACCGACCACCATCCGTCCGCTCATCGTATTCAAATTTTCATGGTGCCCGTCCCCTTACTTCACACACAATCATTACACCTTCGGAAAATGTATTCGTACAGCTACAGCCGCTAGGCCAAAATAATAGCAATAATCACAGTAATAATCATCATCATAATCATAATGTTGCTAGTACTAGTAGTAGTAGCCAAGCAATACCGCAAGTTCCAAGTCGACGAGCAATGAATCCTCCACAGCCCAATCCAAATGAGCATCCGCCACCAAATTTACGAACGAATCGTATGGATAGTAGTGAACGTTCGCTAGCGTTTATAAATAGTGGACCACCGGCATATAATCTAAATTATCACACGCCGCCGGATTCGGAAACAACGATGTGATGTAGCTTCTATATTTAAACTACCTACATAAGATTTAGAAAAGATTATTTAAGTAATTATTTTATTGTTTAAGACGATCAGAATTATGATTATATATTTGAAATATATTGTATAAGTTAGATGAAATTTATTAATTTAATTTTGAGGCTGAGTCGTTTATTTAAATATCCTAAAAATTAGGATATGCGATTCAGTTTTGAAGATATGTGAACGTGTGACTTGAGCGCAAAATTATCACCATTTTATATCACTACGAAAGACTAGAAGTGGCGATTTGTGTTTTGATCCTAAGTCACATGTAAAATATTCGTGTTGGACTTCATTGGGGGTTTGGAACGATTCCGCACAGAGAAGTTCGATTTTATTATGAGTACCAAAGTATTCTCTACTATAAAATTCTGGGTTATAAAACTAAATTACCTAAATAAAACGAGATAAATCAAAATTTGTAACTTCTTAGCTTTAATTATTAAAATATATAATTATTATACAAATAATTAAATTTTATTTTTTATTTTAAAAATAAATTAAAAATGAATAAAAATAAATAAAATAAAAAAATTAAAAACATTGGGTTTTATTTTAGTTGATTTTTATTGTTGCTCCTGTGATACCGCATTTTTATTGTCGGCGGACTTTAAAGTTTGAGACGATATCGGCTTAAAATGAATAATCTCGCGCATAATCGATTTCATAAGCTGGTCGGCATCGTCCTGAGGTAGAGATGTAAGATGATCACCTACAAATTGACCAAACGATTTGAATTGACTCGTTTGGAGGTGATTTTTGGTTTGTACTGTTGCCCGGGCGGCTGTTAATTCGTGCAAAAATTGTCGTGCTAACTCGGTGGCATTATTTGTTGATTGTTGACGTATGTGATGATGATGCGAATTCATGATTTCATCGTGTGAATGATTGTAATCTTCAGACTGTGGTGATGAAGGATCATGTTCTTCTATTTCAATTTTTGGGTTTAAAGTGTTTTTGGTGATATGATTCGTATTGTATGGCGAGGCGGTTGACGAGGACGCTATTTCATCAGACTGAGGTTGAAGTAGCGCAGCTGGAGACGGAATTATCGGTGGCGATGGAAGATCTGGATAGTTAAAACCATCTTCTCTAAACGAGTAATCATTGAATTCCAAGCTTCCGCTTGTTTGGTGGGTACGTTTTCTACGCGGCTTAATAACTTGTTCCAAAAATGTCATGCGATCGTAAAGCGGCCAAACGCTTTTGTATTCCTCACCATTTATGGCGCATTGATCATAAATTAATTTTTCCTTGCGAAATTTTTCCCTCAAGGTGGAAAAACGAATTCGTGCCTCGTTCCCTACACACATCGTACGTTATCAAAAAAATAATTAAATTTTCTAATCTTTGCATATTTAGATAACTGTTACTAATTTACCTGTACAATTTAATCGTTTCCCGATTTCATTCCATGCGTCATCTTTGGATATTTTGCGATAATTCAACTGCCTGAGATCCCATACGATCGGGCAGTTGTGAACAAACTCCACCAGTAGATCATCATTTATGTGAGTCGCCACTAGGAAATTATGAAATTTTAACATTACATTGAAATATTTCTAATACGTTAAACCCACTTACTATTAAATGAAAACATCAAATTATTAAAAAAATTTTCTTTTGCGATTGGGGAAACGAAGCACTTTAGTTAATCCATTTTTGCTGAAAACTTTTTGACGTTTGCTTGTATAGTCGATTTTGTTATGAGAAATCTTATCTATCATCTGTCATTTTCACGTGATTTTATTTCAAATATTGTACTAGATGAAAAAATTCGGAGTTTCTCCATTTATATTTTATCATGGGAAGTGAACTGGGTAGAAACGAGGTGATTTACATTTGATTTGTTTAACCTTTTTCCAGCCAGAAAAAAAATAAATGTTTACCTTGAAGTCCCCCGTACACAAAAGTGTATGTAAATAATGACAGGTAGACAGATAGATCCAAATATTCAATATTGCAGCTATATTCATTCTAATGGCGCTGGATCGCCAATCTTTCATCAATTTCTTGTTTTTAATAACTACACATACGTATTTAAATTGCGTATATGTATACGGCCAAGTAGAAGGCAAATAAAAAAATAACGTTTGTGTGTATGCAGGCTCAGAAAACGTCAACACGAAGAAAACTTTCATTCAAATGGTATGCTATTTTGACTTTATTTATGTATGTACATATTTTGTAAATGTGGCAGAAGAATCAATTAAAGAAGAATAAAATAATTAAAGTGTTATCAAAAAGAAACTCTGTCATTTTTTATACCCACATTTGTGTGGGTGGACTTAAAATGAAGTAAAAATTGTCTGGCCGGAAAAGAGATGTATGGCAGTTACATAATGCGACCCCCTACTGATGTCCCGTGTAAACTATTACCTATCGATTTCGGAATTGTAACTTATTGATCTAGTACTATTTTTTTATAGACAAGCAAACGTCAATTTTGTCAACAAAATTCAAACGCGCGGTTTTTGTGAGTAACATTTGCAGTTTTATTTATACTTCAGATATTCGTTAATTAAATATATTATTATTTAGTTAAATTATTATAAGTGTTAGAAAGTACATAACGAATGTCTGGACAGAGTAGTGAAAGCGTAGTGTAAGTATATTTACGAATATATTCCTTGTACAATAAACTATGTGACATAACCTCAATTTTTGGACTCATCGATTAATAGCCAATGGAAGCGATTGTGGCAGCTTACCTCGGGGATTTATTATGCCACACCAAATGCGATCGTTAAACAGAAATTATTAGATGTCACGAAAGAATTGAATGATGGCTTGAAACAGTACAGAAAAAATACTCAAAAATCCAGTGACGAACTTGAACAATTACTCAAAGAGAGCAATCAGAAGAAATTGATTCTAATCACAACGCATCTAACGCAGTATTTGGATATCGATGCACTTCAGGCTTGGGATATTTTAACGTATTATCTTGTCAACGAGTATAAAGGATCCAGTAGTTCACTAGCCAGTTATATATCCACCGAATCAAATATGATCAAGCTTCTAGATGATATTTGGCGATATTATTCACTTGAACGGATGATCGTGCTAAAATTGACCAAAAATATTATTGAACTGCATGCTCAGTCTAAACATCCTTATCATGCCGAATACAAATCAATACTGGAGAAAATTGGTATCGCAAAGTTCCGGAAATCTTTAATCGAGCAGCTTGGAGATTTAATTCAAGAAAACCCACCAACTAAGATCGTAATTAGTGAATATGGAAATCACGACAATCATCGAAAAGCTTGGGCGGAGAGACGGTGTCGTGAGATAAACGAAATACTCCAAATTTTGATATTGATTATAAACGATGATGGTCTTCTTCCGAACGAATTAATTACTTTGCTGGAACTGTTTAAGATCAACTCATTTGGCCGACAGATTAAATTCCTCTCTTATTCCAACGAAACACATATCGAATTAAAAAATCGATTATGTTATAATCAGATTGCTGTGTTCGTAACAACAATGAATTGTGGTCGAATCCAGCTGGACAAAATGATTGTCGATAAGCTAGACAAAATTATTTTAACTATTTATCAAAATGAGGAGCATGGACCAATATTACTCACTTGGATGCTATATAATTTTCAAGAACGCGATTTGGACGAGGAGGGAATTCGAAAGTATAGTCAGATACATAAAAAGGCGGTTCAGCTGAATGTCTTCTCGTTCCTAGACAAAATGTTGAGGCATAATATGTTTGGGGACTTAAAAAATAGAACTGCTTCGATTCTACGACGGTCTGTTTATAGGCACTTGGATTATATGTGCGGAATTCAGGACATCGATGCATTTTACGGATGTAACAACCACGATATTTATGAGCTATTTAGCGAGTTACTTAAAACTCCTGAAATCAGTCTTGAATTCATTGCCAACGAGGACAGCGATGTTTGGGCCGTACTTTATAATCTTGCTTTACAAGATTTTCCTGTACAATTTATACCTTTATCACTTATTACTGACTCACTATCATCTTCGGCAAATCTAGAGGTTCGGTCGTTTATTAAAAATCAGATCGAGAACCTTCCCATGTATACGGAGCCGTTTAATATGAACAAGTACGAGATTAAAAGGCATGGTAGTAATCAGGACAAATTTTACTTAATGCACGATTATCGACCTTTTAATAAGCTTCCCGAGTTTATCATTCCTAAAGGAACCGAATGTTATATAGTCGATATTAAAAACCATCCAACATTAATACATTTTGAAACTAAATTTAACTTTTTTAATGGACTGTATAATGAGATATTAGAATTGGTCGGTGGCGATCTAACAGTTGAGTGCATCGAACGGGTTGAAATTGGGCTTCGATGCTTAAAAAACGTTCTTAAAGGGATAACGTCTCAGGAGGAAATCACATCAGAAATGTGTCTGCCAATTGAGAGAATCTTCGACATCTTCATTAAATTTAACAAGAATAATGCCTGGCAGAAGGAGAATATCGCAAAGACGGTCGAACTTCTATCACACTGTATGGATATCTGCGGAAGCCTCGTAATTTTGTATGAATCTGAGATCGTGACCCGGATTTTAACGCTTAACCTGATCCCGATTATAAATAACGATAGCTTGGATTATAAAAAATGTTCGTTGGGAATCAGCTTTGATTCGGGACTTGTTGGAAATCATCTGATAAATTATGAGCGGAACTACGGGAAGTATAAATTTTTACTTTCCTATTTTGATTTTTTGCAGTCCATTAATACGTTGCAGGAGAATAAAACTTTGTACAAGATCAAATTGTCTGGGTTAATATTCCTGCTTCGTGAGGTGTTCCCAAGTTTACACCAATGGCGATTCATCAATGAAAAGGAGCGTGAACTAATCTACATTAAAACTATGAAATATTTTCTGAATATTCTTGAGAATGTAAAAAATGATCTAATTTCGAATACGTGCATTTATAGTCTTTTGAATCTGGAGAATGGTTTGTTATTACTTCGGTTCATAGGAATCGGGAACTCATATTTAACAGCTGTGACCGAAAACGAGGTAAATTGGATTACAACATCGAATACTGGACTGAATTTAATCATCCAACTCTCGATGAAGATTTTGATGTTTATTTTGAAATTTAAAAATTATTTGAAAGAGCCTGTGGCGCAATACCCATTAGAAATGATTATTTATATGCAATCGAAATATACGGATGCATTACATTTGATCCCGAACATTACATCATACATGAATAACATTTTCAATCGATGCCTACCGGTGTTAAGTTGTCGACTTCTTCGCCGTTTTGCAATCGAATTTAATCAGATTTCGCTCCTTGCATGTCTCGACATGGAACCGGATCAAGTACGACTTACGTTTTTACAGAGGCTGAGTGATGATTTTGAGAACGATGACCTAAAAATTGCAGTTTTGGAATTTGTCGAGTCATGCATTGAAAAGCAGTATGGAATCACAGAATCGTTTTTCGACATAAAGTTGTCGAAATCCCAGCTACTGCTTCTGAATAAAGAGACGAATAATATACTCGAAAAATCGACTAATAAGAAACTAAAAAATATTTCCGATAGCATCCTGATTTATATGAGCCGGTACCTGAATGTAATTTCGAGCGAGCCTAAAAATATCGAATCACCCATTTTAAGCCACATCATGTCACTATTCCATGCACTTTGGAAGAAAAATTTAACAATTCTGATTGAGAGCTTGATCGAGAAACCTAATTTTTGGCAGTCATTGTGTAAACCACTGTTCTGCACGCACATCAATCCAAATATCAAAATTTATGCTCAACTGTTCAACATACTTGGAATTGAACTATTCAAAGTTGATGAAGCACCTGGAATAAATGCCGAGTTAACAACAATTTTTACCAATTTTTTTGAAATATCGGTGTTTGAGAAATGGATCGAAATAATATTTGCGGAAGCTGAAGGTGATCAAAATGTGATCGATGAGATACCACTTTCATTGCAACGTCTACAGTCATTTAAAGATTTGATAGTTATTATTATGCGGAAAAAGAACATTACAGTGAAAATACCGGAAAACAGTTACAATCTGCTATTCGAAACGTGTTTAAATACTTTAGTTGATATAGTGCGCAAGGAGAGTGATTTTCGACAGTTCATTATAATTTCGGAGCTACTATCGATCCTTTTGACCGATACCACAATGCATGTTAAAATTAATGGTCAGTATTTGGACCAAATCCAGTATCTGATCAGATTCCTATCGGTATCTTATGAAGAAGTTCATATACGATCACGTAATTCGATAATTGCAATTGCTATAAAAATTTTCTATTTACTGGATCCAGCAGTCGCTAACTCCGAGTCGATAATCGATATAATAAAATCCTTAGTTGATATCATACTGTATGAGTTGAACGAAATAAATTTAAATAAACAGGAAAACCTTGAAAAATCCCAAATAAATTCTATAATGCTAGAGATCAGTCTGTTTAAAAAAATCGTCCTGAAATTCAACTATACTGTCTCAAGTGAGCTGGCCGCCATATTCTTAAAAAACAAAATTTTTGTAAAAATTTTATCTTCACTGTCGATCATTACGAACAAATGTGAGTATCATCCGATAACAATGGAAATGCTGAATCTCCTGATCATCTTAAATTATGATGTCGAGAATAATGATGTAGTGTATCTCAATATTGGGGAATATTTATGGCTTAAGCTGTTGCCTCCGAAAGAGTTACTTACAATACCACAAAATGAAACAATTCCGAATGGCAAAGCCATTTGGAAAGCGAATGAATGGTACAACATTTATTCCAAAACTATTGAGCTCTTGATCGTTTTGCTTAAAAATAATAAATTCCTGTTTATAAAGGACGTATTGGTCTTTATCGGGATACACGAGGAATATTTGATCGATTCCTTATTGTTGATAAAACATGAGTTGAATGAAAATATTATTGATTTGGTGAAGAAAATAATAGAACTGATATCAGAAGTTGTGCCTTATGAGAAATTGTGGCGGGCAGAACATGCTCAAAGTATGTTCAATTTGATGAGATGCGTCCAATTGATTATCGAGCAGTCTGTATCGCTGCTATACCGGCCGAATATTTTGAAACAAATGTTGGATGAATCGAAAGCTTCGCGAGATGGCGTAGCAGAAGTAATGAATGAGTGAGTAAAATAGATCCTTAATATTTGTTCAAATTTTAATTTGTATATGTACTTATATCGTTACAGCTTACTGGATTTCATTATTCTTTCGACCAAAAGTTTGATGGTGTTTAGTCCAAAATTGCTCGATTTACTTGCCGAACCGGAATTTGTGCCATCGCAGTGGTTTCCACTGATTGAAATACAGGTTGGACCTCCAAAGCTGGATGTTGAAGAATTTCCACCCCTCACTCTGCAAACGTTACTGAAAGCTATTGTGTTGTTTGTAAAGTCACTTAATTTGCAATATGTTTCTAACAAAAAATCGTTAAACTACCTACCATCGGAAAATAATAAAGATGGCATAGATGAAACGGACATCAGTTATCGTTCTAATGATGGAAAAGAATCATCACAATCTGGATGCGATTCAAAATCAACTTCTTTGTTTTCGAAAACGTTAAGTCCGCGGCCTCCGTATTCTAAATCTGTATCGGTATCATCGACCTCGACGTTGATTCCATCCAATGAAGTTTTGAAAAATATGGATTGCGATAAATGTTGTCTGGCGCTGGAATACCTCATGGCACTGCTTGCATCGCAAAGTTTACTCGCATTAAAAGATGTCAATCTATCAATTCGGGAGAAACAACTCATTCGACGTGAAATATCTACCGAATTATCAAACTATCATGATTTTGTTCGTAAGAAGGTGATCGAAACACGAATCGAAAATATTTTAATGAGGAAAAAATTAGGAATCGAATTAATGAAATTACACGATGAAGATGACGATGGCGGTACGGAAGAAAATGAGGACTCAAATAAGCAAGGCCCTTCAAGCAGTAAATTAAAAACACTTTTAGATAATTCGATGCGTAAATCAGTACTCCGACGACAACACTTGCAACACTTAGGCAGCGGTACTCGAACAAGCTTTTCAAAATCAAAAATTTTGATTTCCTCAACTCCTGCACCCCAGTCTTCGAAACGAGTCATTTTCGAGGATGAGCTGTCGAAAAATGATGCTCCTAAACAAAAAACGTTTCACGATATAAACGATCGTTACGATATTGACGTAATAGAATATTTTGAAGATACCGAAGATCCAAAATTTGCTGAGCAGTCATACGTAAAATTAGTAGAAAGTGATTATTTCCATTTGCTCTCGATAGTATTTTCAACGTTGCGATATTTCGAAGATTAAGAAAATGTTTTGTAATTTCTTGTTTTATTTTTTAAATTAACATTAAATAAATTAGAATATAGTTTGTCTAATTAACATAAACAAATTATAATTATTAATATTTAAATTCCTGTTTTGAATTGTACGTGTGGTGTGATTTTCAAGTAAGATTAAAGGAGGAGATTTCGGAATTGAAAAATAATCTGCTGACCGTTGTGTTAAAGTGTTTAGTCCGGATATTTGAAGATTTGTCTTGTACCATTGTTAAGCTTTCGGTGAAGCTCGGCTACAATACGATTACGTGGTAACTCGTAGTGGCCTCCGAACATATAAATTAGGAAGGAATTCTTTACTTCCGAACATTTCAGAAACCTATTCTTGTATTTCTTGGTTCCGAGTACTAATATGGCGACAGATTTCTAATGATTTTAACGGCGAGTGTGTAATTTGATCCAGGAAACTAGAACATAACTTATCCTAGTTAAATCAACTGACTAACTTTTGGCACGGGTTCTCTTTTGGCCCTTAAATGTTTTGTAGACTGAGGGACCACCAAAAATCTTCACCCTTGTAAGAGTACGTTAGCCTTCTTATGGTCAATAGAATTTTTGACTCGTTATCTAATCGCAATACCATTAGGTAAGCCACGTAAGAATGGCGTTCAATGGTAGACTTGATTTTTAATTGTCACGTACCTAACTAGGATTAAACCGAGTACAGGAATAGTGTAAAGGCACGTGCAATGATGATTTATTAGTATTTCTAAGCTGGCATTTCGTTAGTTTTGTTTTTCTTAGGTAAAACCGGTGCGGCTCAAAATTTTAAATTGGTAATTAAATATGAAGGATTTGAATAGGGTACAGTTGAATTATTACATAGTGTTAGATTACTTTAACTTTACAAAAGGGGAAGACAAAATCTATCTACAATATTTAAGAATAATTAACTAAGGGATAGTGAAATGAATTTTGAGAAACTTGCACTTATAATGAAAACTATTTTGGCGAAATATTTAATGAATTTTAATATCTAGAAATTCTCTAACATTATTTGGACACATGATATTTTTCCCCAAAAAATAAACCGTTGACATGGGATGAAGAAATTCAACCGAAAATTCTTTTGCTTTCCATCCATAAAATCCATTTGGTTTCACTCGGTCGCCAACCAATTCGAACGGTAATAGATTAACTCCAATCTGATTAATTTTCGAATAGAAAATTTTAAAGTAATTCCCATCGGTTGCCCGATGCCAATAGTATCCCGTTTCATCTACGTATGGACGTGCCTGTGATTTTTTTAGCGCATTCGATCTTTTCAAATCATCTACATTGAAACTTATATCGATTTCGTACGCATCTAGCCCAATCGTATTCAAATCGATTGCATTTTGAAGCGCTAAATTATCGAGCCAGTAACGTATCCCGACCATTTCTAATTCGTTGATGACGTGGTGAAACACCTGCTGCAATTTATCCAGACAACACGGCGGCGTATTTTTATTCAGGTAAAAGTAAAATGGTTTTGCGTTAACTATTTTGCCTACACAGCTTGCCGTCGCCTTTTCACAACCGTAGTACTCAATCTCGTTTGTGTATGAAACGGTTGAGATGTTTGATAGAATGGATATGGGTACTTCGGGTGGCTCGAGAAATATAAAATTACTCTCACTATTGCTATTCGTACTAGTATTGGTATTTTGTTTGTTGGATTTATCCAGGTTATTAGCACTGTTAACACCATCCTCACTAATTGCTTGGTTATAATTGTTATTGTTAGAATTTGCAACATTATTATTATTATTATTGTTATTACTATTGTTATTGTTGCTGTTGTTATTGCTATTGCGCCGATGATGATGTTGATTTGATGATTTTTTATTCGTATTGCTACTAATTTTAACCGCTTTCGTCACAACCTTCTTGATCTTGAGTTTTTTGTACATTTTTTTAAATTGCTCGCGTTTGATTTCGCTCCGTTTCTGTTTCGTGTGATACGAGGTGAATAGGCGTTTGCCATCCAGTAGTGTTGTGTTCAGCATTGTGACCTACGGACAATATTACCCAAAATTAATTCAAACTATATATGATCGATGATGATGTGCAATTTTACCTTAAAGTTATCCACTTTGGCTTGAATATAAAACATCTCTGGGAACGGTAACGAAAATGGTGATGGCCATTGCTTTAAAAAATTGGTTTCTACGAGGATAGCATGCTTTTGCAAAAACTGAAAATTAACAGAAAAAAATTTGTTATAGTAGTCATGCACACGGGATTCATGGCACCAATGTAAAGCCTAAAATTATTTATTGAATGTTTTATGTTTTATCGAAATACAATAAAATTAATCAATTCATGATATTCAATTTGTTGGCTTCTAAAAAACGTAACAGTTAGTCTTAGAAGCAATTTAAAGTAAATAAGTTGGTTTCTCTTTAAATATAGTGAAGTGACAATTTGGAAAAGTTGTGATTACTTAAGATATGTACGTTTCCGCATATCGTATCTTTTCGTGAGTGAGTGTCAAATTTTATAAGGAGCTTACGAATGTTTTGTTTAAGTATAAATTGATCGAATATTTTGGCTTTGTACAAACTTTGTGCGATCTCGGGTCTTTGAATTAGTATCAATTTTGAAATAGGGTTTGGCTAAAAATATTCCGATAATGGGATTGTTGTTGGACCCTTGTTTCGTCCGTGTTTGTTGTTTTTCTGGTAGGCGCCAGTTTCGATTCCGTGCTTGGATTTCTATTACCGACATTAAACCACACTAGCATGCTTTACTTTAATTGATATTGATTCAAATCAATTTGACTTCCACAAATGACATTTTGTGCTCTCTACTTGTTTGATCTATATTAATCTGTTTTGATTAGCTACAATGTATAATTGAAATATAAAACAGCAACTAATATTGACTTACCATATCACAATGTTCAGTTCCATTTAGCACCACACTGTATTCCAATGTCCAATTCTTTTGGCCTAAATTAATCCGATAACAATTACTGGTAGTTTTGGAATTCGATGCAAATGGTATTGCATACACCCTCCTTCCGTTATCACTTAAATCACTAGCGGTTATACTATTCATACTGTTCAACTCTTTCATAATTTTATTCAACACAGATTTCCCACTCAGTCGGACACTATCCGGCATGAAGAGCATGTACTTCGTTTTAATTTGGAATATGGGATTTAAATCTGAGAATTTCTTGGTTACATCATAATTTAGATTTATAATTCGTAAATTACTCGTCATCACATTATTGTTATTGTTGATATTGGCTGGGGCACTATTATTGTTACTATTCAGCTTTAACAAATCAACAGATGAATAGGGTAAATTATAAAAAATTACCAATATTTGCAGGGTTGGTAGTAAATTTTGAAAATTTTCTATCGTATTTTTGATGTCATTATCGAAATCATAAAAATTATTAAATATTACGGTAATCGACTTTTTTATATGCTTATTTATTAATTTATTATTATTACTATTTTTAACACTATTACTATTTATTTTATTATTATTACTATTGTGACTATTAATTATATTATTTTGCTGGGATGACGACGAAGTTTGCGCCTCAATTTTAATATTTTTGTCCACTTGAGATTTTTTATCGATGTCGCCAATATTTATACTATTACCATTCTCATTAACACTATTACTATTTGCATTGTTAGTTGGGTTGTTATCATTAAAAAAATTATAGTTTAATAAGTTAAACGAAATGAAAAAACGCCATATATAATAAATAATTAAAACATTAAATATGATTATAAAAAATGTAACTAATTTTGCATATTTGATACGCATTTTACTTCTGTGTGTTGTCCTGCAAGGTTTTCACTGCTCCGGAAAATTTTATCAATCTCGATTTTCGAGTAACTATAATTGTTGGTATAATAATTATTTTTGTAATTTACATCACAATTGAATTTTAGAATTTCGCTGGATTTTAATTCAGTATTTTACTGTTTTTGACACATGGGTTTGCCATGTTTCTATATACTTCTTCTCCTAACTGAAGATAAAAATTCTTGGGGTTGGAACTATAAAATATTTGTGTGTGCGTGTATTATTCCTTTTCCATTTTCTCTCCCTTGTTTTTTGTGCCGTGGAAAATTCCAATATTGCCAACTTACAAAAGAGGAAAATTTTTGTTTATTTGTGGAAATAAATATACACACACTAATTTCATTGGGGGGAGAAATTAACAGTGTAGTAATCGAAATATTTATTCTATTAAAGAACATTATATTTAATCGATATACATCGACATATCAAACAATAACTCATTTTTAGAGTAAGATTGCCTCTATTTATTGTAGTTTGGGTTAATACCGCTCTTCGAATAACTAATTGTAAAGAATAATCGTCATCGATCGCTCCATTCTAATGAGAACGTTGAAATCGTTTTCCAATTTTCTTGGCCATATTAACAACCCCTCACAAACCTGCTCTTATGCTTCTTTAATATAAAATCTCTAGTGACGAGCGTTCTTGTAAAGTTTCCAAAATGCATCAATCGTAAAGCACCTGAGTCCTTTTCCGATCTTTGAATCTAACAAAATTCTTAGGTAAACGACAGGCAGGAGCGTTATTTGATGTAGGTTGTTAAAATACTTGATGTTGATGCTTCTTTTAAAGTACGGCAACATCAAGCCTAGACCTGGTCCAGGTTCCACGTAAGTGGCTGATGCACTCCCTCCGCATCTAATTTATTGATCTCTTCATTATCATGCGGATACCTCTTTGGTTGGGCCCATTGTAGTATAATTTTATTATGCGGATAGTGCTTTAATATGTGTCTTAAAAAAATGCAGCCTGGCTGTCTGATGCAATGGAAATGGATATTGGACAACTTTGCGGGTTCTAATCTCATAGAGAGCTGAATTAAAGATTGCACAATTTATGTTTGAAACGCAGTAGCTTACTTTCTAAAGAAACATATCAATCTCACCGAAGGATCTGATACGTTCAGTACAAAATCCGTTAAACCACCACTAATATATATATTTCAGTTATAATCACACTAAATTGTTTCTGGAGCGAGAGCCTTTTTAAGTAAAAAAGTGGAACGTACCGCAATGCTAGACTGGCTCTGAAGATACGTTAAAGGTGGTCTAAGATAACCACTCCGTTATGCACAAAGGCAGAGAAAGTACTATCTGTGTCTGGTGTTATGAACTTGGAGAAATAACAGATGTTCCTTCCTAATCTTTTTCTATTCACTATCTGAACGGACAGTTGTTAGCCTCTAGAACTTGGTTTATGGTTGATCGGTAGAATATCTAACTTCCATTGATCTTAGATTCCTTCATAGTTCCTGGAAAATAGGTTTCGAATAAAAGCCCTAGAGCAGCTGTAGATATTTTTTTTGTATTTGGATGCTAAGTAGTCTACGTTTGGAGTATATTTTGTTAATTTTAATGCAACACATGCCTCAGAATTGTATCGAATAGATGGAAACAATTGCCAGCTTTCTTAGAGATAAGAAATTGTTTGGAATGGTTTGTCATACTTTCAATAGCTCATCCTCAATATTTAACGATTTAGTATATCGTTCCTCAAACCATTTTCAATAGTGGTTTTAAAATTTTAAAATTTTTCACTCCACTTTAGGCTACACTGAAATTCATACAATTCAGAATCGAACTCATAAAAAATTATGCACCGACAAAGTCATGAAAATCACCATCAGATAAGAACTTGTCACTCTAGCGAACAAATTTAATCAAGTTTTTAATTTTGTTAACGTCTTTGAACCGAGTTGCGAAAGATTCCTGTGATTGTATTAAACACCTCGCTAAATTGTACAAATAATTCTTGTGACTCTGCCTTTTCAAATACTTCAATATCTGCCACAAACTTTTTTAAATTGAGGAAATATTTGAGAAGTGGGTAATTTCCAAACGAACATTCCATGTATTGCTTAAGTAACTCCAGCTTCATCTCAAAAGCGGTAATACGACCAAATAATGTATCTAACGATTTTCCGTTTCCCTATGCATTTTTCGATTTTCATTAACCAATTGGTATTGGTTAATCTGGAAATACTTTTTTCTTATATAGCAGAAATAAATAAAATTACGTCCAAAGAGTGAACAAACCTATGATAAAACTCGACAAAGCCAACAGATCTGCTTTAAATTGTCTTTTCGCTAAATCACTAGCAACGAGATTATTTATAACTTTAGCAACCGTTTCCATTACATGATTTAATTGAAATAATCCATACTTTGCAAGTAAAACATGGAAATGGATCATATACAATGGAATCCCATTACTAGATGACCTATTTCTTTTCCCAACAAAGTTTTAAATCCAGACTCTTTGCCGATCATGCTAGGACATCCATCAATAGAAATTGAACAAATTTTTCAATATTGACATTCGAATAAATTAAAGCTTTTTTGACAACTCTAAAATATTAACACCTCTTGTTCGTTCTGGTAATGTTCTCTTTATCCTTATTATCAAAATTTTCATTTCATTTCATTTATTTAATTAATAAAATTTAGCTATAAATTGTACACATTTCGAGCTCTAAAGCTCAGTTGTAATACTACGTGCAATCTATGAAAAATCCAATAATTTTAATCCTCGAAAGTTAGCGCAGTTTATAATAGCGGTTTTAAAAAATTCCCCGTTACCAAATGCCCTTCCATATTTAGCTATTTCACTGGTTATGCAAGCATCATAATTACAATAACAACACAATCCAGAGGAGGAGTAAAGTTTTAAAAGTCGAGGTTTTTTCATTTGTTACTTTATTTGTCCATTTTCTTCTTTTTTGTGAATAATTTTGTGGCGTGCCGACAGAATTTTTAAACGTGCCAAGTTTGGCACGCGTGCCAAGTTTGGCACGCGTGCCACGCATTTGCGATCAATGATTTAGAGCTTACTAATATCCAAACTCTACGTAACCACCGAGTTGTTGCCTATATTGTTTTTGTTCATCGATTGATATCTGGCGGTGCTGAATCTCAGGAAGTAATCGAAAATATAAATCTCAAATTGAATTCTTGTGCCTTGTGAATGGTGTTTACTTTAGGATGTACCTCACAGAACTGAATACGGTCAAAATGAGGCCATTACTTGATTGTTGCAAGAAGTAAATAATCAACACAACTTTTTCGATTATAATAAGAACAAGATTATACATTATACCTTAAAGAAACTTTTATATGCAAACGTTTTAACTAATTATTTTTCTAAATTTATTTTACTCTATAGTTTACTTTTTTCCTTTTAATTTTTATTTTAAAATCATAATTTTTTAACATTTTATCAATTTTCACTTTTTTTTTAAATCTAATCTGTTTGAATTAAGCAGATCGAACTCCCACTATTCCTTTTTCCTCCGTCAGGGTATCTTTCTTCTGAACTGTCACATCTAGTATCTTCACCAGTATACTTTACTTTCCGTTAATTTTAATTTTTTGTTCCTAAAAATGTATTTAATTTGGTTTCTTGGTTCAGCAGCCTGATTTCACTACGTATAATTCCTTTGATGGAGACTCCCAGTGATCAGTCAGGGAAGGGTAATTGGTCGTTGGGAATTATTATTATTATAAATTATTAACATAAAATGAGTTCCAACCGATATTAATAAAACGATTCACAAGTTGTTTGAAATTAGCACGGGAAAAGGAGATCGTTTAGTTTTTTAGATTTGTTCAGTTTTGAATAAATTATTTTGATCTAATTTTCAGCTTGAACAAAACTATTAACATCACACAATTCTTTTAAGAACTCATCAACAGTATAAGACTGACTTATCATTTACATACAATCTTGAATCTTTTAATTTGGTATTTCATATGAATCTAGTAGTTTTTTGATAACTTCTTCTTCAACTCATAAACTGATCTTTTATGAACAATTTTAAATGAAGAAATTCTAACCTTTATACCGAGAGGGTTTACTTTGTCTTTAACGTTTTCCTTAGTTGTCTTATTGGCCACAATTTTGGTTTATTTTAATTCCTTAAAAGCAGGCAGGTAGGGCCTGCAAAGCGGACACCTCATTAATTTTAGTTATAGCGAGTTACATCTCAGTGCAAATTTATATTTGGTATAGGCTTCTCTGATCCATCCAATAAATTTTCTGTTATATTTTCTTTATTGCGGATATCATTCAAGAATTCAGGATGTATTTAAGCTGCCCGGAATCTACAGTTCGCTCATTAGAATGATTTTTTCATTAATCAATTTTTTTATGGAAACGTTTTTACAGTCAATACCAACTGTCACAACACTTGACACTTTTTGAACCTTCTTTTAATTTTCCATTCCAAAATAGTTCAAATCCAATTGTTAAGTAACATGTAAAGTTTGCTACATGTAGGTACTGCCCTAAAAATATTTTGTAGTAATTGTACATACTTTTAAAATTATATATTTTATGTTTTTTCGTGACTTATAAGATTATTAAGATAGATTCAAATACAATAAATTCAAAATGACGTCAAAATATTATCATGATATTTGCTGAATGGGAAAAAGGCCTTTTACTGAAACAGTTTACTAGTACCCAGTCGCATTTGTAATAATTGTCGGTACCATTTTTATGAATTGTTTTGTTTTGCCGTGTGAACTTCTATCATTTTCATTTTAGGCAACTGCGTTGGAGTAGGAAGACCTACTATAAGGGTTTCTTATTTGTAACCTCACTCTATATTGGCCATAGTGTTATTGATAAATCCGCGCCCAGTAACTGTTCAGTGGCTTAATTTTTCTATCTTTTCCGAGTTTTGCAGACGTTCAATCCACTTACCACTGGTCCTTGCACTACGATTAGTATATGTTAGTACTGGTGCCAAACTGATATTTGAACAAAATTCGGTAACTTTACAGCCCAAAACTCGTTAACTGATTGGGATAAACCTTAAAGTTTTAAGTCACACTTAAAGCATAGACAAATAAATGAATAAAGATCTCTAAACCAATGGAACATTTATGTTTAAATCAAATTCTCGATGTCGTTACAAATGGAAAAAATTTTCTAGCGGCTGTTAGTAGAAATATTAGTTAATACTCAAACCCTATTTTGGTCTACATTATGAGCGCAATACATATTTCTCGCTCAATATATGTTTTCAATACGCGCGCGACAAATAAAAAATTTTATATTTGTGTATGCAGTAAAAAAGAAACAAACGGAAAATAACAAATTCAACTTATTTTTTATTTTCGTTTGAAAGTATCCTTTCTCTTATTCTAATATATATGTATGATTTATATTTTAATAAAACAGAATGAAATGAAACTAAAACGCACGTATTATGTATATACATACTCGTATATACATATGTACTATTTAAAATAATGTTTATGCACGATCGATAATTTCTTGTTTAGATATATAGAATTTAAACACGTGGTGACCATAAAAAGGAAGATGATCTATTTTAGATGTAAGTATGTAGCTACGATGATTGTTTTGGTGTGCTGCATGAAGTATAATTTAAAAAACGAATATTTGGAGGAGATGATAAGAAACATCAAAAATTTATGAACGAAAGGGAAAAATATTATAATTAAATGGTTTTTTAATGATCGCAGAAAACAATTACATATACATATTACATATTTGTGTTTGGTTATATTATGTATATTTTATATGCCTATCTATACTGGTTTGTCCAAATTAAATACATTCATGACTAAATTTTCCCTAAGTATACTATTAAGGATGATGCATGATTTAAATTCGATAATTTTAAAATACCTAATAATTTTATAAATGATTTTATTTTTGAGAAAATGAATAAAATCAGCTTACACCGGAAAGATGTCTTTGGGAAAATGTACTATGTATTTGGATTTGTCTCCAAAAAATTGGTCAAGCATACAAATTTTTGTTAACGTTTTCCCCTTATTCCATATTATCTGAAGCATGGTAGGACTTGGTTTGTTTCAACTAGCTTTTGCAAATATTTTAAGACGTCGAAAATAAAAGCTAGTTTTTGATTTTAACTAAATTTGCAAAAACATTAATATTTCGATTGCGGTTGTGGTATATACATATATAGAATTATGAGTATACACAATATCCGTGCAATTCTATTTTTAATCTGCTAACCCCAAATTAAAATCATCCTAAGGTTTTAAAATGACAATATATAAATATTTCGTTGTTCGTTGTTGTCAATTGATTTACAAGCTCACATTAAAAGTACACTGCAATTTTTCAGATACCAACCACCCCTTATCATGAAAACTACCCCAAATTTCTCTAGAATAAATGACCACTTCTTTGAAAATTTCAAAAATAGACTATTCAATATCGGATAATGGTTATCGCTTTATAATCCACATCAGAAATGCAATTCGATTGTTAAGTTGTAGCTTTAAATCATGGACACAAATTTATTTAGCCACCCACTTTATTTATTAGGTGTATAACAATTTCTACAGATTTTGTCTTCGCGCTTAAAATTATATTTAAAATAGAAATATATTCACGGTATTTTGTGATTTTTACAGGATCGTGAGTTACATTACCTATCAGAATAGCAGAGTTTACAATGGCAACTGATAAACAGCACATTCGGCACTGCATTCTATACGAATTCCAATAAGGAAAAAAGCTTCTAAAGCACGGGAATCAATTTGTAGTGTTCTTGGTGCTAACCTTGTGTCTTATGAAATTTGTAATTATTGGTACAAACATTTTAGAAGTGGTGATTTCGATCGTAGCGACAGCCTCGAAAGTTTGAAGATGTGCGAGCTAACCTGGAATCTACAACAGCAACAGACAACTCAGAAAAAACCTAATACCTAAATAAAATAATGCGTAATAATTGGATTCACATTAGTTTTCAATTCCTATAAAAATCATAAACATTTGATAGTTTAAATTCTCCTAAACTTCTGAAACTTTAAATGAATTGTAAGAAATATGTACTATGGACTTGAAGGATATAAAAATTAACTAAATAGAGTAAAATATTTTCTGGACAGTTATTTTTCAGTAAGTATCTTCTCCTGTACTAAATATTAATTTATTGCATTAATATGCCCAGTACCATGTGAATTTTCTAAAACTGGTTATGTAAATGTATTTAATTAATGTGTAATAATCCATCATCATTAGTCATACATACTTTAATCGTATATAGTCCAATGAGTTGTCACAGATTTTAGTGAGGCCTCATTAAACCTTATATGAAACATGTCTTTGTTTTCGGTGAGACTTCAGTGGGCTGAACTTGCTCGACATGTTTAAAGAGTTCGTAGTATAAATATTTTTTGTATATAAAATCAATAAGGACTTCTGCCTGATGACCTAAATCAAGGACAGGATCACGAACGCCGCACGGAAGTCCCAGAAAATATTCGAACCAAATTCAAATAAAATTAATTATAAACGGAACACACAATCTAAATTTAATAAAATAAAAAACATTTCGCGCTAACATAAAAGGTTAGAGGTTCACAATTTAGAATTAAAATAGAACAAAGAAAAATATTTTGAATATCAGTGAAACTAGCTTTATTGGATAGATAATTTTATGCTTGAATATGATTTCGGCCATGTGGCCACAGCGTCTGGCGCGTAGATGGCGCAACCTGGATGTTCAATTTTTATACACTTTTCGCAGCAATTCACAATTTTTCTTTTTTGCCGAATTTTGTGTTCCAAGAGTACAATCGTCTCTGGTTTACCAGCGTTGACAAGTGACTTAACATATCCCCAAAGAAAATAATCTAATGGAGTAAGATCACACGATCTCGGTGACCAATTAACAGGACCATTACGTGAAATTAGTCTTTTATCAAATATTCCGCACTGTGTGGCATGTGGCACCGTCTTGTTGGAGCCACATATCAGCAATATTTATGGCAGCCAATTGGGGCACAACAAAGTTAGAAATCATGTCCCTATACCGTTCACTGTAATATTCTGACCTTCATTGTTTTTGAAGACATGTAGACCAATGAATCCGACAGCACATAAAGCGCACCAAATAGTGATTGTCTATGGATGTAATGATGTTTCGGCAAAGGTTTGTGGATTACAATTACAATTTTTACAGGAATTATAATGTAAACATTTGTTTTTAGCTTACCAAAATATGGAGAATTGAAAAAGCAATGGTTGAAAGCAATTGGCTTCGGTGAACAAGATGTACTAAGTGCATGATTATTCGATGCCACAGACAAAAGAGAATCAGAGGAGTTTCTTAAGAAAATCAGCCATTCTCATCTTGTTCATTTACGAATCAACGTGTGGATTTGAAATCATTGAAAATTATCTTAAAAATACATGCCCCCCAATATTAATCAAACCGTAAT
Source organism: Nephrotoma appendiculata (assembly GCA_947310385.1). Classification (NCBI taxonomy): domain Eukaryota; kingdom Metazoa; phylum Arthropoda; class Insecta; order Diptera; family Tipulidae; genus Nephrotoma; species Nephrotoma appendiculata. The sequence goes on along the minus strand of OX371225.1, from coordinate 317,478,353 downwards.
TTCATATCATACTGAAAAAACATGTTTGTTTGAAAATTTGTTTCCCAAGACGTTTATTCAACTTCTATAAATGATGCTAACTATATTATCGGGGCCAATTTAAAAGTTTCTTCTCAAGTTGAGGAAGATCCAATCTATGCGTTGAACTTATTAAGTGATTTGGCAATCAAGTCTTTGCGTTTAAATAAAACTAATAAAGACCATGACCAGGATTATTTACCACCAATTGACGAAGTACCTGAACTGATGGTATTCGGAACTAATATAGATTTTATCATCGTGAATTGATAAAAAAATTTAATGACGATAATATATCCGATTTAAATAAAAGTCCTTTGAAATTGCAAACCATTACAAAAATCTCAAATAGTTCACCTCTTGGTGCTAGCAATCGTAGTGGTACTACTTCTTCTGATTTTGTTAATAAAAGTATAAAACCTTCTTACATATACAAACAATTTAATAAAATAACGTTAAAACGAGCAATGGCCTCATCACGTGCTGATCTTTCTACGAGTTCAAGAAGGACTTCTTTAAGGACTAAATTCGAAGAATCTACGACAAACAAGTATGAGATAAAGAAGAAAAAAATATTATTTTGGGCCACCTGATAGACGAACTTGAAGAAAAAATTTTTATTAGTTCTTGCCAGAAGGATAATTTTTTAAACCATTCTGACTCAAATTCAATTTTTTGAGATAAAATTAAAAATCAAAAGTTAGGCAGAAAATATTCAGAAGAAATACGGAAGTTTGCTTTAAATTTAAACTTTTATTCTCCGAAGGCATAGGCCATATGTTCGAAACCAATTTAAAAACTGCTTGCCTCATTCTCATACACTTGCTTATTGGTATAAAGTAGTAAATGGGCATCCAGGTTTTACTTCAGAATCTTTTCATATTTTAAAGTTGCTGGTCTGATCAAAAAAGGAAGCAGATGAGGTTGTTATTGAAAATGTATGCTTGGATGAGTTGTCCATTCATCCAAAATGCGAGTATGATTTCCACACCAATAGAATACAGGTAACCCTCCAAGAACACGGCGTTCAAAGAACACGGTTTCGAAGAACACGGATACCCATTTCCTCAAATTCCACGGTTTCAAACAACTCGATTTTCGTTATTCTCTTTTATTTTGTGTTTTGTATATCATAACAAAAAATAAAACGTAACGTTTTTTTTATTTTATTTTTTGTATTATTGAACAACACGATTTCAAAGAACACGGAACGAATTAATCGTGTTCTTGGAGGGGTTCCAGTATCATGATACGCCTAGTTTGAAGGTAGCGACCCAAATGATAATACTTTAGCTACCCAAGTAATTGTGTTTATGTTTGTCAGTTGTACTGCTCGTTGGAAAATTACTCTTGGATATTTCCCTATTAGTAGCTTAACATCTGTATAAAAGAAAAATATGATAGAGTTTCACTTGCCTTTATTACACAATATTAGGGTTGTAACAACTGAAACAAGCATAAAATTATCTATCCAATAAAGCTAGTTTCACTGATATTCAAAATATTTTTCTTTGTTCTATTTTAATTCTAAATTGTGAACCTATAAAAAAACACCGTTTATGTTAGCGCGAAATGTTTTTTATTTTATTAAATTTAGATTGCGTGTTCCGTTTATAATTAATTTTGTTTGAATTGGGTTCGAATATTTTCTGGGACTTCCGTGCGGCGTTCGTGATCCTGTCCTTGATTTAGGTCATCAGGCAGAAGTCCTTATTGATTTTATATACAAAAAATATTTATACTACGAACTCTTTAAACATGTCGAGCAAGTTCAGCCCACTGAAGTCTCACCGAAAACAAAGACATGTTTCATATAAGGTTTAATGAGGCCTCACTAAAATCTGTGACAACTCATTGGACTATATACGATTAAAGTATGTATGACTAATGATGATGGATTATTACACATTAATTAAATACATTTACATAACCAGTTTTAGAAAATTCACATGGTACTGGGCATATTAATGCAATAAATTAATATTTAGTACAGGAGAAGATACTTACTGAAAAATAACTGTCCAGAAAATATTTTACTCTATTTAGTTAATTTTTATATCCTTCAAGTCCATAGTACATATTTCTTACAATTCATTTAAAGTTTCAGAAGTTTAGGAGAATTTAAACTATCAAATGTTTATGATTTTTATAGGAATTGAAAACTAATGTGAATCCAATTATTACGCATTATTTTATTTAGGTATTAGGTTTTTTCTGAGTTGTCTGTTGCTGTTGTAGATTCCAGGTTAGCTCGCACATCTTCAAACTTTCGAGGCTGTCGCTACGATCGAAATCACCACTTCTAAAATGTTTGTACCAATAATTACAAATTTCATAAGACACAAGGTTAGCACCAAGAACACTACAAATTGATTCCCGTGCTTTAGAAGCTTTTTTCCTTATTGGAATTCGTATAGAATGCAGTGCCGAATGTGCTGTTTATCAGTTGCCATTGTAAACTCTGCTATTCTGATAGGTAATGTAACTCACGATCCTGTAAAAATCACAAAATACCGTGAATATATTTCTATTTTAAATATAATTTTAAGCGCGAAGACAAAATCTGTAGAAATTGTTATACACCTAATAAATAAAGTGGGTGGCTAAATAAATTTGTGTCCATGATTTAAAGCTACAACTTAACAATCGAATTGCATTTCTGATGTGGATTATAAAGCGATAACCATTATCCGATATTGAATAGTCTATTTTTGAAATTTTCAAAGAAGTGGTCATTTATTCTAGAGAAATTTGGGGTAGTTTTCATGATAAGGGGTGGTTGGTATCTGAAAAATTGCAGTGTACTTTTAATGTGAGCTTGTAAATCAATTGACAACAACGAACAACGAAATATTTATATATTGTCATTTTAAAACCTTAGGATGATTTTAATTTGGGGTTAGCAGATTAAAAATAGAATTGCACGGATATTGTGTATACTCATAATTCTATATATGTATATACCACAACCGCAATCGAAATATTAATGTTTTTGCAAATTTAGTTAAAATCAAAAACTAGCTTTTATTTTCGACGTCTTAAAATATTTGCAAAAGCTAGTTGAAACAAACCAAGTCCTACCATGCTTCAGATAATATGGAATAAGGGGAAAACGTTAACAAAAATTTGTATGCTTGACCAATTTTTTGGAGACAAATCCAAATACATAGTACATTTTCCCAAAGACATCTTTCCGGTGTAAGCTGATTTTATTCATTTTCTCAAAAATAAAATCATTTATAAAATTATTAGGTATTTTAAAATTATCGAATTTAAATCATGCATCATCCTTAATAGTATACTTAGGGAAAATTTAGTCATGAATGTATTTAATTTGGACAAACCAGTATAGATAGGCATATAAAATATACATAATATAACCAAACACAAATATGTAATATGTATATGTAATTGTTTTCTGCGATCATTAAAAAACCATTTAATTATAATATTTTTCCCTTTCGTTCATAAATTTTTGATGTTTCTTATAATCTCCTCCAAATATTCGTTTTTTAAATTATACTTCATGCAGCACACCAAAACAATCATCGTAGCTACATACTTACATCTAAAATAGATCATCTTCCTTTTTATGGTCACCACGTGTTTAAATTCTATATATCTAAACAAGAAATTATCGATCGTGCATAAACATTATTTTAAATAGTACATATGTATATACGAGTATGTATATACATAATACGTGCGTTTTAGTTTCATTTCATTCTGTTTTATTAAAATATAAATCATACATATATATTAGAATAAGAGAAAGGATACTTTCAAACGAAAATAAAAAATAAGTTGAATTTGTTATTTTCCGTTTGTTTCTTTTTTACTGCATACACAAATATAAAATTTTTTATTTGTCGCGCGCGTATTGAAAACATATATTGAGCGAGAAATATGTATTGCGCTCATAATGTAGACCAAAATAGGGTTTGAGTATTAACTAATATTTCTACTAACAGCCGCTAGAAAATTTTTTCCATTTGTAACGACATCGAGAATTTGATTTAAACATAAATTTTCCATTGGTTTGGAGATCTTTATTCATTTATTTGTCTATGCTTAAAGTTTTTTGGTAAATTGGCAGACCCCATAAAGTTTGGCGGAAACCGGTGTACCGGAAGTGACAGTTTCCTAAAGTGACAATTTCCTATACTAAAATCCATCTTTTTAGAAGAAAATCACTTTTGAACAAATCCCTCATTGTCAAAATTTATCTTTCCTAAAATCCGTACCCAATTTTGTCAAAACCCACTATTAACAAAATCCATTATTTACGAAATCCGCCATTCCCGACACGGACACGGACAGGCACATGGACAGGGACACGGACAGGGACGCGGACACAAGCACAGACGCAGTCACAGACACATACATCAGACATCAGGCATCAGACTTAAAATATCAGACATCAGACGTCAGACAGAGACACAGACATCAGACCCAAACACAGACATAGACACAGACATCAGATATCAGACATCAGACACTAGACACCAGACACCAGACATTAGACGAAGACAACAGATATCAGGCATCAGACACCAGACTAGACGTCAGTGGCCCTATTCTGGCTTTCCCTGGGAATAGGGAATTGGGATAAATATTTTCATAGCATTTTTGTCTAAATTGTATTTTTCTGGCCTACTGAGGGAACATGATTGGTATTAATATTTTCGAAACAAAGTTAAATGGGAAAATGTTTTTCCCTACAAAAATTTTGTGGAACAAAAGTTTCCCAAATCACTTTGTTTTGAAATTTTTTGCACTAAACTTATTCTTTCAGTAGGCCAGAAAAGTATAATTTTAACAAAAATGCTATGAAAATATTTTTCCCAATTCCCTATTCCCAGGGAAAGCCAGAATAGGGCCACAGATATCAGACACAAACACAGACATAGACACAGCCACAGACACAGCCACACACAAACACAGACACATGCGCAGACACATACATCAGACATCAGGCATAAGAAATCAGACACAGACACAGACATTAGACATTTGGCATTAGACATTAGACATTAGACATTATAGACATTAGACGTTAGACATCAGACGTTAGACATCAGACATTAGATATCAGATATCAGACATTAGACATTATACATCAGGCATCGGACATCAGACATCAGACACATGCACAAACAGAGACGCAGACACAGATACAGACACTATCAAAGACAGTCACAGATGTACATTGTACATGATTAGTAGTATTATAACATAATTGGAGCAATTAATTTCATAATTATTTTTCGATATTCACAAATTTAAATCAAAATCCATGCAATCGACAATTTTTGCTTGTTTCGAATTCATTCTTAATCAGTTTCCAAAATTCATAAAAAATCCAACGAATTCATCGTTTTTATTTCTTTTGCAAGCCCGGCGTTGGGTTGGATTCGTTGGAATTTTTATGGATTTTGGAAAAATGGATGGACTAAAATGGATTTTGACATGAATTTTGTCAATAATAGATTTTATGATAATGGAAACAGGAATGAATTTGGTGAATTTTGTCAAAAGGGGTTTATGACTAAAGTGGATTTTATCGAAATGGATTATGATATAATGGATTTCGTGGGTAACCCATTTTTCAAGCACATCACTTTGTACAAAATTTCATTTTATTTCGAAAATAAAAGCGACGATAACATTTTCTAACCTGAAGTTCAAGCTAAACACTATATACTCGTAAGTAAATTAAAAATAGCCTTTAAAATTGGTTAACTTATATTTTACGATTTTGTTTGATTGCACAAAAATAACTTTGTTTATCGATAAAAAAATGCACGTGCTTCAAACGTGCATTTATATCCATAAACCCGTCAAGCGTGCAAGTAGTCATACTTTTGCTTATGTTGTAAAGAAAGTTACGTAGGCCGCGGGTTATGGCTCATTAATTGATCAAACTTCGAATTATTACGTGGACAAAATCACTTTACGAGGATATAACCTTAAAAGCGAAACTCCGACCATGACCTCTAGTAATATGGCCTTGAACCCTGTTTCGACACAACTTCCCTTAGCAGAAAAATCCATTGTTTTTTTCCGAACAGCAGCCATTGGCCTGCTAGCTAGAGTCGGTGTTGGGTGTGGGCCTTCGGACAACAATGGATATAAGAAGCTGCTAAAAAAAAAAAAAAAACACCAAATAAACACGAGAACACGATTACCAATCCATGCTTATTCAACCCATTTCCCCCCTTTAATTAAAAGAAATTAATTCATTATACTATCACGACAAATTTTTTTTATTATAATAAATAAAACGTTTCGTAAGGTAGACATTATCAATTTTTAATTACCATTATCTGTTAGAACAAATTTATATGTATGAAAAGTGATGTAACTTTGATGCACATAAAACACTAAATTCTTTCGAGAAACCAAAGAACGATCGTGGATAACCGTTAAAAGGTGAAAATGCGTTATTTAATTGAAACAATATAATTATTTAAAAAAAAAAAATCACTTACCATACAACAGCCTGGATGAAGCGCTTCCCCATTAAGTCGTATATGTAATGGTCCGTACACTTAATGTATCAAGGTGGTATATATTATATTGCTATATAAGAAAAAAAACACCTTTTCACACTTTTGATTTTGAAAAATAACACTAGATTCCCGGTAGCGGTAACGTTATCACTTTTCAATACTATAACTTGATATATATATATATATATATATATATATATATATATATATATATATATATATATATATATATATATATATATATATATATATATATATATATGTAATTTTAACGTAAACTAACTAAGAAACAATTTACTTTAATCGATTAAGGCACTAATAAATTAAATATTTAAATTATTTAACTAGATTAAATTAAATTAAAATACTAGGAAATTAGCATAAGGCTTTTAAATTACGGTACACTAAGGAATAATTAATTAACTATTTGGAATCCGCCAAGCACTAGTTTTCCTGTTGTGAACAGCATGACCTGTACCCCAGAATTAGCGTATAATCCGTATCCGCTTAACGTATAATTACTAGGGTGTTTACTACACCGGTAACAGTTGTTTAAGTGGATCCGATAAATGTTATATCTCTTATGGCCGCGATTTCTTCACACGCGATCGTGAATCTTGATGCACTACACACGTTCTTTTAACAAGACTAAATAAAATTGAAACCGAAAATTAGATTGTTTGTAATTAAAGCTAAAATAAGACACAACGTGAATTACCTGCTGTATAAATATAATTTGGATATTCCAAATCAAAACGGCCACAAATATTTATAGTTGAGCTATACCTAAATCCGGCAGGTGCTTAAGCTGGTCTTTAATAATGTACTTAGTAGTTACTAGTCGAAAACTTTGGCGAGACTGATGGTTATAAACCGAAAATCGCTAAGTGGTAAAATATATTCTCCGGTAAGCCATCAGAGATTTAAACCTATACGTATACTACGAGTATATAATATTAAATTCAACACAAGCACAACCTTTTTATATGCCGTAGTTGCGAAGCATGAGCAACGTCATAACATAATTACTAAATATTGTGCAAGAGAGATTAACTGCAATACCTTTGAAGGTGTGTCAGTGTGCTGCGATGATCGTATACTCATTATATATATTGATGGGATTTATATTTTTTTTTTTTTGTTTTGTTAGGACATTTCTCACCAACAAAATATTTTCATTTTATAATGAACTTGTTCGTTACACGTGGGGAAACCTACCCCTGAGATGTCTCAAAGTCGGGCTCGTAGATTTATACAGTGTGTTGAATATCTTTCATATGATAATTACCAAGGCTTTTCCCTTTTTGATCGTGAACTTCAAAGGCAACATTCCCAACAGGTCTATAAATCAGTCCTTTTATCCATCTAGGCGCTAGTTTGGCTGAAAAATGTTTGCTTGCGTCACTTAGCGCAAAATTCCTAACATAAACTACATCTCCGACTGTGAAAACACGCGTACGTGTGCGCAGATTGTAGTATTTAGCGCTATGTGCGTGAGCTACTTTGAGATGTTCAACAGCGTTTCGTCTAATATTACTTAATTTGTTGGCCTTGTTAGTAGCAGAGAAGTACCCTTCTTCAGACTGACCCAACAGTTGATAAAGATCATACTCTTTTCCATTCAAAATTTGGTGTTGACCGAACAGCATAAAATGTGGTGAATATCCAATTCCACTATGATTAGCATTATTAATTGCTGATTCAAATTCGAATAAGTGTTGGTCCCATAATCGTTGATCTTGCTTTAGGAATGATCGAATAGCTGTTAATATAGTTCGATTCACGCGCTCAGAGGAATTACTGTGGGGCGAGTATTTCGGAGTGATGGTGTGCTTAGTACCATACTTTTCTAAGAATTGTTTGAACATGAGAGAAGTAAACTGTGGTCCACCATCGGTAAATACTCCTTGAGGCACAGAAAATCGAAGTACAAGTTTTTCCAGAAAAGCGATCGTGCTTTTAGTCGTAGCCTGTCTCATTGGGTGTAACCATACAAAACGTGACAACTTGTCGAGTACTATGAGAATAACAGAATTTCCCAATTTAGACCGTGGATATGGTCCAAGATAATCGAGATAGAGAAATTGGAATGGCCTAAATACTTTCTGAGATTCTTCTCCAATCGGCGGGCGTGTAATATAATTTATGGGTTTACAGGTCTTGCAGATAACACAGTTTTTAATATATTCTTTTACCTGTTTTACCATTCCTGCCCAATAAAACTGTCGTTGTAGCCGTTCCAATGTTTTTGACACTCCAAAATGAGCAGAGGTGGGTGATTCATGAGCTCTTACGAGTAAATCCTGTGTCATTGGTGCAGGAATAACTATCTTCCATTGATTAGCTACCGAATCATCATAAGATAATCCTGAATTGAGACAAATGAGCATTTTGCCATTTTCAACACGAATATTGATTTCAGTATTTGGATTTTGTTGTATTTCATTCAATTGTGATGTATAAATTGGACACGAAAATTCAGGTGAGGCAAGATCTATGTGTAATGGGGGAATATCATCAGATAGTACATTGTTAGACTTCAATTCGGTTATAACAAGCTCGTCCATATCCATTCTAGACAGAGTATCGGGTACAATGTTTTTAGCACCACTACGGTGTATTATGTTAAATTGGTACGCTTGTAGTTTTAGTGCCCATCTGGCAAGTCGTCCACTCAAATCGCGTTGCGACATGAGCCATTTTAAGCTAGCATGATCCGTGATGACGGTGAAGGTGTATCCCTCGACATACGCGCGAAAACTCTTAATTCCGTGGACCACAGCGTAACATTCTAACTCCGTGATGGAATAATTTCGCTGGGCGGAATTAAGCTTTTTCGACGCATACGCGATAGGATGTTCACCTCCATCGTCATCAACCTGGTACAGCACACTTCCTATCCCTGTTGAACTGGCATCACATTGCACGAAAAATTCACGTTTAAAATCCGCATTCAGCAAAACGGGAGCAGAAATAAGGGCCTGTTTCAAATTATCTAAGGCAAGTTGGGCTTCGTCCGACCAACTAAAAGATTTATTTTTAGCTAACAAATTCGTAAGTGGTGTTGCTAACATTGAATAGTTTGAAATAAATCGCCGATAATATCCGGTCATACCTAGGAATCTACGAATTTGTCGAGTGTTCTTCGGAAAACAGGGTACTCACTTATACATCGGACTTTATCGGGATCAACTTGAATGGTTCCATTGCCAATAATATAACCTAGATATCGAGTAGATTTGAGTAGAAATTTACTTTTAGCGACATTTATTGTAAGTCCAGCATCTCGAAGAGAGCGACTAACTTCTTGCAAAAGCGATAGATGTTCTTGTAAATCAGAAGACGTTATCAACAGGTCGTCGAGGTAGACGAAGATTTTGTCGTGAAGATGATATGGGATGACCCGGTCCATCAGACGGCACATACGCTGCGGGGCATTGCATAGCCCGAAAGGCATTACCGCAAATTGATACAGGGGTCGGCCGGGTACGGTGAAGGCCGTCTTATCCCTTGACCCAACATCAAGAGGTATTTGCCAAAAGGCATCTTTTAGGTCGATACTAGAAATATATCGCGTTTGGTCGAGGCGGCCTAGTAACCCCTCAATGATGGGTAAGGGATAAGCGTCCTTCCTCGTGACCTCGTTTACCTTTCGGGCATCAAGACATAAGCGTATTTTTCCGTTGGGCTTACGGACTAATGTGACCGGGGAACTCCACTCACTCTCACGACACTCCTCGATCACTCCGAGACTAAGCATTCTATCGATTTCAGCATCTAGGTCAGACTGTTTTGCCGGAGAAACGGGATAATAACGTTGCTTCACGGGAATGGCGTTATCAATTAATTGAATTTCATGTTGAGTAAGTGACGTTTTACCCAAACCCAACTTCTCGGATGACGGAAAGGAATTAACAATTTCTTCGAGATGTGATTTCTCGCTAGGACTCAAATCATGCATATTAGATTCTGTAGTTGTTGAACACAACATAGATGACCCGGAACTCTGAATAGATGGAGTGGACACAATCAAATTAGTAATTGTTGGAACAATATTAAATTCACGCCAAAAATCCATCCCCAAATATAGTTTTTCGCTTAGATCAGGGCATAAATGGAATTTAAAAGGCTTGGTTTGCCCATTGAAAGTGGTGTTAAGCACAATATAACCAAATACACGTTTTCTTTGTCCGCTAGCAGTTTTTAAAGAAGAAGGTAAATTTATTATTTTATTCGCTGGATTGGATAAAAATACTTCACAGCCTTTCCCTAATACACTAAGATTTGCTCCACTGTCTGAAAGACCACAATAATCGAGATCACCCATTTTGACATTTGCGCGTGGACGTCCATCCAAAGTATCAGAAAGGATTGAAGCATTTATAAGACGCAACATTATTTTCCGTGAACACCAATATCGAACAGATCTTAATCTACGACGAGTTAATTTCGCAATACCTTCAGTAAGCGAATTCGAATTAGGAATTGGAAATGAATCAAGGGAATAAAAATGACTAGTCGTTGTAGGACTTATGGTTTGGACTTGGTCGGCCACGTATTTGCCGTTGAGTCTTCCATAGTGACAGTTTTTGGTGCTGGTTGCGTTATCGGGGGACTTCTCCCAGCTGAAAGGTTTCCCATCTGCACATTTCCCGAGCGGAGTTTACAACGCAGACAGGTATCTTCATCAGCATCTGGTAAACCACATTTCTTACAGAATTTGTGGAGAGTCTTTTCATACGGACACTGCGTGAATGTGTGTCCAAGTTCAACGCAATTAAAACAAAAGATTGTTCTGTGGGTGCTAAATGATGTTGGTTGATATTTTGGGGTAGGAACATAATTTCGGTTAATATTATGCCTTTGAAATATGGCTGACACGTTAGGATCAATTGGTTGTCCTTCCATGGTTTGAATAGCTTGCGGCGATGTGTCGTAGTACTGACTCAATGCTGGTGGTAAATTCTCCATGGTAAAATGAGTTGACTTGTGAATATTTGCCTGATATGATGGAGTTTGGGTTGATAGATTCTTCTGGCTCGGCATAGTAATTTCATTTACGTTGACATAATTCTTCCTCTGTGTATTGCCTTGCAAACCATATTCGGGGTTAAAACCTTCTTCAATCCATCCCTCCTCCAAATCACGACAACGATGCAACAGTTGATCAATTGTTTGGAAAGTCTCTCCTCTGGTAGCAATTCTAAGTCCCGGGCGCATATTCTTTTTGACTATTCGCATGAACTCAGCATCGGAATCCGGTACATGAAGAGAACTGGATATAAGATACATGTCTCTAAAGTAGTTCATGAACGATTCCTTGTTTTTGTAGTTTTGTTGTCGTTTATCGAACTCAGTTTTTATATGGTCATCCGTTCGTGCATCTCGAAAATATCGTAACATTTCCTCGCGTAAATGACTCCACGTGATCTCTTTATTGAAGTTTCTCCGTATAAAGGCCCAATACCATTCTAACGCATCCTTCGTCAGTAAAAAGGCAAACTCTCGAGTAAGTCGGTTTTGCGACACATTAAAAGTATTGGCTAAATATTCTGCTTGAAAAATAAATTTTTCCACCGCACGATCTTTCCGTTCGCCCCCATATTTAATATTCCAATGACGTAATAGATTGGATTCATCACCCCGAGATAGGTTTGGTGACGGATTTGGAATACGGTTAGGAATAATTGGTGTATGAAAGGTCTCTGATGTTTCTTTGGGCTGATACATGTAGGGAGGGACATTTACATTGGCAATAGAATTAAGAAATTTGGACGAGGTAGTTCCCTGATTGAAGCTTACATTGAATGCATTGGCGTTTCCTAAGTTCGAACCTGATTTCGTCATCCGACTGGAATCCATAGTTGGAGTAGGCCGATGTGATACTGCGTTATCCTCGAAATTAGTTAAGCTGTCAATCATACGATTTTGCTCTTGTAACTCTACATCGAATTTTACTCGTCTGGCATCGGCTATAGGAGAAACAAATTGGGATTTTAACGCGTTGATTTCTTCTGACATTTCTGCAATTACACTTTGCAATTTCGCAACGACAGGATCATTTAACTGCTTTTCGATATTGACTGGGAATACCGGTTGAGAAGTACTCTGATAAGTGGTTGGTAGTGAATAATTAAATTGTGGCATAATGCCAACATCGGAATGGGGTTTTGAAGTATCGAAAGATCTCATCTTATCCGTAGATATATTATTTTTTCTCGGTTCTTTAGAACGTAAAACGGGATTATCGGTATCCTCATCACTTGACTCAAAATTTAGATCCTCCACCTGAATCGATGTATTGTGAACTAATTCCTTAATCGAATCTGGATTTACGGTTCGTTGGGCGGTATTTGCTTCACATACAATTCTTAACAAATTAACACAGGCTTCTATAGACAATTTAGCACTTTCGGTAGCGACTCGTGAGGACTGAATGCGGGATAAGCGATCTCTTATGTGGATCAAACGTGATTCGGTTTGGGCAATAAAAACAGCATCCCCAACATTCTCAGTAAGCCCCGATTGGATTTGAGCTAGTTTATGGTTACACAACTGAACTTCACGCAAAGGGTTCTTTCGTGCGTTTTCATGCGCGCGATTAGGTTTTAAAACCGGCGCTTGGGATTCCTAATGGATAAGATCTTTAAGCACATTATATTGATTAAGATCGGTTCCTTGGAGATTTCTTACGATACACTCAATTATGAATTCGTCATGGGTTAAATAATCTACATTCATAGTCCGCTCCTTAATACCTTGAGCCACTTGCGGATCAATAGTTTCTGAGGGCAAAGTCTCACCCGCTTCCGATGATTGCTTTGCTGCACTAGTACTGCGGTTATCAATAGCACTCGCTTCGTTTTCTTTCGGCATCATTTAAATTAATATGAGACAAAAAAAAAAAATGTAATTCGAAATTCTAACTCTTAAATGACCGTATAAGTTAAGTTTTAGTCTTTCAATTATTTAATACGTATTTTCCTAGATACTAAACCGATTTAGATGATTTATAAATATTAAGTATAATATATACAAAAAAAAATATTAGCACAAAATAAATATGACGGAGTGAAATATGTACGCACTCTAATTTGTATTATGAGATAGTACAAGGTTTCATAAAGAGGGTTAAATGGGTTGTTTAATCACAACTGAAATCGTGTTCCCCGAAACTTGAACTATAAATTTTGAATACAAAAAAAACAAAAAACAAAATGAATTTAATACTCTACGATTTCTAATCCAAACGAATACCAATTATTCAACAAAACAAAATAGGATGTCTTGGATATGATTGACCACCGCAAGATTAAAAAAAAAAATAAATATTAAAATAATAACCGATAGTTACGTTAAAAAAAAACTGTTATGAATACTTTATAAATATTGCCTGGTTAAATTGACGAATAGCTAACCAAAGACTAACCTAGTAATAAAAATTTGAAATGTTTAAAATAATCTACCAGAATAAACTGGGATTTATTCCTAACCTCTTCAAACATTACCAAAACAAAGTATGATCAGTAATATCATACTCATCAACAACCAATTTAATAAGTTGGATTAGGAAAGTGTCATTACCTCTACTATCAACAGTCATTCAATTGGTTGGAATGAGAACGAGAAATTATCGATCATAAAAACAATTAACCTGAGCAATATAAAAAAAATATATTTAGAAAAAAATTACCGGAATTGATGTCCAAAAATAGCGAGTTCTGTAGATATTTGTAGACAGGGCCATGCCGCAAATTCAACAAGTTGTAAGAATACAACGGATATTTGTACGGCCTGTTGTAGACAACTACATACAAAACATTTCCCTTTAATCCATCAGTAACTAAAAAAAATAATCGTCGTAAAAAGGTTTCACTTAACTGCCTGTTAACCACACATGATGGAGATTAAACTAAAGTGGAACCGATATCTCACGCACAAGCACATGTTCAAACGAGCTATCTATGCTACCACTATAGTTCGTTATCGAAAGTAACAATCAATTAATTTAAATTTAATAAATTTGTAGCTATAATCCAGTTAAAGTAAATGCCATTTATAACGAAGCATGATGGAATAAAACAGCTACTTTTGGACTTCATCTGTAACGGAAGTTACAGACGGAAAACTATATACCGAACTTGCTTTGGACGCCATCTGTAAAGAAAGTTACGTAGGCCGCGGGTTATGGATCATTAATTGATCAAACTTCGAATTATTACGTGGACAAAATCACTTTACGAGGATATAACCTTAAAAGCGAAACTCCGACCATGACCTCTAGTAATATGGCCTTGAACCCTGTTTCGACACAACTTCCCTTAGCAGAAAAATCCATTGTTTTTTTCCGAACAGCAGCCATTGGCCTGCTAGCTAGAGTCGGTGTTGGGTGTGGGCCTTCGGACAACAATGGATATAAGAAGCTGCTAAAAAAAAAAAAAAACACCAAATAAACACGAGAACACGATTACCAATCCATGCTTATTCAACCCATTTCCCCCCTTTAATTAAAAGAAATTAATTCATTATACTATCACGACAAATTTTTTTTATTATAATAAATAAAACGTTTCGTAAGGTAGACATTATCAATTTTTAATTACCATTATCTGTTAGAACAAATTTATATGTATGAAAAGTGATGTAACTTTGATGCACATAAAACACTAAATTCTTTCGAGAAACCAAAGAACGATCGTGGATAACCGTTAAAAGGTGAAAATGCGTTATTTAATTGAAACAATATAATTATTTAAAAAAAAAAAAAATCACTTACCATACAACAGCCTGGATGAAGCGCTTCCCCATTAAGTCGTATATGTAATGGTCCGTACACTTAATGTATCAAGGTGGTATATATTATATTGCTATATAAGAAAAAAAACACCTTTTCACACTTTTGATTTTGAAAAATAACACTAGATTCCCGGTAGCGGTAACGTTATCACTTTTCAATACTATAACTTGATATATATATATATATATATATATATATATATATATATATATATATATATATATATATATATATATATATATATATATATATATATATATATGTAATTTTAACGTAAACTAACTAAGAAACAATTTACTTTAATCGATTAAGGCACTAATAAATTAAATATTTAAATTATTTAACTAGATTAAATTAAATTAAAATACTAGGAAATTAGCATAAGGCTTTTAAATTACGGTACACTAAGGAATAATTAATTAACTATTTGGAATCCGCCAAGCACTAGTTTTCCTGTTGTGAACAGCATGACCTGTACCCCAGAATTAGCGTATAATCCGTATCCGCTTAACGTATAATTACTAGGGTGTTTACTACACCGGTAACAGTTGTTTAAGTGGATCCGATAAATGTTATATCTCTTATGGCCGCGATTTCTTCACACGCGATCGTGAATCTTGATGCACTACACACGTTCTTTTAACAAGACTAAATAAAATTGAAACCGAAAATTAGATTGTTTGTAATTAAAGCTAAAATAAGACACAACGTGAATTACCTGCTGTATAAATATAATTTGGATATTCCAAATCAAAACGGCCACAAATATTTATAGTTGAGCTATACCTAAATCCGGCAGGTGCTTAAGCTGGTCTTTAATAATGTACTTAGTAGTTACTAGTCGAAAACTTTGGCGAGACTGATGGTTATAAACCGAAAATCGCTAAGTGGTAAAATATATTCTCCGGTAAGCCATCAGAGATTTAAACCTATACGTATACTACGAGTATATAATATTAAATTCAACACAAGCACAACCTTTTTATATGCCGTAGTTGCGAAGCATGAGCAACGTCATAACATAATTACTAAATATTGTGCAAGAGAGATTAACTGCAATACCTTTGAAGGTGTGTCAGTGTGCTGCGATGATCGTATACTCATTATATATATTGATGGGATTTATATTTTTTTTTTTTGTTTTGTTAGGACATTTCTCACCAACAAAATATTTTCATTTTATAATGAACTTGTTCGTTACACGTGGGGAAACCTACCCCTGAGATGTCTCAAAGTCGGGCTCGTAGATTTATACAGTGTGTTGAATATCTTTCATATGATAATTACCAAGGCTTTTCCCTTTTTGATCGTGAACTTCAAAGGCAACATTCCCAACAGGTCTATAAATCAGTCCTTTTATCCATCTAGGCGCTAGTTTGGCTGAAAAATGTTTGCTTGCGTCACTTAGCGCAAAATTCCTAACATAAACTACATCTCCGACTGTGAAAACACGCGTACGTGTGCGCAGATTGTAGTATTTAGCGCTATGTGCGTGAGCTACTTTGAGATGTTCAACAGCGTTTCGTCTAATATTACTTAATTTGTTGGCCTTGTTAGTAGCAGAGAAGTACCCTTCTTCAGACTGACCCAACAGTTGATAAAGATCATACTCTTTTCCATTCAAAATTTGGTGTTGACCGAACAGCATAAAATGTGGTGAATATCCAATTCCACTATGATTAGCATTATTAATTGCTGATTCAAATTCGAATAAGTGTTGGTCCCATAATCGTTGATCTTGCTTTAGGAATGATCGAATAGCTGTTAATATAGTTCGATTCACGCGCTCAGAGGAATTACTGTGGGGCGAGTATTTCGGAGTGATGGTGTGCTTAGTACCATACTTTTCTAAGAATTGTTTGAACATGAGAGAAGTAAACTGTGGTCCACCATCGGTAAATACTCCTTGAGGCACAGAAAATCGAAGTACAAGTTTTTCCAGAAAAGCGATCGTGCTTTTAGTCGTAGCCTGTCTCATTGGGTGTAACCATACAAAACGTGACAACTTGTCGAGTACTATGAGAATAACAGAATTTCCCAATTTAGACCGTGGATATGGTCCAAGATAATCGAGATAGAGAAATTGGAATGGCCTAAATACTTTCTGAGATTCTTCTCCAATCGGCGGGCGTGTAATATAATTTATGGGTTTACAGGTCTTGCAGATAACACAGTTTTTAATATATTCTTTTACCTGTTTTACCATTCCTGCCCAATAAAACTGTCGTTGTAGCCGTTCCAATGTTTTTGACACTCCAAAATGAGCAGAGGTGGGTGATTCATGAGCTCTTACGAGTAAATCCTGTGTCATTGGTGCAGGAATAACTATCTTCCATTGATTAGCTACCGAATCATCATAAGATAATCCTGAATTGAGACAAATGAGCATTTTGCCATTTTCAACACGAATATTGATTTCAGTATTTGGATTTTGTTGTATTTCATTCAATTGTGATGTATAAATTGGACACGAAAATTCAGGTGAGGCAAGATCTATGTGTAATGGGGGAATATCATCAGATAGTACATTGTTAGACTTCAATTCGGTTATAACAAGCTCGTCCATATCCATTCTAGACAGAGTATCGGGTACAATGTTTTTAGCACCACTACGGTGTATTATGTTAAATTGGTACGCTTGTAGTTTTAGTGCCCATCTGGCAAGTCGTCCACTCAAATCGCGTTGCGACATGAGCCATTTTAAGCTAGCATGATCCGTGATGACGGTGAAGGTGTATCCCTCGACATACGCGCGAAAACTCTTAATTCCGTGGACCACAGCGTAACATTCTAACTCCGTGATGGAATAATTTCGCTGGGCGGAATTAAGCTTTTTCGACGCATACGCGATAGGATGTTCACCTCCATCGTCATCAACCTGGTACAGCACACTTCCTATCCCTGTTGAACTGGCATCACATTGCACGAAAAATTCACGTTTAAAATCCGCATTCAGCAAAACGGGAGCAGAAATAAGGGCCTGTTTCAAATTATCTAAGGCAAGTTGGGCTTCGTCCGACCAACTAAAAGATTTATTTTTAGCTAACAAATTCGTAAGTGGTGTTGCTAACATTGAATAGTTTGAAATAAATCGCCGATAATATCCGGTCATACCTAGGAATCTACGAATTTGTCGAGTGTTCTTCGGAAAACAGGGTACTCACTTATACATCGGACTTTATCGGGATCAACTTGAATGGTTCCATTGCCAATAATATAACCTAGATATCGAGTAGATTTGAGTAGAAATTTACTTTTAGCGACATTTATTGTAAGTCCAGCATCTCGAAGAGAGCGACTAACTTCTTGCAAAAGCGATAGATGTTCTTGTAAATCAGAAGACGTTATCAACAGGTCGTCGAGGTAGACGAAGATTTTGTCGTGAAGATGATATGGGATGACCCGGTCCATCAGACGGCACATACGCTGCGGGGCATTGCATAGCCCGAAAGGCATTACCGCAAATTGATACAGGGGTCGGCCGGGTACGGTGAAGGCCGTCTTATCCCTTGACCCAACATCAAGAGGTATTTGCCAAAAGGCATCTTTTAGGTCGATACTAGAAATATATCGCGTTTGGTCGAGGCGGCCTAGTAACCCCTCAATGATGGGTAAGGGATAAGCGTCCTTCCTCGTGACCTCGTTTACCTTTCGGGCATCAAGACATAAGCGTATTTTTCCGTTGGGCTTACGGACTAATGTGACCGGGGAACTCCACTCACTCTCACGACACTCCTCGATCACTCCGAGACTAAGCATTCTATCGATTTCAGCATCTAGGTCAGACTGTTTTGCCGGAGAAACGGGATAATAACGTTGCTTCACGGGAATGGCGTTATCAATTAATTGAATTTCATGTTGAGTAAGTGACGTTTTACCCAAACCCAACTTCTCGGATGACGGAAAGGAATTAACAATTTCTTCGAGATGTGATTTCTCGCTAGGACTCAAATCATGCATATTAGATTCTGTAGTTGTTGAACACAACATAGATGACCCGGAACTCTGAATAGATGGAGTGGACACAATCAAATTAGTAATTGTTGGAACAATATTAAATTCACGCCAAAAATCCATCCCCAAATATAGTTTTTCGCTTAGATCAGGGCATAAATGGAATTTAAAAGGCTTGGTTTGCCCATTGAAAGTGGTGTTAAGCACAATATAACCAAATACACGTTTTCTTTGTCCGCTAGCAGTTTTTAAAGAAGAAGGTAAATTTATTATTTTATTCGCTGGATTGGATAAAAATACTTCACAGCCTTTCCCTAATACACTAAGATTTGCTCCACTGTCTAAAAGACCACAATAATCGAGATCACCCATTTTGACATTTGCGCGTGGACGTCCATCCAAAGTATCAGAAAGGATTGAAGCATTTATAAGACGCAACATTATTTTCCGTGAACACCAATATCGAACAGATCTTAATCTACGACGAGTTAATTTCGCAATACCTTCAGTAAGCGAATTCGAATTAGGAATTGGAAATGAATCAAGGGAATAAAAATGACTAGTCGTTGTAGGACTTATGGTTTGGACTTGGTCGGCCACGTATTTGCCGTTGAGTCTTCCATAGTGACAGTTTTTGGTGCTGGTTGCGTTATCGGGGGACTTCTCCCAGCTGAAAGGTTTCCCATCTGCACATTTCCCGAGCGGAGTTTACAACGCAGACAGGTATCTTCATCAGCATCTGGTAAACCACATTTCTTACAGAATTTGTGGAGAGTCTTTTCATACGGACACTGCGTGAATGTGTGTCCAAGTTCAACGCAATTAAAACAAAAGATTGTTCTGTGGGTGCTAAATGATGTTGGTTGATATTTTGGGGTAGGAACATAATTTCGGTTAATATTATGCCTTTGAAATATGGCTGACACGTTAGGATCAATTGGTTGTCCTTCCATGGTTTGAATAGCTTGCGGCGATGTGTCGTAGTACTGACTCAATGCTGGTGGTAAATTCTCCATGGTAAAATGAGTTGACTTGTGAATATTTGCCTGATATGATGGAGTTTGGGTTGATAGATTCTTCTGGCTCGGCATAGTAATTTCATTTACGTTGACATAATTCTTCCTCTGTGTATTGCCTTGCAAACCATATTCGGGGTTAAAACCTTCTTCAATCCATCCCTCCTCCAAATCACGACAACGATGCAACAGTTGATCAATTGTTTGGAAAGTCTCTCCTCTGGTAGCAATTCTAAGTCCCGGGCGCATATTCTTTTTGACTATTCGCATGAACTCAGCATCGGAATCCGGTACATGAAGAGAACTGGATATAAGATACATGTCTCTAAAGTAGTTCATGAACGATTCCTTGTTTTTGTAGTTTTGTTGTCGTTTATCGAACTCAGTTTTTATATGGTCATCCGTTCGTGCATCTCGAAAATATCGTAACATTTCCTCGCGTAAATGACTCCACGTGATCTCTTTATTGAAGTTTCTCCGTATAAAGGCCCAATACCATTCTAACGCATCCTTCGTCAGTAAAAAGGCAAACTCTCGAGTAAGTCGGTTTTGCGACACATTAAAAGTATTGGCTAAATATTCTGCTTGAAAAATAAATTTTTCCACCGCACGATCTTTCCGTTCGCCCCCATATTTAATATTCCAATGACGTAATAGATTGGATTCATCACCCCGAGATAGGTTTGGTGACGGATTTGGAATACGGTTAGGAATAATTGGTGTATGAAAGGTCTCTGATGTTTCTTTGGGCTGATACATGTAGGGAGGGACATTTACATTGGCAATAGAATTAAGAAATTTGGACGAGGTAGTTCCCTGATTGAAGCTTACATTGAATGCATTGGCGTTTCCTAAGTTCGAACCTGATTTCGTCATCCGACTGGAATCCATAGTTGGAGTAGGCCGATGTGATACTGCGTTATCCTCGAAATTAGTTAAGCTGTCAATCATACGATTTTGCTCTTGTAACTCTACATCGAATTTTACTCGTCTGGCATCGGCTATAGGAGAAACAAATTGGGATTTTAACGCGTTGATTTCTTCTGACATTTCTGCAATTACACTTTGCAATTTCGCAACGACAGGATCATTTAACTGCTTTTCGATATTGACTGGGAATACCGGTTGAGAAGTACTCTGATAAGTGGTTGGTAGTGAATAATTAAATTGTGGCATAATGCCAACATCGGAATGGGGTTTTGAAGTATCGAAAGATCTCATCTTATCCGTAGATATATTATTTTTTCTCGGTTCTTTAGAACGTAAAACGGGATTATCGGTATCCTCATCACTTGACTCAAAATTTAGATCCTCCACCTGAATCGATGTATTGTGAACTAATTCCTTAATCGAATCTGGATTTACGGTTCGTTGGGCGGTATTTGCTTCACATACAATTCTTAACAAATTAACACAGGCTTCTATAGACAATTTAGCACTTTCGGTAGCGACTCGTGAGGACTGAATGCGGGATAAGCGATCTCTTATGTGGATCAAACGTGATTCGGTTTGGGCAATAAAAACAGCATCCCCAACATTCTCAGTAAGCCCCGATTGGATTTGAGCTAGTTTATGGTTACACAACTGAACTTCACGCAAAGGGTTCTTTCGTGCGTTTTCATGCGCGCGATTAGGTTTTAAAACCGGCGCTTGGGATTCCTAATGGATAAGATCTTTAAGCACATTATATTGATTAAGATCGGTTCCTTGGAGATTTCTTACGATACACTCAATTATGAATTCGTCATGGGTTAAATAATCTACATTCATAGTCCGCTCCTTAATACCTTGAGCCACTTGCGGATCAATAGTTTCTGAGGGCAAAGTCTCACCCGCTTCCGATGATTGCTTTGCTGCACTAGTACTGCGGTTATCAATAGCACTCGCTTCGTTTTCTTTCGGCATCATTTAAATTAATATGAGACAAAAAAAAAAATGTAATTCGAAATTCTAACTCTTAAATGACCGTATAAGTTAAGTTTTAGTCTTTCAATTATTTAATACGTATTTTCCTAGATACTAAACCGATTTAGATGATTTATAAATATTAAGTATAATATATACAAAAAAAAATATTAGCACAAAATAAATATGACGGAGTGAAATATGTACGCACTCTAATTTGTATTATGAGATAGTACAAGGTTTCATAAAGAGGGTTAAATGGGTTGTTTAATCACAACTGAAATCGTGTTCCCCGAAACTTGAACTATAAATTTTGAATACAAAAAAAACAAAAAACAAAATGAATTTAATACTCTACGATTTCTAATCCAAACGAATACCAATTATTCAACAAAACAAAATAGGATGTCTTGGATATGATTGACCACCGCAAGATTAAAAAAAAAAATAAATATTAAAATAATAACCGATAGTTACGTTAAAAAAAAAACTGTTATGAATACTTTATAAATATTGCCTGGTTAAATTGACGAATAGCTAACCAAAGACTAACCTAGTAATAAAAATTTGAAATGTTTAAAATAATCTACCAGAATAAACTGGGATTTATTCCTAACCTCTTCAAACATTACCAAAACAAAGTATGATCAGTAATATCATACTCATCAACAACCAATTTAATAAGTTGGATTAGGAAAGTGTCATTACCTCTACTATCAACAGTCATTCAATTGGTTGGAATGAGAACGAGAAATTATCGATCATAAAAACAATTAACCTGAGCAATATAAAAAAAATATATTTAGAAAAAAATTACCGGAATTGATGTCCAAAAATAGCGAGTTCTGTAGATATTTGTAGACAGGGCCATGCCGCAAATTCAACAAGTTGTAAGAATACAACGGATATTTGTACGGCCTGTTGTAGACAACTACATACAAAACATTTCCCTTTAATCCATCAGTAACTAAAAAAAATAATCGTCGTAAAAAGGTTTCACTTAACTGCCTGTTAACCACACATGATGGAGATTAAACTAAAGTGGAACCGATATCTCACGCACAAGCACATGTTCAAACGAGCTATCTATGCTACCACTATAGTTCGTTATCGAAAGTAACAATCAATTAATTTAAATTTAATAAATTTGTAGCTATAATCCAGTTAAAGTAAATGCCATTTATAACGAAGCATGATGGAATAAAACAGCTACTTTTGGACTTCATCTGTAACGGAAGTTACAGACGGAAAACTATATACCGAACTTGCTTTGGACGCCATCTGTAAAGAAAGTTACGTAGGCCGCGGGTTATGGATCATTAATTGATCAAACTTCGAATTATTACGTGGACAAAATCACTTTACGAGGATATAACCTTAAAAGCGAAACTCCGACCATGACCTCTAGTAATATGGCCTTGAACCCTGTTTCGACACAACTTCCCTTAGCAGAAAAATCCATTGTTTTTTTCCGAACAGCAGCCATTGGCCTGCTAGCTAGAGTCGGTGTTGGGTGTGGGCCTTCGGACAACAATGGATATAAGAAGCTGCTAAAAAAAAAAAAAAACACCAAATAAACACGAGAACACGATTACCAATCCATGCTTATTCAACCCATTTCCCCCCTTTAATTAAAAGAAATTAATTCATTATACTATCACGACAAATTTTTTTTATTATAATAAATAAAACGTTTCGTAAGGTAGACATTATCAATTTTTAATTACCATTATCTGTTAGAACAAATTTATATGTATGAAAAGTGATGTAACTTTGATGCACATAAAACACTAAATTCTTTCGAGAAACCAAAGAACGATCGTGGATAACCGTTAAAAGGTGAAAATGCGTTATTTAATTGAAACAATATAATTATTTAAAAAAAAAAAAAATCACTTACCATACAACAGCCTGGATGAAGCGCTTCCCCATTAAGTCGTATATGTAATGGTCCGTACACTTAATGTATCAAGGTGGTATATATTATATTGCTATATAAGAAAAAAAACACCTTTTCACACTTTTGATTTTGAAAAATAACACTAGATTCCCGGTAGCGGTAACGTTATCACTTTTCAATACTATAACTTGATATATATATATATATATATATATATATATATATATATATATATATATATATATATATATATATATATATATATATATATATATATATATATATATGTAATTTTAACGTAAACTAACTAAGAAACAATTTACTTTAATCGATTAAGGCACTAATAAATTAAATATTTAAATTATTTAACTAGATTAAATTAAATTAAAATACTAGGAAATTAGCATAAGGCTTTTAAATTACGGTACACTAAGGAATAATTAATTAACTATTTGGAATCCGCCAAGCACTAGTTTTCCTGTTGTGAACAGCATGACCTGTACCCCAGAATTAGCGTATAATCCGTATCCGCTTAACGTATAATTACTAGGGTGTTTACTACACCGGTAACAGTTGTTTAAGTGGATCCGATAAATGTTATATCTCTTATGGCCGCGATTTCTTAACACGCGATCGTGAATCTTGATGCACTACACACGTTCTTTTAACAAGACTAAATAAAATTGAAACCGAAAATTAGATTGTTTGTAATTAAAGCTAAAATAAGACACAACGTGAATTACCTGCTGTATAAATATAATTTGGATATTCCAAATCAAAACGGCCACAAATATTTATAGTTGAGCTATACCTAAATCCGGCAGGTGCTTAAGCTGGTCTTTAATAATGTACTTAGTAGTTACTAGTCGAAAACTTTGGCGAGACTGATGGTTATAAACCGAAAATCGCTAAGTGGTAAAATATATTCTCCGGTAAGCCATCAGAGATTTAAACCTATACGTATACTACGAGCATATAATATTAAATTCAACACAAGCACAACCTTTTTATATGCCGTAGTTGCGAAGCATGAGCAACGTCATAACATAATTACTAAGTATTGTGCAAGAGAGATTAACTGCAATACCTTTGAAGGTGTGTCAGTGTGCTGCGATGATCGTATACTCATTATAT
The DNA here is from genome assembly GCA_947310385.1 of Nephrotoma appendiculata. NCBI lineage: Eukaryota > Metazoa > Arthropoda > Insecta > Diptera > Tipulidae > Nephrotoma > Nephrotoma appendiculata. The sequence goes on along the minus strand of OX371225.1, from coordinate 317,453,117 downwards.
ATATTGATGGGATTTATATTTTTTTTTTTTTTGTTTTGTTAGGACATTTCTCACCAACAAAATATTTTCATTTTATAATGAACTTGTTCGTTACAATGTTTTGTCATAATTGTAATTTATTGTTTGGTTTATAGTAGGAATGTTACTTTGAAGAAAGTACATAACCAACCGATGTACAAAGAAAAATCTGAGCAGCAATTTGTTATAATCATTAAAAATATTAATTTTCTAATTATTGGAGCTTTCCCAATCTTCATTTTTAAACAACGAAATCTGGATAGATTCGATCAAAATTGAACTCTTAGCTTACCTTCCAGAAATCAACAACCAAAAACCAAGGTCATTGTAATGTACACAAATATGTAATTCATACAAAAAAAAAATTATCCTAAAATTTTTAGTTTTGCTAAAACTATTTGTACCAAATGTAAGTTTAGTGTGAATCGCCTTTTTATTGAATACCAAATTCTTCATATACAAATGGATTTTGGCTCTAAAATTCATACAAAATTAGAAAGTTACAATTCATCGTAAAATCATTTCATACAAAAACATTGACTATGCTAGAGCGTTTCGCACCAATACAACTTTTCCATAAATGTTCCTTTCTATGAGCAATAAATTCCTTATACAAAAACAAATTCATACAAATATAAAAAATTACAATTCACTCAAAAACATGTGGATACATGTAAGCTAAATAAGCTAAATAAATAATTTGAGCTTAATTTTCTAGGATGTCACATTTACCTAGAAGCTCTCGGTGAGGTGAGAATTATAATAGGGTGTAAATCAAAAACAAAAAATCGTTTTAATAACAAATGAAATGATCCATCAATTCCTTGAAAAATATATAAGTTTCAGTTACAGCGGAACCACCAATCCACAGAAACAAAAAATTTGTTCATTTATTTATAAATTTCTCATCATGTAAATTGAGTGCGGTCTCATGGTCCAAGCTAATTAAAATAAAAATGCGTTTGCTCCCTGGTGAGTTTATACCTGTGTCATTCGCTAAATTTAGAATTACATTACCGGTATTTAATTAGGTTTCCTCTTTTTAATTAAATAATTGAATTCTCTTTATCCATTTCCACGCTCGTTATTTTTCTCAAATCACGATAAATCGATTAAGTAACATCAAACCATAAATAATACAACACAATAATCGTTATAAACACACTCCACATGATAATCTTTTAATCGGAAAAACTACTTGAAGTTGAATTCCCCTCAACACATTTTCTCAACCTACTACTCTCTACGTTGAGTGAAGAAAATGTTCATTCAGAAATCGCAAATATTAAAGCAAATTCTGAAATATGTGCGCGCACAACATTGTATGTGGAGATACTTAGGGTAGGGAAATTATAAATACTCTGTGTAAAAAGAAAATGAAATAGAAAATTGGTTCGTTGCGTATTTGAGAAAATCTTTGAACTTCAGTAGTATTTCAATGTTAATAGTGTACAGACTATAATTATCGAATTAACACGCCGTGGCCCTTAAATAAAATAAAAATAATAATTGTAGAGTGGTGGATATTTAATTAATAACGATTTTTTATTGTGTTCTCTTGACTTCAAATTTTTAGTTATATAACACTGACGAATTCTGTGTGTCAATTATACAGTGTGGTGCTAAAGCGTTACCATCATAATGTTAAATCAAACATCACCGTTGCGCTCGATTGCAAAAAATACGAAAAGAATTTTAGGCTGCAACCCAGTGATATCAACATCGACAGTAACTTCGGTCGTTGGCAAAGGCGAATCTGAAGGACGAAAATCGTTTTGTAGTATATTAGGAAAGGGTACGGCTGATCGTTCACTGAATCATGGTAGTCCCATAAAAAAACATAATTTACTTGTGGTTACAACAAGTCCGCAGACGAATGGTTTTGTATATAACTTTCATGATTCATCGATTAACAAGGTAAGATTAATTTTTTTTATTGTGATGCTAATTAATAAAAATTAGTGATTTTTTGTAAAAGTTTAGTTTTATTGATTTTTCATCTGTATCCGAACGAAAATTTCATTTTGGTTGTATATAGTTTTTTTTGTGTATGTGGGTCACGAAACCATGACGTCATTATAGTTTGGCATTCACAATTTTTGGAGAAAAATTAAATTGGCTCGCTCTTATGTCTATGCCGTAATAACAAAACTCTCGTATTATCATATGATGTGAGTATTAATGACGTCAAAGAGGAAATGTGTGGGTCAGTGTGAAACTCATATATTAATTGTTTTTTGTGTACGACAATTTCATCACACCTTTTTAAGTTGCTTTATTTTTTAATGTAATTGCTAAATAAATACTTTTCGTCGCGGGCCGTGGTCATTCATTTAGAATTATGTCAAATATTTCTTCAGCGTGGCATTGACGTGTTAGTGAAATTTTAATATTTTAATGTGCGTTAAATACTTGTGCTATAGAAAATGAAATGTGTAACGCAAGGTCGTAAAAATTGACAATTTAGTGATTATTAAAGATTACGGGTATAACCTTCAAAAAGTTAAAGTAAATTTAGACGCCTATATAAATCAATTGATAAGACTAGACAAGATTTTATTATTGGTAATTTCACAATTTGATCTTGCTCTTGAGGATGCAACTTGCTCTTGAGGATGCAAACTATGTATTAAAATATAGTCGAACGACTCTTAGGATATGGACTAAAAACTTAGGGGGTTATCAGTGTCTCATGTGACTGATACGAACTCAAACTCTAGGCTTGTAATAATAAAACAGGATTCCATTCTTGTATTTTGATCATTTTAATTGATCATTAACAGGAAGAACTCAATTGATACTATCAACTTCGAGATTACTAAAAGCAATTCGATCAATTGTCACATATCAGCAGACGATTTTGTGAAATAGCCTAACTTCCAACGAATTATCAGAAATTAAAATTATAATTAACAGACATTAAGTAGGTTCATTTTCATTGATGAAAATGGAAGGTTAAAATCTAATCCGTTGGTCCAGGAAGCTATGAAATGAAAATGAAAAATGATGAAAATGATGACTTCTTGAAAGATTTTATGTTGTCATAATTCGGCCCATCCCTCAATCGCTTGTTCACTCTCCCACATTTTAAAACATTTAATACGTTGTATTGTGTCATTGAGCTTATAAACCGAATCGTTGAATACGTCGTAGAAAACTATAATAGACCATGGGGTCAATTCGTGTTTCGTGAAATAATGAAAATGGAAAGTTTTTTTCATTGGCAATCTAGTAGTTTGAATTATTCACACGTAATTTTTTATTTTACTGTGTGACATCAAAATTTCTTATGGGGAATGTAAACCTACTCGATTGCTAATGAAAAAAACTTTTCATTTGCATTATTTCACGGAACGCGAATTGACTCCCATGTGTATGTTATCTATGGTTTGGAGCCATTGATTTATCATGAACTGCCTTACCGTTTAAAATCACTGCACGACCAATTCCTGATCAGCACGTACATAAAATGAGACCGAACGATTGTAATAGGGGTGATTTAATTTCGTGTGCGAATTTCAGGAATCTTGGTAAGAGCTATTGTATTAATAATAAAGAGACTGAAGGTAACTAATTTAAAATATTTATCACATACCTCATGTTTGTATAGCCGATTTCAGTTTATTTTCACACATTTCTCTAACTCAATACTACCCGCGACGCGTTAGGTCACTAGTAACGTCACCTTGATTTCGGAATCACTTTTTCCCCAATAAGAACTCAATTGACACTACAATTTTTTTGTATTCTTTAGGTTTTAAAACAATAACGGAGTAGGCTTTCACGCAAATGCCAGGAATGACATTTAAATTAGCAAAATGCGTTACCGTCTCAAATGACAACAGAAAACTCAAAGAAAACTTGATGTTTTTGGTATGGACAACAATAAGTGGTTCTGACGGCAATAAAATTAAACTTGTTGGGTATATTTTTGTATGTTAATTTTTATGTCCATAAAGTATGCCGTGCTAAAATTTCATGTCAAAAAAATCAATGAGCTTATTTTTAATGCGCTAGATGTCACATTCCCAACTTTAACAGTCGTCAATTGACGATTGGAGGATCACGAGTGGCACGTAGCGAAATGTCATTGAAGGATATCTAATTTAATTTTTGTTTTTTCGGCTAGTTCGGTTTTCCAACTTTTATAATCGTCAATTGACGACTGTTAAAGTTGGGAATATGACATCTAGCGCATTAAAAATAAGCTCATGGTCCTGTTTATACGAGTTGAACAACAACATAAAGCAAAATATATATAAGAGGAACCATGTAGAGATTCCGAGGTTAATCTATTTTACTTTTGGCAATCTGTATAGGCATAACAAGAATAATAAACTATAAAATAACTATGCCGATATGTTTATAAGATACGTATATATGGATTAAATATAGAAAAAGATTAAATTTGTGTATATAAATATATTAAAACTATAAAATAAGATTAACCTCGGAAAAACCTGCCCATAAAATTTGCACTACTTGATTTCTCTTATATATTTATTGCTCGATGACAACAACAACCTAACTACAACAAGTTACGTTTGCACGTGAAAACGTTGTTGATGATACTTACGCATGTATGCGTAAAATAATTTGCATTTCGTATTGAACCCAAACATGTTTTTATAGCTTTTATGTTTGTGTTAGTAAGTTCCGATTCGTTCAACACAAAAAATTCGTGTTGAAAAATTACGCAAAACAAAGTTATAGTTTATAGGCAGCGAAGAAAGAAAAGAACATTTTGGTTGAATCACAACTCGTGTAAACTGGCGGATTGAGGGGGTTTTCCATGAAATTTTAGCACGGTATACTCTATGAAAATAAAAATTAACATACAAAAATATACCCAACGAGTTTAATTTTTTTGCCGTCAGATCCACTTATATTTGTCTATAGTTTCAAGTTAATCTAAACTTTGCTGTAATGTGTCATACCTTATCGTGATTTTCAACTTGGTTTAATAAACATAGTTCCGGGATGAGACATTTTTTCCCCATCCTGAGGCATTAAAGCACTAACAACGCAGAACAAGAAACAAACAAAGAAAATCCAGTTTTCTTTGAGTTTTCCGTTTTTAATTTACATTGTTTACAATGCGAGTGAAGTTATTATCTCTGTTTCTTGATACTATTGATCTAATCTGGTTCAGTTCATGTTTCATGAAACTTTGTGACCAAAAGCAAAAAATTTGTGATCTAAAACAAAATTTGGATCAGGTTTTCCATATAAAACTGGAACAGATTCGGATCAAAGTGTTACGAATCCCTTGGATCGTCTCAAATTCTTATTAAAAATATTTGTTAAAGTTGTTCCTACTCCGTATAAAAATTATTATTAATTTTACATTTGTTAGTTTTGGGTGTTCGCGGCGCGTTAATTTGGGTCCATATAACATACGATATGTGTGTAACCCTGAAAGTGGTTTACGATGCGATTCATTAATAGTAGTAAGTATATATGTAACCAAAAGTACGCTTTCCACAGGTTAGCATAAAACAAACAAAAAACAAAAAAACTGTACTATACAAACTTAATTATATAAATGATTATGTATAATGGTAATACGGGATAAATTGTGGATGACCGGGAGAAAAAAGTAATTTTTTGGACAGTCGATTTTTGGAGATGAAACGATAAACGTTTTAATTATAAAGATTTATAACTAAATAAATTTAAAAGATTTAATAAAAAAAAAATGTATAATACTAAAATCTAAATCTAAGGTGTTAAAAAAAAAAGTATATATAAATTCAAAATCTAATAAATAAGAATAATAATAATTATAATAAGTGCATAATAATAAAATGGAAAACGTGGTGAAAACTGAACTGTTTAAAGTTAAGCCTATAGTTAGTGAAAAAAAACGGCAAAATTCCGTTGATTAAAATAAAACGTGGTGAAAATCGAACGTAAAATTTTCCGTACTTAATGCTGAAATAAATACAATAAGTTCTAGTTCTATAACTAAGACATTCAATAATAATAAATAGTGAATTCATAATCAAAATAAATAAAATAATACAATTATAAATAATATACACAATATACTAATAAATAATTAATAAATATAATACATAATTTATAAAAATAAAAATCCGCTCGATTAATAAAATGGTATCCAGCGTTATGTAAACGTTATCCAAAATTAAGATTCGGACGTCACGACAATTTGATTACGTATATATTCTGGATTATTTCTAAGGCGCCCAACGAGTACTAGTTAAGATTAGATGTAAGTGAGTCTTTTACCATATAAATTCTTATAATTTGCACTATTTCATGTTTTTTTATTTTATATGCTATTAAAGTATTTTGTTGTACTAGTCGTAATCCCGGAGTTAATACGGCTTCGTTTTTTTTTGGTAAATTAGGTATTGCAAATTATAGGATGTCATATGTTTTTAGTTATTTATAATAATAAATAATTTTTAAGTTTAGTATATATTAAATTTTTCCTTTTGATTCATGCTATCATATGTTCTTTATAATATTGATATATTTTACTTTAATTTTAAATAATTATGTTGGCAAAATTAAATTTAAATTTCTTTTATTTTCTACAATAATATAACATGAGACAATAAAAGCAGATTTGCTACGGGAGATGTGATGAATGGTAGGTGTCCATGAGTGAAATACGTGTGTTCTTTGCCGTCTCGGAACATGTGCAGTGTTAACGGTTTTCCGCGATCTATCGTAATTCTTTCAATTGGTTCAGCTTGTTTTCTGCTTTGTTTCTTTTACTATTTCGTTATGCGGTCTATCAAGATCAGAAGATATCTTGACAACCCCACCCCACCACCGGCGAGTCTTAGCCAGGCTATCGTTGACTGCGTCAAGATCCCTCTTCCGATACAAATATTTCCGTAACAACGCAAGTTGTTACAAAAGAGTCACGAAACAGGGCAATAGTTCTGTAATTGGCAATAATCTTCAAGTTAAGTTGTAGTTATCTTTTATGGTCTTTATAATGAAGAGTTATAGGTAGGATCAAGTAGAAACGAGGTTAAAAATGTCTAGATGAATGAATTTCATTTAAGGGAAAGCATAATAAAATAAAATCAGAAAACATTACAAAAATTTGCCGTCGTATTTGGACACAGCTGCGTGCTCTTAGATAATACAAACTTAAAAAAAGGTAACGACGTAAGAAATTTTGTGGATCGATTCGAGTTGACAAATGCTATCTATTTTGGAGGTTATTTTTTAACATTTTGCTTTTGCATTCATTTTACCGCTTTCTCCAGATTCACGCTCACCGATTGGAATATATTTTCTTCTCGTGCTTGAATGTCTGCCCGGTCGATAAAGTCATTTTGATTAAATATTACTTCATTTGACGTAAAGGCAGTAGCTGAATGCACAGAGTCGTCATAAAGTGTAACCTACAACTCTATGGCGGCTGAAGTAATTGGGTTTGCCGGTTTGATTTGTTCGTGATTTATATCTCGATCACTGTAAAACGGTTTTTTCTCTCTATGTTTAACTATGAATTTTAGATGTTTAACTTGCTTAGGAATTCTTCTGAATGAAATGCGGTTTCGTGAACGGAGACAATATTTTTTTTTAGTATTTGCAATCTGTTCTGGGGCCAAAGCACTTCCAAATCTTTTGCCAGCCTACTGGCATGGACGATGGGTCGGCCCATGAGTTCTGCACTCCGACAAGGAGTCACAGTTGTGCTCATTTTTTTTTCACAGATCGTAATCTGATTAGGAATAATCCCTTTTGCATCATGCCTTTATCGGGGTTCGAACCAGGTATACCTCCCGATTCAAGCTTTAACCAATGAGCCGGTTGGTCGGTAGAGACAATGATGTTCGGTATTCCGAACCATGCAAAATATTTACATAGATCGTTGGTTACATCTGTTATATTTTTCGTATCAGTATCATCTGCAGATGTTTCGAGAATGAATCGACTAATGATAGGAGATTTTTTATTTATGTTAAAAATGTCGATGTGTAACCTTTCTAGCGGCTTGCTTGTGATTGACCTTGGGAATATTTTTATGTTGCAAGGCTTGCGGTCGTAAGTCGTAATTTGATCACAGCATGAAGTTGTCCTGGCATTGGACTCATCTGGAATAGAAGCGACTTTGATAGAAGGCGGACGAACTGCACATTCCACACTGAAATTGCCATTGAACATGAAAATCAACGAGACACCAACTAACATTTTTGGTGGAACCATATGATTCTGTTACCCGGTGATTTTGGTCAGACTGTTCCTGTTATTCCGCGTTCAACTGCAGCTGACAAACTAAGCGCGTGTTCTGCAGATGTGTTTGCTAAGCAAATGTTCGGTATTTTTTCACTATTTGCCGTAGGCACTTGGCGAAACACACTCACACTTAATAAACACATAAACACTTGTTTTTTTTTTTGTTTTTGTGCGAAATAAAAAATTAAGTGTTTAATAAAATGTGTTTATTGTGCAATTGTTGTGCATTGGTAATGGAAAAATCGCAGTTGACATCTCGGCCGGATTCATCGCATTCTCCACTGATTTCTGTCAGTTGACCGAATCGAAGAAAAAGCTCATTCGACATGTTTTTTCGAACATTGTGCAAAACTTAAAAAACTGTAACTGGCTGAGCAAACGAGCCATCCATATTCGCGTCAAAAAACTAAATTATCGATGATCTCAACGCGCAATGGAACAAGACTGGCTGTGAAAAAGCTTATGAACAACACCATCGAGGCGACGATTATCAAGGGAAAGGAAAAAGGAGAGGACGTTTTGATTCCGCGTGTCCCGCGATGATTCCAAAGGACTTGACGTTCGAGTTCAAACGGCTTTAACTCACCGTGCGTCTGACATTCGCGATGACCGTCAACAAATCACAAGGTCAGTTGTTGGTATTTTGCGGGATTAACCTAGAGTTTCCGTGTTACATCCAAATCAATTTTAGGTAGTACGAAGTTCACCGGGTCATCTAGTTTTAATATAAACCATGTTTATTATGCTAAAACTTGGACTCTCTATTCGGCGTCGTTTGGTCTCGTTGACTCTTGTCATCAGTTTTATGGAAGGGGACGATTTAGGTTTTTTGTACATGTTTGTTCTTATCATTTCCCAAACCATGGGAAATGCAACTATGCAACTTGTTGTTCAGCGAAACACTCTGCCAGTAAGTGAAGAGAAATGCCAGTATTGCAAATTTACATTAGTTTTATAGGTTAACCTATGATTAGCGGAGCCTCAAAAATTTCGGTTATTTATGTTTCTTTATGACAGGATATGTTTTGGTTTGAATCAACCAAATCTTTGAAACAGAAAGTAGTACCGTCATTTTCATTGTTTTGTTGGTTTGAAGTATATCCAAGAAAACAAAAATCTGGAAGATGTAGTGTCGAAAGTAGTAAGAAAAATTAATCAAATTTAAAAACATTAAATACTCTAAAAGTACTGCTCAATCCCTTTCATTTCGCTGAAACCTTAAAAATATTAAATATTAAATTTTGTTTTTTTATCTTCATTTTTATTAAGAACTCGGTCATTTTTTGGCTGATCTTGGTTAAATTTTGGTTATTGGATATAATTTGCATTTTAATGTGAATTATTCTAGAATTTTTGGAATTGGACCTGTTCAATTGAACTTGGCCATTCCTCAACCAATAATTGTAAAATTTAATTTACAAAATTGGATTTGTATAAATACAGTGGGTCACAGCGAAAATGATGCAAGCCATTTTTATTTATTTTAAAGTAAATATCCAAAAAACAATTATAAATATCTACTTTTAATTTACATTCATTATAAGCTTCAGTATTAATTATTAATTTCATAAAACAAAACAAATAAAAAATTTCAATTTATAACAAAATAGTAACAAAAAACAAAATGTCCACGTAAAAATATGCTACATCTAAAATGATGCAGTTTTAAAAATTCTTAAAAAATTAATTCATATGTTTGTAACTAATATTATCACATTGTTTAATTAATTTATTAATATTTGTAGAATATCTATTTTGTCTAGAACTGCTTTGAGCCTTTTTGGCATCGAATTTTCAAGTTTTTTCGTGTACTCTGGAGTTATTTTACTCCACTCTTCTAAGAATACCTTTTTTAAATCCGCTACAGTTTTAATCTCATATTTTTTGATTTCGCTTTCAAGTTTAGATCATAAGTTTTCAATAACATTGATGTCTGGTGATTAGACAGGCATTTTCTTGACATGAAGAGTATTCCAAATGAGCCAAATTTGAACAATTCGAGATTTGTGTTTCGGATTATTGTCCTGGTAGAACCAAAAATGATGCTCAATATTTAACTTATCAGCACTTACCTCCAAATTTCTTTTCAGTATGTCTAAATATACATTTTACATTTTTGATAAACTCTAAATTTCCAACTCCGGAAGACACCATATAAGCCCATAACATAACATGATCTCTACCGTGTTTAACAGTGCTTCGTAAATTTTTAGCTGCTAACTCCGTATTAGTCTTTTTCCATACGTAGATTCTTCCGTCTGATCCAAAAAGGTTAAATTTGCTTTCATCAGCAAATAAAACCGTGTTCCAGAATGTTTCATCTTTGTTTTTATGGTATTGGGCAAATTTAATTCTAGCCTTACGATTAACTTGATTAAGGATCGATTAACTGATGTATGGCTTTTTCCGCATTGTTCTACCATGAAAATTTGGTTCTCTTAATATTCTGCGTATTGTTTCTAGATGGCATTTTTTATGTAACTATTTTCAGCCTCCTCGGCCCACTTTGGAGCACTAATTTGTAGGTTTCCTTCATTTTTCGGGCAATCCATTGACAATCTTTTCCGGAAACTATTTTATTGTGCGCTTTTCTAGGCTTATTTTCAACACGGTATTGATAAATGAAACGTCCGATAATATGCTGAACAGTAGAAGAACATGTTTTCACCATTTCTGCAATTTTTCTTTGAGTTTTACCATCTTAAAAGTATTTAATAACTAATTCACGTGTTTCAATACTTGTGCGGTGACCCATTTTTTCAATTATTACAAAATTTCACTTATTTGCCTACATTGACGCACTATATAGACTATAATCGCACAAAAGGTTGCTTAAAACTGATACTCAAAAAATTTTTCATTGAAAACTATGTTTAGTGTAGGAAAAGTACCACTGTCTTCAAAACAAAGAGCGTGCATCATTTCAGCTATGAGATGTTTTTACGTTGAAATTTAGTTTTTTGTTACTATTTTGTTATAAATTGAAATTTTATATTTGTTTTGTTTTATGAAATTAAAAATTAATACTGAAGCTTATAATAAATGTAAATTAAAAGTAGATATTTATAATTGTTTTTTGGATATTTACTTTAAAATAAATAAAAATGGCTTGCATCATTTTGGCTGTGACCCACTGTATATTCTTTTATACGTTTTTTCCGACTCCGATAAAGTAGCACCGACTTCACTAAACCGACTCCCGCCTCTGACCTCGCAGCCTTGGTTTTTTCTAGTAAATTTTTGGACAAGATATCTTATTTTAATGTTAAAATATTATTAGTCCGGCCGGCCCGAATTATAAAAAATATTTTTTTTTTTTAAATAAAGACTTTAGAACTAGAAGAAAAGAAAACCTGGATTTTGAAAACCGGGATTTTGAAACCGAGATTTTGAAAACTGAGATTTCGTAGTACACCCTCAAATTTACAAAAAAATCCAATTTATAACCATGGACATTTTTTGGAATTTTGTGTATTGAATTTTAAAATTTGTCATTTTGAACTTTGTGTTTTTTGGAATTTTATTTTTTCAAAATGTTTTTATGGGAATTGTGGTTTCTGAAATTTTGTTTTTGGAGTTTTGGATTTGGCAAATCGTACCCAACCTTACTACATTGCACTCCAGAATGGGTCGGTTATCGAAAAAAAGAAACTCTAACTGACCTAAATTTTCAAAATCCAAATGAACAAAAATATTCCATTTTACAAAGTTCCATAATCAAAATTCAAAATTCCAATTTAGAAAATTCCATTATTTCGCTTTCAATTAATTATATTAAATTTAATTGGTCTGAAAAATTATTATTTATATTTATTTTACTCAAACACGATTCTTAATTAACGCTTATTGTTGTGATTCTAGAAAACAGGGTTGAGTTGTTTGGAATACCGACACTCCCCCCCCCCCCTTATTGAAACATGTAGAGACTAAATACTTATACTTGGGTATGGTACAGTCATTAATAAATAAGCACTGTAACGGTTTTAGCAAATTACAAAATACCATTGAATAAACAAACCTTAATAGATTTCTATTAATATTTCTCCTAATTACGATATGAAAGGCGCACGCCTTTCAAACTTCCATGGCATGAAATGGATTTTTTTTTGAATTTTGTACATTGGAACTTTAAAAATTGGCATTATGTATAGGGATTTTGTTTTTCTGGAATTTTATTTTTAGGAATTGTTTTTATTGGAATTTTGGTTTCTTGAATATTGTTTTTTGGAATTTTGATTTTGGAATTTCATTTTTGGAATTTTGGATTTGTTAAATCGAAGCCAACCCATTGTATTCATTACAAACAAATTTGAAAAGCCCGATTTTTTAAAAAAAATTTATGAACTCGCACGAAGGTGCCCGAATTCATATATTTTTTTTTAAATCGGGTTATTGAAAATCGGGCTTTTGAAAATCGGGATTTTGAAAGTCGGAATTTTGAAAGTCAAGATTTTAAAAGTCGGGATTTTGATTTCGGGATTTTGAAAGTCGAGCAAACGACCCCATCCCATGTTTATCTTTCAGAACCCCCTTCCCTCTTCCCTATTTGTCGCGTTTGTTATCGTCACGATAAAGTGAGTTAGACTTTTTCTGCAAGTTTTATTATTAGATTATTTCAGTAGCATAAACTAATTATATGTAAATATTTGTTTTGAATTATTATTTCATTTGATTGTTTTGTTTGGTATCTACGTAAAAATTTATATGCCAATCGAACCGTGTCGTGTTTGTGGATACTACTCGTATTCAAATATTTGATTAAAGATTGATAACAAAAAAGCGTGAATGCCGCGCTATGATGGATGTCATCGATGTTGCGCGTATTTACAACTTACAAGTCACGTAACGCATTAATTTTCAATTTATGTTTTTGTTTGCAGCAGGCAGATAAAACCGTGCCACCGAATATACTACCGTTAAAGAAGAACAGCCTGAAAGCAGCGTTTTATGATACCCAGAACAACCCGTAAGTTAATTATTTTATATATTTTATATATTTTAGTTTATAATAGCGCAGTAATATTGATTTTTGGTTGGGTTAATCTAAATTCTAATTTTTAATGAAATGGGTGAGGTATTTTATTAGTTCAGTTTTATCAATATTTTTGGTTTTTATGCGATAACTATGGCCACGAAAATAGTTAAAGGAGTGATGACATTAATTCATACTGAAAAGAACAATTATGAGTAAATATGTACAAAACTTAAATAACTTTTAGTATAAGCACGTGTCCGCACCGAAATTATAATGTATGCAAATATTTTTCTCAGCCAGTGTCATAATTGCGTATGACGTCGAAAGGTGAAACATTTATAAGAAGTAGGTGTGCAAATATTTTTTCGCCAACCGCTACAAATTTATTATTTTCATAATCAATCAGACTCGAACCAAACGCTGAGATTTAAAAATAATTTTGTGAACTAACATGCAGTAATTATATCATTGTTGTTAAATATATTTCAATCGATCTGTAGGCAAATAGAAATGATTTGTTTGTTCTCATTTACGAGTATAGATATAACAGCTAAATGATACAAACTATCATATAAAGGGTTGTGTCTGTGTCAATTTCAAATCACAAATACAGACAAAGGTCATCATTCTGTGTATATACATTGTGGGTTTCTAATTTGTATTATCGGGTTTACGGTCACTATGAAAAAAATCTTGTTGCCTTGCCAAAAGATCTCGTCACATGTATTTTGATAAAAACATGACGTAATTATCGTCCGATCCGCGTTGATATTATCTCGTGGTGTATTTACTTTATTTGAATATGGCACGAGATGAGATGCTATTTTAAATAATTTGATATTTGTGCGTGTAGGCAGTTCGGAATTTATTATGATTTTTGACTCAATAGAAGTGGGCGTGGTACATGTATTGTATATGCGATGTATGTTAATATCTTATGTTGTTCTATGTGTCGCAATTGTAAACAATCTCGAACGATAATAACGATTATTATTATGAAATATTGTTTTTCCTATTGTACCACTGTGAAATCAAATTTCTAATCAGTATTGAACTGGCAAACTAGACTACTGACTTTCAATGTTGTATCGTTTCAACCTAACGCAGCGCAGTGGATGACGTTTCGTTTATCTCCGTTTTATTGCATCTGATGTATATTCTACTCTACTTCCAATTGCTACTCACTTTGGTGATCTATCTTTCCTATAGTAGGATGGTACAGCCAAACTAAGCCAGCTCGCTGAAAACCATTAAGATTTCCATACAGAAAATGTTCTCTTTTAAACTATTCGCTGTTATTCCTGTTGCGTTTACAAGCAATAGCTACGAAACATATCTTAATTCTACGGGCATATTCCACTCTTAGCGTGTTCTGGATCGCTTTTTGTATATATGTGGCGATCAAATACAACCACTTGTTCGCCTATCTATTCCTTCTATATGCTTTACCCACTCTCATCACATTAACTTAATCTTCAATTCTGGTAAAATCATTTACCACTAGTATATTTGAACCCTTCGTAGCTTCTCGTACTACCGGTTTTCAAAACGTGTTTGACATTAAAATGATAATTTCGTTGTGGTTTGCAATTTCGCGTAGTTGAATGATTTCGAAAATCTGAGCATTTTTTATGATTTCGTCCCGCTCTGTACCTGAATGTCGAAATTCTCCGCGTATCCAAATGCTTTGTGTCTCTTTTCTCAACGTTATCTCCGCAATATTATCTGTCCGTTGGGTAAACTTGGTTATGAATTGCATATTCCAATGCTAACGCCAGCAATTCGTTTATGGTTTTGACTCTAAAGTCGGTTCTCTGCTTAACACAGTCGTCTTTAACAGCATGGACTTATTTTTGCGCCATTTGACGTACTGGTTCGGATTGTTCCCACTGACTTTAAATGGTGTTAGCTGATAGCGGGCTGACATTCTAGTGATTCCGGGTGATGTTGTTGTGGTTCCGGTTGAAAAATTGTATAATGGACTAGTGAAAATTTCGGCTTGTACAACTCTGTTTCTGGCTGACATATAATGGTTGAAATCTGATAGAAATGAAAAAGATAACTTTATGTAGACTTTCAGAGCCAGATCCCAGTTTGATAAGTCGATAGGATGAGACCTGAAATTTTAAAGTGTGCGAGAGCAACCTAGGTTAATTGGGGTTGGTATAGTATAGCAGGATGGCAATGTGTTCCGAGCTGTAGTCGTGTCCTTAGAGTAAGAACTAATTGCAATCTGTAATGTAATGACGGCTGGACGTTACCTATGCCATCTCGAAAAAGAAGCTAAGTTTGATTTTGAAGACATGACATGATATTATACACATTTTTGTGTTTTTTTTTAACTTTTTCTTGTCTTGAATACATAATATTAGTATTCAAGGCAATCCAAAAGATATCACACTCTACACCACTCTAGGATCGATTGTTTGAACCGTGAATTCTATATTCCGGAAAATTGATGTGAATATTAACAACTCATACACTCGGTTATTGTAGCCTCCAGGGTTAGTAAAATAAATAAATTATTAGACTACGTGCCTGAGAGCTACTAAGTGCCTGACTACGTGCCTGATTTTTTCGACTAAATTACCGACTAAATTAAATTGATGAGTAGTTATGCTATTACCCACCGGTTTTTATCATTTTTTTCGGACTCCTGCTGAGGTTATGGCGTATGAAAAGTCATAATTTAGTTTAGTTTACAATCGGAGATACAGCATATTTAAAAGATACTAACGCCACTTTTGAATGAATGATATGAATCAGGCATTAATTTAGTTTAGTTGGCAATTTAGTCAAAAAAATCGTTCTCAGGCACACAGTCTTGGTGTTTGTCTAAACATTAAACATTCCAAAAATCAACTATGTTGGGCCTCTGAATTCAATTCCCCTTATGCAAATACATTTCGTAAATTCAGAGTTCAATTCAGCGAATCAATTAACGTTTTGAAATGAAAATAATTTAAGTTACGACAAGTCTGGTAAAATTATGGAGGCTGCGTGCGTAATAATGTATATTATCTGCCTCATAATCTTCTTCCGTAACCTTAAAAGCTGTTAAGTCCTCCTCGTAATAAATGGGCCCAGATTTTCTTCAATTAGTCTCCAATACCTTGTCGCTTACATATATAAAGCTTTTTATTACTTATTTATCAAAGTGTACCTCCTAATTAAAATTTAATTTTCCATTTCACTATTAAACATATTTTATTTTCATAATCATTAGAGCAGGTTAACGTCACTTATATTACAAAATGTTTTTATCGAGTTTTTTATGAGCAAATAATTGTATTTTTTGCAATATCAAATTTTAGATTCTTTAAAAGGGGTAAAGGGGTTAAAGTATTACTTACAAGCCCAATTTGCAATACAACCGGCGGTTCAGCCGGCTCGCAACCTTTGTGATGTTTATTTCACAAGACACAGAAAATATAATCGAAAACAAGTTGATCTCGCGTTGTTGAAAGTAACTACACGTTTCACAAAGGCGTGTACGCGAATATATACGCGAATTATTTGCTCGAGTCGTTTGAGTGAAATCACAAAAGAAGAAATAACCCAAGATGATTAACATATCAGGCGAACGTGCTTTTAACATCTTGCATGAATATTTCGACATGAATTCGCTATGCTCAAAATGGAATCGCGCGGCTATTTTAAAGCAGAATTTGGATATGTTCAAGTGAATTTTTAAATTGGTGTACTTACATAAAACTAAGAGAATAAATAAATCTTGAATTTTGCACCCCGATTACGCTAGTCGAGTCGACTGTCGGAGTTACAACATTGTTATCGATTAGTATATTACATTATGTTTTCGAAAACATTTTTGCATTTGTAAGGGCCCCGTTTAAATGGAACCGTAGAAAATCCGTTCGTTATCTTATCTAATCAAACGATCAAAAGAGTTTCAGTTCCTTAAAAGGAATCTCCAATATTGTGTAATGATTCCTAGTCTACTTTCAAATAAAAGCAAGATGAACGTGGTGTTCTTCTGAACCGAGCTCGGGAACTAAATCCATTTCCTTCACGACTAGGGATGAAATTGAGATCAAATTACACCTGGACCTTCATTTTTTGTATTGGCAATAAAAATTTATAATTTTAATTCCGGCGGATTTGTACAGCTAAGTCAAATATTTGAGAACCATTTTCTTATATTCTCAATCTCATCGCGGTTCCTAATTTAATGAATTTCGCCTATCAAATTTGTATTACTGGATTGTGAATGTAACTACTTCCAGAATATTCCCAAAAATATAGATAATTATTTTCCAATAAAATTCACTTAAAACAACAATAATTTCCAAATTGACCAACATTCAATTGAATTTAGTCCAAGTGACTAATTTCGGCCAACTTTTGCATTAGGAAGTCGAAACGTTGTGTATATTCGAAGTAGGAAGTTACATTGTGAAAAGGTAAAAAATCTCAATCATATATTCGGCTAGGCAGGCATGCCCATATTTTCTGAAAGAAAGTATGTATATTGGTACAGAATTTATTTTTTTTCAAGATTTTAGGTATCACTGTTCCAAAGATATTCAAAAAATAAAAATCTGTTGTGACAAAATGACAGTACTACGTCTAGTAAATATAAATAAAAAATAACTAAAGCCAGTTTTACATTCAAATTCCAAACAAACGTTTAAATTAATTGAAGAGTATTTCCTGTAAAAGCATAAACACCAACGTTCTTGGTATTTAAATCTTTACATAATATCCTTGAGCGGTAAATTTTTTTTTTCTGAACCATTTGTAAATTAAAAAGAATAGACAACTTTTATTGGAATATCTATGTAGTATTTTTGTTTTAACGAGAAGTGTTTGACATTTACTTACTTCTTTTTTTTACTAGGCAATTTCAGTTAGAAACAAACTTTGGTCACCATTGGTGGCACATAAACGACACGTAAACGGTGAATAATTTACATGTCGCGTGTCGATTTTCGTTCTCAAAATTTTGTCTATTTTTTTTTTCGATTAACATTTCTATAAATATTTCCAATGTTACGAGTAATATTCGTAAGGATTATATAACGCTGTTCTTATAGATTCGGAGGTTAATTATACATACATTTATATATATATAATCCAGACGGATAGCCTCCTCTATATTAAAATCACTTCCGCGAAGTCACGAGCTGAGTTTTTTTATGATTTTATAATAAACGCTTGATAATTTATTAGTTTGAGCTCGTGCCAAATTCGTCAGAGATTTTCTACAAATTCTATAAAAATTGTCTATTTTAACTTTGTAAAAGTTTATTTAGGTCACACCATTTTTTTGTTTTGGTTTAAAGTCTCAGAGAGAAATAACCTTGATTCTAGTTTTTTTCAAAATAATCGTATATTGATTCAAGGAAGAGTCAGCTTTCTTAAACACACGTGCTTTTATGTTTTAAACGTAAAACTCAAACCGCCGAAAATTAAAAATAGCGAAACAAAAAAAACACTCTTATTTATTTCAGACGCATACTCCCCTCCTCTTTAGATTGTTTGTTGTCTCTCGCCTCGAGCAAGATTGTCACGTACACGTCTTGCAAAAGGGTGTAAATTGGTTACTTTCAATACGATGGATCGAGAATTGATTAAGTCGGTGGGTGTGATATTTTTTATTTCTCGTGTGACGTCACATTTTGTTATTCGAAAATTTTTGTTATTGCCACTATTTAGAGTTAGATGTTAAATTAGAAACACATACGTATGCAATGAATTGGTAAACCGTGCCCCTTTCCTAAATTTAGCTTACATCGTAAATACTTCTTTTCATCTATGAGTGACTCACTTAACTAAAAAATTATTTCGCGACCATCGGCGATCTCTGTGGCTTACACGTGGTTAATGTCTTAAGTTATATATTACAAAAAAGTGTTAATTGATTTTATTTTATAATTTTAAAATCATCTTTAGAATGTTTCCAAGATGAAATTTATCAAGATTTATTTTTATTTTTAAATCGCGATCACTAATAATCATACAGTTAATAACTTGTGCAATTATTTATGTGATATAAAAATTTTGAAATTGATTTAAGTAATTAGATCGATTTGTTTTTATTGTGTATCGATGTATTCATTTGGCGTTATTTTTTTAATGCGAATTTATTTGTTTGAGTGACGCGCGCGAGATGTTTTCTTATATAAAGACTAGGAACTTAAGAAGAAATTGATCAGATTGAAATTAGACCTATATTAGGATAGATATACAAATACAGTTTACAAAGTGTAAAAGTTTGAAATAGTATCGAGTGCAACTTTTCAAGTGACTAATTAATATGTCGGCCGAGATCATGGATAAATTACCCGATCAAATAAAGAAAAATGGATTTACAAATTTACAACGGGAGGCGTTTGCACAATTACTTTCGAAATTTATAAGGTTAGTTTGCAGCCGATTATTCGATCGATATCGTGGCCAATACAATCCGTAACAGTTTTGCACAGCAATACCTGTGACACTGTCGTTCGATTCGAAGGTGTTAATTATTTGTTTTTGTTGTTCGAGAGATATTTGCGTTATGATTCAATTAAAAGTTTGATTTCATAATAAATTTGTGCCTTCTTCTTCTTATTCATGCTTACCTCTAAAGTGATTTAGATCAAGAGATTGAGGAGTGCGAGTAAGAAAACTTTCCATGTTTTAATTTAATTTAGCTGTGGTACGAAAAAGTCTAACCGATTTTCTTTTTTCCTATATATTTTCAGTCGACGAGATGCTGAACAACAAAATGCTGAGGATGTGTTATTCGAGATGTTTAAAAATCCTGATACGGATCTCCTGCCAATTGGAAAATTTTTAGCTGTAAGTTTCTGATTTAAATCTGAAACTGAAGAACACTGATTTTTTATTTTTCAGAGTTTACGCACTTCAGGAATTCGTAAAAATGATGCCAGAATATTAGAGATGATTGAAAATTTACGAAAAGTGCATCGCACATTAAATTCTGACTCGGGTACACCAGAGACTCTTGACTTGAATAAAGAAACGTTTAAAGCAGTTATCTCACCAAATATTGTACTTATTGCACGTGCATTCCGACGCCAATTGATTATACCCGATTTCCAGGGATTTACAAAAGACATCGAGGAGATTTACTGGAAGTGTAAAAGCATCACAGATGGAAAGGTTGCTAGCTATATACCACAATTGGCCCGTGTGAACCCTGACTATTTTGGAGTTAGTGTGTGTACAATTGATGGTCAACGATTCTCTATTGGCGACACAAATGTTCCGTTTACATTACAAAGTTGTAGTAAGCCGCTCACGTATGCAATTGCGTTGGAATTATTGGGCGAAGATGAGGTACACAAATATGTGGGTGCGGAACCAAGTGGCCGAAATTTTAATGAATTAATCCTCGATCACAATAGTAAGTAAATATATATTTAATAACATAATAGCTTTTAAATGTTATATCTATCTAATTACAGAGAAACCTCATAATCCAATGATTAACGCTGGTGCAATTGTCGTGTGCTCGCTACTGAAGACATTGGTTAAACCGGATATGACTCTAGGTGAAAAGTACGATTATACACAGGACTGGTTTAAAAAAATGGCTGGAGGGGAGAATTTTGGATTTAATAATTCAGTTTTTTTATCAGAACGTGAGGCAGCCGATCGAAATTACGCCCTTGGATTTTATATGCGAGAACATAAGTGTTTCCCTGAAAAGGCAAATTTACGTGAATGTCTCGATTTTTATTTCCAATGCTGTTCGATGGAAACGACTTGCGATACAATGTCTGTAATTGGAGCCACACTAGCTAATGGCGGCATTTGCCCCACTACTGAGGAAAAAGTCTTAAAACCTGAGGTTGTACGAGACGTTTTGTCGCTTATGCATTCGTGCGGAATGTACGATTACTCCGGACAATTCGCATTCAAAGTAGGACTTCCGGCTAAATCGGGTGTGTGTGGCGGTATGATTGTGGTAATTCCTAATGTCATGGGTATATTTGTTTGGTCACCCCCGCTAGATGCGCTCGGAAATACTTGCCGAGGTGTCCAATTCTGCGAGGAACTCGTTGAAATTTTCAACTTCCATCGATATGATAATCTTAAAAACACCTCAAATAAAAAAGACCCAAGACGTCATCGGTATGAAACTAAAGGCCTATCCATTGTGAATCTACTATTTTCGGCCGCAAGTGGGGATGTAACGGCGCTACGAAGGCACAAATTGTCTGGAATGGACATCACACTCTCAGACTACGATGGAAGAACGGCACTGCATTTATCTGCGGCAGAAGGACATCTTGATTGTGTCAAATTCTTGTTGGAACAATGCCATGTGCCACACAATCCAAAAGATCGGTGGGGGAATATGCCAATCGATGAAGCCATGACCTTCGGCCATCTGGATGTTATTGAATACCTACAATTATATATCAGTAAAACTGAGTGTAGTGAAACTAATAGTCAAAATGTTTCATTATCCAGTAATACTTCTGATGGCGCATCGCCAAAACCAAGCAGATCACCAAGCTCTTTATCGGGTTCATCAGATGATGGCTTAAAATAAACCATAATCTAAAGGCACAAATGACTCCTAATAATTTATCATAAAGACAATAACTAGACTACATAAAAATTTAGTATGTAAGAACTTCCAAATCTTATACTTCGATTTTTAGTCCCTATGCGTGTTTATGCACTGAAATGTGCCATCGAGTGTCTCTGATGATTTCGCCGAACTGATTTGCGTTTCGTTCCATTTTATTTCCTGTGATTTAAGGCAATACTATACAATTATATGAAACTAGTTCAATTAGCTTTAAATTATATATAAATTTAAATATTAAACACAACCAATACAAGAAAAAATAAAATTTAAAAATGGTTTTATTATTAACCGATGGTTTAAATCTATGGTTTTGAAAATATTTTTTTTTTGTTTTGGTTGGAATATACGATAAATTGTTGATAGTGCAGATTGGAACCTAACAACGTCGCATTCAAAACATGCAAAGTGTTATATCAAAGAGTATGAAAATTTACACAGAGTAACGAAGCAGAGGAAAAAATTTCATCAAAAATGCATGGGTTACGCAATTTAAATCGATCATACAATACACTTACGCAACATTTTTTTATTTTTTGAGTATTGAATATTATCATACTCGTGGCTATATATAGAAAACGACAAAAATTACTTTAAATAAAAATGCGTAAATGTGTTTTTAACGCAATTAAATTGCGTAACCCATGCATTTTTTTTGATGAAATTTTTTCCTCTGTTTCGTTACTCTGTGTAAATGTTCATACTCTTTGGTTATATGTTTTCGTCTCGTTTGTCAAGAATAAAATCGTCATGCCGAAATAGAATCGACAAATGCGATGGAACATGAAAAGTTCGTACAATCGACTAGAAACAAAATTTATTTACTAGATTTATTTTTTCCAATTTGACGTAGAACACCATAACTGACATGTTGTAATCTCACGTTTTCGATCAATTTTGGAGAAATATTAGACAGAGGCAGAGTTTAAAAGTACTTCAGATTTAATTTGCTAATCTTGACAATTTCAACAATTGTTATTGGTTGGACTGGAATATTTTCAAAATATTCTTGTTTTCAGTAAAATTACCCAATTTTCTGAAAATATATGACAAATGACCTAGGAGCAGACAACAAATTTTATTTACGACAAATGAATAAGTAAAGTAGTATATGGTATGTGATATATCATAAGTTAAACAGGAACAATAAATACTGGTGATTCATAACTATCAACCACAACAACTAGTTTTTTTTGGATTTTTCGTAATTTGTAAAATTAAAAATAAAATTAATGCCATAAGTTAAATAAAACTGTCACGATACAAGATTTTTTTTATCAACTATTTTTAAGCAAAATTTTGCAATTTATATCAGGCTTAGCGAGATAATTAAAAGTGGTTATAATATTATGAAACAAAGCCATTTTTGAAATACCTCCGTTCTCAAGAATTCTGTGCAATGGCGCATCATGAATTGGAGGATATTGAAATTGATGATACGGGCATGTGGTTTCACCACGATTGTGCCATAGGCCACTGAGCAATTGTATGTAAAAATCTTGTTATTGAAGCAAAAGTTAGAAAACTTTCCTTGGACGCAACTGTAACAAAGTTGGTTATAACGGTGCTCCTTAGATATGTGAGAAAACCGAACTTAAAAAACAAGTTATTCCTTTATACCAGTATATGCCTAATATAACAGAGGTGGCTGGATCCATTCTAAATCCTATACTCGTCAATAACTTGCGCTTTATAATTCAACTCCGCACGGCAACTAATCTTTGACGCTATAAAGTATTGGTATCTAATCTTTGTACTTGCAAATATTCAAGTTTCTTTAATTGTTGTTTTAGAATTGAAAATGGTTGCAGACGTACAAAGGGAGCACACAATGTAAAGTAATTGTATAGAAGCTAATAGAGGCCGCCATTGGTTTACTTATTTTATGGTTTATGTGAATTTCGCATATTTTTTATTGGCTTGAAGCTCGAATGTGGTTTGTAATTTTGGCTGGATTTTTAGCATAGACCCTTGTGGCAACCTTTCTTGAAAATAAGTAAATTTTCTCTAATGACCACTAAACACCACTAAACTACCGATGTGTGAAGAATGCAGGTATGCCAAAAATATGAATTTATAAAATTTAGCTACAAAAATTAATGAATGAAATTTAAGTCTGCCTTTCTAAATATCATCAACTGAGCTGTGAGAAAGATTTACGTCAAATTTTGTTCACATTTTGCCAGTTTTATCTACTTTATCTAAAAAATGAATGAAACTTAAACCATCATCTCTTTCAAATGTAGATTTAAAGAAATTAATTATTTTATTGATTTAACCACGTTTTGCCTACCCTTTAATTATTTTTGGTGAATTTTCTAATGTGTTAATGATGTAGCCGAAAACAGAATTGGAACTGTTTGGTTGGTGATCGAAAATTTCCAAATTACCTAAGGAAAAATATTCAATAATGATGAACGATGCGTGAGGTCTGGTGAACCTCACTCTGTAATTAATGTGATAATGGATTAAATAACATCCTATCTAAAATCGATGAATCGCGCAAAAAATGGGAAAATCGGATCGACGAAAATCGATAATGTTCTCAAAGGAATGGAGAAATTAGAAGAGACACTAACAACAGTGGTTCATGGCTTGTCCCACTCTTCTGCTCCGTCAAAAGAACGTCAGGTCACAAATTTCATGTCCAAAGCCTCCATTCCAACCAAAACACCAAGTTCAGTGAATACAAACCATTCGATATCATCATTGACATCACCGCCCGCCATCCAAATGAGACGAACTATAGATCATCAAAAGCCTAAAATAAATAACGGCATATCTGTAACATCAACGGAATCGATACAATCAACTATAGCGGTCCCTAAAGATAATACAACTCCTAATTCGAGTGGCGCAATCTACAAAGTGGCTTTTCGTAAGCCGTATACACAAATCAGTACCGGACGAGCAATTCCGCAAACTACTGACAAAGCTCGTGAATACTGATGAGCTATTTGAAAACAGACATCGGATTGAAATATCATTACATATCACATAAAATCAATTAGTTATTTGAAAGCACAATTAATTATCTCTAGTATTTGGCCGGCAGTACTGTTTGTCCAGGAATTTCATTAGAGCCAAACGAAGATGTTTTTTCAGTCACCCCATAACAGTGTCTTAGAGCCAGAAATATATCCTGGATTAAATATAGAAGATCCAATATGTTACTACCAGTTTGGATTCGACAACTGTTTCATCATAACGAGAAACTACGTGTTTTGCAACAATGCCATTGACCTAATGCTGAACAACATTATTTTTGAAAAAATACATAACCATTTCGTCGCCATTTTATAAACCTAAACCAGTGATAATAACAATCGGAGGAATACGCGAGGCTACGGATCAGCGTATGTTAGTTATGTCCAATTGTCAGATAAAGCAATTAAACTGTTTGAGGACCTACCACATGCTGGTGCAGGGCATACACACAAGTTTATTCACTATTCACCAATTGAAAGAGAGTAACTGCATTCTTTGATTCGAACAGCGTCAACTGCTTGTGAAAAAATCATATTATTTTCAAAACTGCGAAGGCCGAAATGTAATCATGATGTCCAAACTTTGCATATCCACTATAGATTATGAAACATACTTTTTAATTTCAACATACTTTTTCATACTTTCATGGTTTATATCACCTGTTAAAAATCATTTCACGGTAAAATGCAGTTCCAATAGTAAGTAAGCAGTAAGTTTTTGGGAGGGTGTGTGTGTGTGTTGCAATAAATATATTTGATATTTATTTAATTTATGATCATATATGCGGATTCCTATCAGTCCTCCAATACTGATATTTACAGCAGCTGATATATTTTTATTAGCTATTATTATTTTTGATTCACTTTTATAAATATAAATTACATAATAAAGATTTTAACTCAATTTATATTGTATTTAATAATTATTTATTCAATATATTAAAATTATAAAATTAACGGTTATACAATTCTATTACACCGTCTTATGTGTCTTTAATTAATTGAACCACAAAGCAAAATAATAACTCAGAGATAACAAGCGGTATTGGTGTCGAGTGGCATTTTTTTTCTAGCGACACTCATGATATTTCATTTTTAGTAAGCTATATTAACTTCGGCATTAACCTCGGACTACTACTAACATAGCCATTTATATACATAATTTGTATTACTGTATATGTAAACATAAACCTCCTTTTGAAAAAAAAAATAAATATTATAGCAATAAGCTTATAAATGTATGTAAACAGAAATAAACACACCGAAATGAATTACCACGAACTTGCATGTTTCTATCAATAACACAAAAAATTCCATTTTTTTCAGTACTTGACCATCAACGTGATTAGCGAATATCAAAATAAAGTAATATAAAAACGAAAAACACATTTTCAATATACTCACATAGATAAATCTAGATAGTGTGCGATGCGATATTCAATTTTTTCTTTTCATACTTTTTAGTTTTGTAGTTTGATCTTTTGAAAAAGATTATGAAAATAAAATTTTGGTGATCAGATCAGTCAGTTTTGTATTTCATTTTGAATTGCATAGACGAGAATACAATATATAAATATGTATATACACACAAGTTATCTTGATATACATATCATAAATTTAAATTTTGTGATTAAATTGCATTCGTTTGAAGATGAGTAAGCCATCAGGAGTTAAATGTGCCGTGTTGCATTGTAATTCTAAACAAAAAGATGGTGCTCGGCTTTTCAAATGTTCTACTAATTATTTAAGCCATGAACTTTGGCTAAAAAATTGTGGTATTACTCCTTTTAGTAAAAAAAGAATATTTGTATGTTCAAACCATTATGAAACCAGTTGCTTTCTTAAACGGAAGCTTAAACTGACTGCTGTCCCTACTTATGTCTTCCTAATCTGGAATGGCAAAGTGTTATGAGTACTACTTCTCAAGTGCCCTCATCTCCGGTAGTTGTAAATAACATAAATGTACAGGAGAGTATTCCTGGCGAAATGTATGTTTCAAATTTTGTTGCATCTCCATCGCAAGAGTTGAATAGATCTCTATCAGAAACTTTGCAATCACCCAAATCGAATTTCGATCGACCAAATTTAAAAACATATTCGAATATTCAAGAAGAAAGTAGTATGTCGTTATCGGAAATTGCACAATTACCAGACCCATATTTTGACAACATGTTACAAGTTGAGCCATCTCCTCAACTCACCTCACTTTTACGTTGGCAACCAATAAAAAATTTCTCTCCAGGCACAAATAATGAAGTAATGCAATCAAAGCTAAAAGAAAAAATTAACACATTAAGCGAAATGGACAAGCAATGCAGCTTAATTTTTGACGAAATTAAAATTCGGAAGGATTTGAAATACAACTCGATTCGAGATTGCGTCGATGGCTTCGTGGATATGGGTGATGACTGCAGAAACCCCAAAATTGGTAGTCACATTTGTGTTTTCATGGTACGTGGTATTATTGGAAATTGGAAGAACATTTTAAGCTATTACATATCTGAAAACGCTGTTTCGTCTAATTTGTTAACTAAATTAATACGCACTAACTTAGAACTTTGTAGTTCCTTGAGCTTAACTGTCAGAGCTGTCATTTGTGATCAAGGCTCGAACAATCGGAAAGCTCTAAGTAATTTTAGAGCTAATACTGAGAATGCTATTTTAAACCACGATACAACTGTTCCAATGGTTGGTATTTTTGACCCCCCGCATCTATTTAAATCATTTCGAAACTGTTTGTTGACATCTGACGTTGAAACACCTAATGGCATTGCAAGTTGGGAAGTAATTCGAGAACTTTATAAATTAGAGCAAACAGCACCAACTCGAATGTGTCCAAAATTAACTGATAAACATGTTAACCCTGGTCACTTTGATAAAATGAAAGTTAAACTGTCTACCCAAGTATTTAGTCGCAGCGTTGTCGCTGGAATAAAAACTGCATCTGAATTAAATAAATTTTCCGATTCTACTAAAAATAAGGTGCCTGCCACTCTAATTCTTTTTGATAATTTGGACAAACTATTTGATTGTTTAAATTCAAAAAGTTTATATAACCCAAACAAATTTAAATGTGCCCTACAATATGACGAGAATTGCGCTGTGTTCAAATTTCTTAATGAAATGGTAATATATATGCAACAGATTAAATTAGTTAATGAAAAGAAAGTGTATTCATTTGACGGAATGGTGCAAACGATTCGTGGAGTTCTTTCTCTTCTCAAGTCTTTATCAAGTGAGAATCTCGATGTTAGATATATGCTTACCTCACGATTAAACCAAGACGCTTTAGAAAACACATTTTCTTTGATTCGGTCAGCCAACGGAAACAATTTTAACCCGTCCGTTCAAGAATTTAGCTATACTGTCGCAAAATTGTTATCAATTAAGTATCTCACGCCATTCACGGCACTAACAAATTGTGAAGATGATTCGGATACGACATTGCTAGTAGTTATTGTGGAAATAAATAATATATTTATTCAGCATTCAAATACTATTGAAACACACTCATTGTGAATTATACATATTTTAGCTGAAAATGATTTCTCATCTTTTCTCTCTCATTCTGAAACGTGTTGTTGTACTACTAACATCGTATGGCGTAGTGTTGTATGGATAAATAAAAATATAAAAACAAAAGTTTATCTTAAATCATCGTGTTTAATTTATTATTATTATACTGTATTTTCTACTGAATTCTACAGGTTATGGGCCCAGTAATCGAATAATAATAGTATTTTAATTATATGTTACATTTATTGACATAAATGTAACATATAATTAAAATATATTAAAATATAAAAATCAATGAAATTCCCAGCCCAGAGTTGATTTTCGGGAACTTGCCACGAAACGATTTTTTTCTAATTTAGCTGAAATTTAGCTACTGGTGTATACATTTCAAAATCATGTTGCCCTGATCCGAGACATTTTTAGTTTTGACGAAATAATTTTTAATTTATCGAGCGGGACGAAAAATTATATAAAAATCAATGAAATTCCCAGCCCAGAGTTGATTTTCGGAAACTTGCCACGGAACGATTTTTTTTTAATTTAGCTGAAACTTTGCTACTGGTGTATACATTTCAAAATCATGTTGCCCTGATCCGAGACATTTTTAGTTTTGACGAAATAATTTTTAATTTATCGAGCGGGATGAAAAATTATATAAAAATCAATGAAATTCCCAGCCCAGAGTTGATTTTCGGGAACTTGCCACGGAACGATTTTTTTCTAATTTAGCTGAAACTTAGCTACTGGTGTATACATTTCAAAATCATGTTGCGCTGATCCGAGACATTTTTAGTTTTGGCGAAATAGTTTTTAACTTATCGGGCGGGACGAAAAATTATATAAAAAATCAATGAAATTCTCAGCCCAGAGTTCATTTTCGGGAACTTGCCACGGAACAAATTTTTTCCTACATTATCTGAATATTACCATTATTTTATGCAATATAGAATTTTACAGTTTTTTTATACGTTACATTTAAATTTTTTTTATTATATTAAAAACTAATCGAATTTAATAAACTTGATAATTTTTCGTTTTTTCGTTAAAATTGATAAAATTTATGGGCTGGGCTAACTTCACAAATATAATATATTTGAATGAAATGAATCAAAACCTGGGCTGGGATAACTTCACACAAGAGCAAATTGGTTATTGATATGTTAGTGTTGCCTGATTAAAAATTTTTTTTTTTTCTGGGATAGAATCCTGGGATAACTTCACATACGTCATTTATTGTGAGATATTATTATTTATTTTCTCTCATCGAAAGAAAGTCAATTCTACGCGAGGTATTTGTATTATCGAATACACAAAATGGCATCAGTAGAGACAAAATATCATATTGATAGACTGAATAATGGAAATTATTTTGTGTGGAAGTTTAAATTGAGAAATGGTGAAAGAAGGAACCTGGTTTTGCATTGATTCAGCGGCGCCCACAGCTACAGAAGCGACCAAATTAGAAGAATGGAATAAAAAAGATCAACAGGGTTTAGCAACAATCGGATTGAGTGTAAATGATGACCAGTTGATACACATTCGTAATGCAAAAACGTCAAAAGAAGCATGGACCGCGTTGCAAGAGTATCATGAGAAAAATACGGCAAATAGTAAGGTGCGCCTGATGAAAACAATTATGCGGCTTCGTTTGGAAGAAGGTGGCGACATGGAGGCACACCTGAGCAGAATCAATGAATTATTTCAACAGATGGTCGATTTAAATACTGATGTGAAACCAGAGGATTGGAAAAGTGCAACGATGCGAAGCCTTCCTGAAAGTTATGATACATTGGTAACCGCACTGGAATTTCGTAAAGAAAGTGAAGTGACAGCAGCAGTTGTGCAATCGAAGTTAATCGATGAATATAAACGTCGAAAGGACATAGGCGAGATGGATGACGGGAATGGCTCCGCATTGAAAGTAATGCACAAAAGTATAAATAAATCAAGCCAATTAAAGAAAAAGGACATAGTATGTTATCGTTGTGGCAATAAAGGTCATTATGTAAAGAAATGTAAGACACAAAGAGGCGATAAAGAAAAGAAAGCTACCGACGAAAAGAAAGTAAACTTGGCAACTGAACGTGATGAAGGTGACACATATGGTGAATTTGCATTCAAGACAAGTAATTTTAAAATTGGATGGTTTGTTGATTCAGGAGCAACGTCTCACATTACATCGAATAAAGCGTTGTTTAAAAATCTGGATACAAATTATCGTGATGAAGTTTCCGTAGCGAATGGTCAAGTTGCTGATGTTAAAGGTAAAGGCACCGTTCAAATTGAGGTTATGAACAAATTCGATGAACATAATGTTGTGGTATTAAACGATGTATTTTGGGCACCTTCAATCAAGACAGATTTAATATCAGTGAATAAATTAAATGAAAAAGGTTGTGATGTATTATTTTCAAAGGACAAACGATGTCAAATCAGTTTTAATGGAAAACAAGTGGCAGTTGGTTTATCACGAGGGGGATTATGCCGTTTAAAAGAAACAAATAAAGCTCTGATTGCCGGCCCAGACAATAAAATTGATGAAAATATTGAGTCTGGTCATTCAGGTTGCATTCATAAATGGCACCGAATTTTGGGTCACCGTGACAGTGAAGTTGTTAAAACGTTGTCAAACCTTGGATACGTCAAGGGTGTGAAAATTATACCATGCAGAGATGAATGTAAGAATTGTGACGACAAATGCAGAGTTTGTTTACAAGGAAAAATGACGCGATTTAAATTCCCAGAAAATGCCCAACGTGCAGAAAGTATGCTTGATTTAATTCATTCGGATGTGTGTGGCCCAATGAAAACAGCATCAGCGTCAGGTAAAAGATACATTTTGACATTAATTGATGATTTCTCGCGATATACAGTAATATGTTTGCTTGAAAAGAAATCTGAAGTATTGCACAAATTTAAAGAATATGTCGAAATGACTAAAACAATGCAAGAAACCCAAATACATACGATCAGATCGAGGTGGTGAATACATTCACAAAGAATTTCATGCATATTTAAAACAAGAGGGTATTCAACAACAACAAACAGCTCCGTATACCCCTCAGCAGAATGGTGTAGCTGAAGGCAAAAATAGGACGCTAGTGGAAATGGTTCGATGTATGCTTATCGATGCTGGAATGCCACACATATTCTGGGCTGAGGCAGTTGTTGCTGCGAATTATATTCAGAATAGATTACCAGGACGATCGATTTTAACCACTCCGTTTAAAGGTTGGTTTGGTTATAAACCGAAGCTCGATCATATGAGAGTTTTTGGTGCAGAATGCTATGTATGGATTTCGCCACAGAAACGGCATAAGCTTGAAAATAAATCCGTTCATGCATTATTTGTTGGTTATGATACAAAATCGAAAGCTTACAGATGCTATGACACAAAAACAGGAAAAATATTGATTAGCAGAGATGTTCAAATTTTACACAAAAAGACAAAACTGGAACCTAAAATCGTTACTCCAGCACGAAAGAATGATAAGTTGAATAAATCAAATGATTCAATTTGCAATGACGATCACACTATAATTGTGAGATATGGTATGGATTCTGAACAATCTGAGTTGAACTCGATTGAGGTTACACATGATGCTGATGACAGTTTTGCGGACACGGATAAGACATTGCAGCCAAACGCAGTTTAATTTCCGGACAGTGATGCTTATTTTAGTGATGAAGAGACTTTAATGGACACATCGACTGTTGATAATGAAGAGAATACACATGGTAAAAATGATGTACAAAGATCCGGACGCACAAACAAAGGTACATGGACATCAACTAAATTTCAAGATGGCATTTTTTCAGTTAAACAAGCAACAGAAGAACCATTGACATACAATGAGGCAGTTAGCGGTGTGAACAAAGATGAATGGGTTAAAGCGATGGAAGAAGAAATGATTTCACTACGCGATAATAATACATGGGAACTGGTGAATTTGCCCATTAATAGAAAACCTATTGGTTCCAAATGGGTATATAAAATAAAATGAAATGAAAAAGGTGAACCACAGCGATTTAAGGCACGTTTAGTCGCGCAAGGCTTTACTCAAAAATATGGCTTTGATTACGATGAGATTTTTGCTCCAGTCGCACGACAAACGACATTTAGAATTTTGTTGACAGTTGCTGCAAGGAAAGGTATGAAAGTTATTCATTATGATGCAAAAACTGCATTTTTACATGGTGAATTAAAGGAAGAAATATACATGAAGCAGCCACCAGGTTTTATGGATAATGGAAAAGAACATCAAGTTTGTTTTCTTAAACGTAGTCACGGTTTAAAGCAATCAGCACGGGTTTGGAACCAGTCAGTGCATAATGTGTTTTTAAATTCTGGCTTCATACAAAGCAAAAATGATCAATGCCTATACATTCGAAAACAAGGTGAAGACATTTGTTATGTGGTTATTTATGTCGATGATTTGCTTGTGACGAGCGCAAATGAAAACATGATCAAACAATGTGAACAGGTTTTAAGATCCGAATTTAAATTGGAAAATTTAGGAGAAGTAAGAACATATCTCGGCATACAAGTAGACAAAAATAAAAATGGAATGTTTACTATCAACCAGTCCGTTTATATAAATAAAGTGCTGAAAGAATTCGGAATGCAAAATTCGAAGATTTCTGAAATACCACTGAGTGTTAATTACAGAAAAGGTGGCGAATCAGAATTATTGCATGACAACAACGATTATCGTAAGCTGATTGGAAGCCTGTTATACATATCAACAAATACTAGACCCGATATTGCTGCCAGTGTTGCCATATTATCACAACACGTTTCCGCACCTACACAAGAAGATTGGAACAAACGAATGAGGTAAAACGAATTTTAAAGTATTTGAAAGGAACAGTCTCGTTAAAGTTAAATTTAAATGTTCGTGGTGATGAAGATAAATTGATTGGTTATTCAGATGCCAATTTTGCTGAATGCCGATCAACACGTAAATCTAATGGCGGATTTACGTTCTGTACATTTGGTGCTACAATTAGTTGGCGATGCAAGAAACAAGACATTATTGCACTATCGTCAATGGAAGCTGAATATATTGCGCTATGTGATGCAGTGAAAGAAGCAAAATGGTTAAAACGTTTATTGAATGATTTGGTGTGAAAATTAATGAGCCCATTATACTCTATGAAGACAATCAGAGTTGCCTCAAATTTGCTGATGAGGAGAAATTCTCAAATCGATCGAAGCATATTGACATCAAAACGCATTCAGTTAAGGATAGTATTGATGCAGGTATAGTTGAATGTGTCTACTGCCCGACAGACGAAATGGTAGCCGATATGATGACAAAACCATTACCAAGACAGAAGATCCAGAAATTTAGAGAGGCTGCCGGCTTATTTGAATGAGGAGAAGTGTGGAAATAAATAATGTATTTATTCAGCATTCAAATACTATTGAAACACACTCATTGTGAATTATACATATTTTAGCTGAAAATGATTTCTCATCTTTTCTCTCTCATTCTGAAACGTGTTGTTGTACTCAGAATCTACTTAAATATAAGTCCTGCTTACTCTTCTCATTGACATATACCTATTCAAAAAAAACTAACAAAGAGTGTGTTGGTTACACTAACAATGCAACGTAAATTTGAATTTTTTTTTCTTCATTTTTTTTTGTTTCTGCTCTAATACACTTATACTTAGTTATTCAAAAAAAAATTACTATGGAAAAAAAATTCCAATACATCTTAACTTAGTTAATGTTTATTTCATATGTGTGGAGTTAGCAGGACTTATATTTAAGTAGATTCTGTTGTACTACTAACATCGTATGGCGTAGTGTTGTATAAATAAAAATATAAAAACAAAAGTTTATCTTAAATCATCGTGTTTAATTTATTATTATTATACTGTATTTTCTACTGAATTCTACAGTTATTCGAGAAGATAAAGAATATGAACAATCGTTGAGAGAAAAGTTTGAACTTGAGCCAAGTTCCACCATGGAATCTTCAAATAATGAAAACAAAGAGAGTGACATTGATGAATGTTTATTGTGATCGAAATCGAAGAAGAACTAAGTATTGTTGGATAATAATTCTGATCCGTCAAACAGATACTTCACGGGGTACTTAGTAAATAGAATTCTTAAAAAAATTAATTGTGCTTTGTGTGTTATAACACTTAAGAAAAGAAAACGATTTTGTTGAGTGCACTTCAGAACTTTTAATAAAGCACAAAAAGTATATGTCAGATGACTTCGGAAGAATCTAAGCACCATCTAAGGAATTTTTTGATCTATGCCGCAAACAAATTTTAATTTTTGATGGTATTTTCAAAGAAACTGGCCATATTGTGGGTTTAAAATCTAAAATCGTAAATCTTTTATTAAACGAACAGTCGGACAAAGAATTTTATGATATTGATCACCATTGTTATAACCATCGTGTAGAGCTACTAAATCTAATGATTCTAATATTAATTAGAAAACACTGTAAGTGGCAAATGGAACGAGATAAATTAAATAAATTAAAAATACGTGCAACGAAAAGACAATGGAGAACAGTATTAGATTAATACAAATTTAAGTTAATGCGGAATAGATTTATAATCGCTATCAGCTGTGAATTTCATATCGTTTAAGTTATATTATATATCTTTGTTAATTTTTGGTTTTAAACTACATATTTTATTGAATTAATTCAAATTACACAATTTTTTTTTTATTATTTATTTACAAAGTTTGCTTTCAGATATTGTATTTTAGTAATTCAAATTATAATAATAACCTAATTGAATTTATTGACTTTATATATAACTATATATGTAAAAAATATCAGTTTCCCACTCAATGTCAAGGTGAGTACGTGCTGAGGACTGATATACGTGCTGAGGAATGATATAGGAGTGACTAAAAATACTATATCGCTAACGTACAGGGGAGCGAAGTCCTTGATTCAAACCTTCGCGCGGTGCGCTCTGAGTAATTCTAATTGAATCAGGCGGTGTAGTGGAGACGAACAGGGAAAATCCTGTTTATAATCATGGACACTACATGTCACACACGTAACAAGCGTGTCGAGCGGCAGGCCAACAACCTTCCCTCATAAAAAAAGTTAAGTTATGAACCCTAAAAAAGGCGACCGTCTTAAATGTGAAAACTATCGTAGTATAGCTCTATTAAACACTGCTTACAAAGTGTTGGCTAATGTTGTATTTGCCAGACTCATCCCTCTCTCCGCTGAAAACATGATTGGCGACTGTGGTTTTCGTCCCAACCAATCGACCACTTACCAGTGTTTCACCATGCGGAAAATCTTAGAAAAATGTTGGGAGTACAACATAAGCATACATCAATCATAGAAGCATACATTAATATAGACTTTCGACAGGAATGTCAGTATAACCCGCGATAACCTTTGGGCCGCGCTCATATGCCTAGGAATTCCAGAGAAACTCATTTCTCTGTGCAAATTAACAATGTTTGGGTCTGTATGTAGAATCGTAATCGAAGGAACAGTGCAAGACTCCTTTGAAATAATATCTGCAATTGCAGTGTTACAATTGCACGAATTCGTATTCAAAAAAACCAATCATACGAATTCGTACAATTTTTGTTCGTATTCGTATTCAGAAATAGGGGCCCAAGTTGTACAATTTTATTGCAGGTAAAACCATTTAAAATAAATTTCCCTTGTAGCAAGGACACACACCAAACAATTACGTACGATCGTATTCAGAAATACCAAAGTATTTTCGTAACGAATATCATTTTCGCATCGAATACATTTTCGTATCGTATTCAGAAATAGGGCCCCTGGCTTTCGGAAGCGAGAACTGGACCATGACCACTAACGATTGTAGACTGTTATCTACTTTCAAAAGGAAGGTCATTCGTTCAATCTTTGGTCCAATTAAAGTTGCGAACAATGAATATCGGATTCGCATTAACCAGAGTTAGATGGCTCGGCCACGTTACAAGGTCCCCACAACAACGGATGACCAATAAAGTGTTCTATCAACACCAAGCCGGTGTGCGTCGTAGAGGAAGACCCAGACTGCGCTGGCGTGACGACGTCGAACAAGATCTACATGCACTAGGATGTCGAAACTGGAGGACGAGAGCGATGGACCGAGACGGATGGAGGACCATAGTTCGGGCGGCAACATCCCTTCATGGGATGTGAAGCTAGAGAGAGAGAGAGAGAGAGATAGAGCTGTTATAGCCGATGATCTCTACTCTTATATTTATATTGGATGCGGCATTTGTTAATAAAATCAGGGCCCCTATTTCTGAATACGAATACGAACAAAAATTGTACGAATTCGTATGATTGGTATTTTTGAATACGAATTCGTGCAATTGTAGCACGAATTCGTACCTACTTGATACGTTCACAAATTTCCCTTATTTGACAATACGAATACGAACAATTTTTGTACGTTCATGAACGAATTTTTGTACGAAGAATATTTAGTTAACGACTCCATAGAAAAATCAATTTTTTTTTTGAGTTTCACATAAAAAACATTAATTTTAAATAATTTTAAAGAAAATCTTTTATTTTAAAACGTAAACATGGCCGTATAATTTGTTTACGCCAATTTAAATGAGAGTATAATTATTTATGAATTATTCGTAGTCATGTATGTATTTAGCACGTACTATAGTAAATGACCGAATATAGAACGGGGTCAAGAGCACTGTTGAAAAACCCGGGACCATAATCCAAAAATGATATTGAAATATTTAATAACACAATTAATTTATATTTAGTTATAAAACCATTCAATTTAAAGTTAAGAGGTTGGAGTTGCAAGACGCCTAATGGGGCACTATGTTACGGATGGAATAGTTAGCTTCTGTTTAAAACAAATGAAACCTGCGTAAATGGAAATGGTTATGAATTTTGCTCTACACAAATATTTGAATTATATAAAAATATCTCTCAAATTACTGGTTATGAGTGAGTACACTACAACGTTTGTTCTTATCACCAACATTAATTATCCGATGTATTGTGCATAGAAAATATTAATATTACATTAAATGAGATGCGACATTATACGGCTTGCTCTCTTTGCGTTGTTAATGTTCTTATTTTTACACAAATACATCCGAATAATTATTTTTGTTTTAAGATTAAAAATCTAATTTTTGTTTTGCAATAATAAATCAGGTTGATTTGAGGCCTCACATCGAGATACTTCTCTAGTGGTGACTATAAAGTGGTATCAAGTGAAAAAGTAGTTCTATTTAGAAAAGCTTAATTGGAAACCATAACCTATAAGCTAAGAACAAAGGTCAGTGAAATTCGTAAATGTAAATTTCTTTCGCAACTATTTATTGGTTAATTGTGATTTGTTAGTTAAATAATTTACAGTAAATTTGTTGGAAGTACCCGATTATTACTGCCAGTAAGCGCCGTGGCAGTGGCAAACTACTCAATCGTCCTTCAAGATACCATACGCGGATGATTTCACATCGACCGGTAAATATGCAACTGCATTCTGATAAAAAAAACTTCTATTTACTTTATTGAACAATTCTTTCTCTGCCGTTTCTTTTTGTTTAGGGAATTTAATATTCAAGTCGGTCGTAATTAAAACAAAACACGACGTATACTAGTATATAGGTATTTCGGATAATTGGGTTTTGGGGCCTCATATTAAACTTGCTGTTCGAAGTATATATGCTGACACACAGGGGATTTAGCAGCACCAATAATTGAACTCGAGCGCTGGAAGCAAACAGTGTTGATTCTAGTGTGGAATAATTGTGCTCTGACGTGCGTCAGAGATAGTTCGTCTTGTCAATTTGAAAACTCTGTTTCTTTTGTGGCCAAGTGTAATTGGCTTGCACGATTGTAAATTCTAAATTCATTTTTTTTTGTTAAATTTATTAATTCTGATTTAATTTCTACACATAAGTGATTTGGTAAGAAGGTGAAGTAGTGATAAACGGTGTAAAAAAAATAAGAAGCGGTGCGCGGTACTAATAAAACATTACTTTTAGCTACTGTGTCCAACTGAAGAGCGCTCGTCAGACCTACTGGAGGCAGGTAAATCGTAAGTTTTCGTTTGATTTTTTTTATAAAAATTTTCTTAAAAATATATTGCATTTATGCAGGTCGCTATTTCACACATGTGTTTTACATTCTTACTAAATTCCCTATGATTTTTTTGTTGTTTTCTTAAGCATATGTACAAGTTATAATTCTGGTTTTAACAAATATGATTTATGTTTTTTTTGAATAATTATTTAATATATTAACATGAAATAGTGTGTTTCCTTTTTGGGTGATGATGATTATTAGCTTGTGGCCAATCCTGAGTTTTCCTAATGTGTTTATTTTGTTGTTGTAATACACGTATGGTTTGTCGATCACAAGTTGTCCGGTGACATGGAACCCCCTATATCTACCGTTATAGTCTACTCTATCAAAAACGTCTAGTCACCGGGTGGTCGTAACACAATGGCGCCCGAGCAGGGACCTGAAATCGTTTGGTTCGGTTCTAGAAAATTTTGTGAGCACATGGTTAGCTAAACCAAGGTATTATAAATGCAGTTTTAATACCCGTTACGTAGCGTTCCTATAATGTAATGACTTGGTATTACTGAACAGTAAACATTGGTTGACCTAAGAAGTTATCCGCGCGGCTTCTTCGCTTATTATATTCAACCGTTAGTACTGCTTCACAAAATTGGTAGATTTTATTAATTTTTACTATTCGCGGGTTGGCAGAATATTTTTATTTATTTTTTTTTTTGTTACAGATATTTTTTTTTATGATGTGTATCATTAGTTGATTATGGGATGATTTCTTCGTACCTAATTGATATCTTCATACAGTCTCATATGTATAGCAGTAGTATAGCAATATAGTTTATTGAATGATCAAAAATTAGTAATTGAATTTGTATAGGAGTATTATTAGTTGAGTAGGCAGTGATTCTGTTTTATCCTATTAATTCCTTCATCGAAATCTTACGGTTTAGTTTCATCTCAATGTTCATCTTATTTCGTTTATTTTTTTTTGGGTTTGATTAATATTTTGAACGGAGTATCGGATAAAATAGGCACAGACTCGTGGGCACAGAATTAAGGTAGTTGATTTACCGTGAATCTGTTTATCTAACCAGCATTCTGCACAACCACCAGTCGTAGGTTATATATTGATATTTCAGTTATTACATTTTTTTTTCTGTTCAAGTCATTATAGGATACGTATATATATGTATATATATATATATATATATATATATATATATATATATATATATATATATATATATAAAAATATATATATATATGTATATATATATATATATATATATATATATATATAATAATAATTCCCAACGACCTATTACCCCTCCCAACCGCGCGCGGGGAGTCTCCATCTGTATTATTATTATTTTTTTGAGTATAATTCCAGTGATTATAAACATGGATATCGAACTGCTTAACCTGTGAAATTAAAGAAAAGTAGCAAGCGGGAAAATCTATATTAGTATTAAAATCAAATCTGATTATTAAGAGGCAAACTAGGTGAACAGCTAAGCAAAACGATACCCGTCGCGGACGGAAGGAGAACAGAGGTTGAGTCTGCTTAGTACAATATATATATATATATATATATATATATTTATATACATATATATATATATATATATATATATATGTATATATATATATATTTATATATATATATATATATATATATATATATATATAAATATATATATATATATATATATATATATATATATATATATAAATATATATATATATATATATATATATATATATATATATATTTATATATATATATATATATATATATATATAAACTCAGATTCGGTTCTAGCGATATTCAACATCATCCTTTATGTATTTCAGTTTGTATAATTACATAAAGATTATTATTAGTATTCTTTGATAATTTTTTTTTTTGTATTAATTTAATTTGTACACCTTTTGATGACGGTGTTATTTATATATACTATATGTTAAATATTTAGATAATCAAAATTCGGTCTCTTCTAAATTATCGAACATTTTGTTGTTTATATTTTCAATACTTTTGAAAATTTTCAAAATGGATCCAAAGTTATATTTGAATAATCTTTCACCTGATGAATTAGAGGTAGAATTGTTAGCTAGAGGACAGACTAGTAAAGCAACAGACGCAAAAAAAATTTGTTAGATCGTCTGGGGGTTGAATTGTCTGATAATACTTTGAAACCTAAGGCTTCACACGCAAAACCAAACCCAGACATTGAAATGACAGAATGTTTCGCAAAATTTGACGAGTTGTCAAAAGTAGCCCATGAAAAAGGAGATAATCCTTCCTTAACGTTTGTCACAAGGTCACTGGCTAAATGTTTTCATTACAAGGAGCGTGTGGAACGCATGATCTATTCATTTGGAAATATTAATAATCTCCAGGGTCTACATAGTAACCTACGTCGGTTATATAACTGGTACTCTAAATTGTACGCCGATGGTAATAGCCAATCAAATAATGCCAAACTAGTCGAAAGTACGGGTAAGGAAAAACAAAATTCACCCTGTTTTAGCCCAGTCGACTTCGATAAAGGAAACTAGGAAACTAGTAAATGGAAACTAGCAGAGCGCTTTCACCTCCTCAAACCTCAGCAAATGAATTGAACAATCATGAAGTACAAAAGATGGCTAGAGAATTAAAAGATTCAGTTGCAGATTTTTTTTCACAAATGGAGTCATGGCAGACTAAAAATGACCCAAACGCATCTATGCTTAATGGTTTGTCATTTAACCAGGGCGAACTACCTCCGTTTGTACCAAGACATGAAAATCCTTCATTTCATGATTCTATTATAAATCATAATCGCGTTAGACCTAATAAAAATGTATTACATTCAGAGACTCAATATCGCATCGATTATAAAATTAAACAACGATTGAATCTTCATTTTGATGGTACCAATGCAACTAATGTACAAGATTTTATTTTTCGCCTGGAGCAACTGGTTCGTGATGATGAGGTACCTGAACAAAGTCTGACGAAAATACTTCATTTGTTTTTATCCAAAGGAGCTGAGGATTGGTATTGGGTTTATAAAATTGACCATAATTGCGTCTCATGGCAAACAATGAAATCAGTAATGCTTTCGTTCTTTAGCTCCTATGACGTCGAAGAAGAAACACGAGAAAAACTCCTTCATAGACACCAGCAAGCGAAAGAGTCATTCTCGGAATATGTTCTCGCTATCCAGAAATTAAATTCTAGACTGCAAAGCAGATTTTCTCAGAGGGAACTGATATACCGCTTGTGCCAAAATATGAGCCCTGCTTTAAAGAATGTAACTCTTCCGTATCATTTGACAGTTCGAACCCTAGAGGAACTACGAATTCTTTGTCAACGATACGAAAGAATGTGGGATCAGACAGGCTATGATCCACGTCGATTTTATTATTTTTGTCCAAAACAAATGATTTTTGTCAGCGAACTGGAAAAATGCATGAAGAATTTAAATTTTTCACAAACGACTGCCTTAAATGAATGTTCCGACCACTCCACAACAGAATATGTCCAGAACTCAACGAAAAATATAAACTATCGCAACCCACATTTTTCTGATGTAGAGGATCCAATACCTCAGCAAAACCAAGTGCAAAACCACACAGTGGAAGCATTCCAGCGAAAATTCGATATTAACAGTGACGTATCATTGGTTTGCTGGAATTGTAAAGACTTGGGTCATAAATATCAAGATTGTGCTCGAAGAATTCGTAAACATTTTCTGCTTTGGCTGTGGAGCTGCAAACGTCAGAAAACCTTCCTGTCAAAACTGCAAGGTGAATGCAGCAAAAAACTTGAGGCCGAGTGTGAGACTCTGCTGGGATCCGCGCTCCACTCCCAATTCGAAAAATATTCAGGATCCGAACAACACAGCGAATCCAAAGTCCGTTCAATAAGTATAAGTGAAACTAATGATTTCACAGACCAGTTTACCCCAGAAACTTCAAATAATAATACGCCACCAAAACGAAGATTAAACCGTGCTCTCGAATATTTCAAAGCTAGGCGTCGATTTTGATCTCATTGTGTTGCCTCAGTCATTAATTATTCTTCAAGTGACCCAAGACCACATGTAAATGTTGTTATCGCTTCCAGAAAAGTGGCTGGACTCTTTGACAGCGGAGCATCGGTCAGTGTATTAGGTAAGGGTTCGTTGACTTTTCTCGAGGAATGCAATATTAAATACCATAAGCTGACCTCTTACATACACACGGCGGATGGAGCACAGAATGAAATTGTAGGTTTTGTATGGCTACTAGTCACGCTTGGTTCTATAACACATAATATTAAATTCAGCATAGTGCCAACTCTACAATCTTTTTTATATTTGGGTATAGATTTTTGGCAGAAATTTAATATTCTTTCCTAATATATTAATAAATGAAATCTCGGAACCAGTGGCTCCGGAGAACGTTAATAAGCATAATCTGAATAAAGACGACCAACTTGAACTAAACAGGATCATATGCTTATTTCCTTCCTTCAAAAAGGATGGTCTTGGTAAAACTACATTTCATCAACATGAAATCGAAATAGCGAAAGGCTACAAACCGATCAAACAGAGGTATTACCCCGTGTCACCAGCTGTACAGAGTTTATTATACGCCGAAATTGACCGAATGCTTGAATTAGGGGTCATTGAGGTCAGCAAGAGTGCCTGGAGTTCTCCCGTTACTCTCGTGAAAAAAGCCAATGGAAAAAGTCGGTTATGCTTAGATGCCCGAAAATTGAACTCCAGTAACCGAAAAAGATGCATATCCACTTCCAATCATCGATGGATTGTTAGGCCGGCTGTCTGAGACTAAATATATTACCGGACTTGACCTTAAAGACGCCTTTTGGCAAATACCACTTACAGATACATCACGGGACAAGATCGCTTTTACAGTTCCAGGTCGACCCCTCTAC
This sequence comes from Nephrotoma appendiculata, assembly GCA_947310385.1. Taxonomy (NCBI): domain Eukaryota; kingdom Metazoa; phylum Arthropoda; class Insecta; order Diptera; family Tipulidae; genus Nephrotoma; species Nephrotoma appendiculata. The sequence goes on along the minus strand of OX371225.1, from coordinate 317,409,877 downwards.
CACTTCAAGGTGATGCCGTTTGGGCTGTGCAATGCAGCCCAATCAATGTGTCGGTTGATGCATAAAGTCATACCACATGAGCTGCATGATAGGATATTTGTATGCCTAGATGATTTGCTTATCATCACCGGCACATTGAAGGAGCACCTTGGGTTGTTAGAGTTGGTGGCGAACCTACTAAGGACGGCCGGTCTAACAATCAACGTTCAGAAAAGCAATTTTGTGATGCGGGAGATTCGTTATATGGGGTATCTGGTGGGAGAGAGAGGATTAAGGCCAGATCCGCAAAAGATAGAAGCCATTTTAAACCTGCCAGTGCCAAGTAATGTCAAACAGACCAGACGTCTCCTGGGAATGGCAGGATGGTATCCTGAACTACGCTGCGATTACCGCTCCCATCACAGATACTTTAAAGAAAGGCAAGTTCCAGTGGACTGAGTCGGCGCAAAGATCATTCGAAGATTTAAAGGTGGTATTAACATCAGCCCCAGTGCTCATCAATCCTTCGTATCACGAACCTTTTTTTATTAGATGCGACGCGAGTACAGAAGGGGTGGGCGCGGTGTTATTTCAAAAGAATTTGTCTGGTTTTGAGCGGCCAATCTCATTTATGTCGCAAAAGTTGAACAAGGCACAAAGAAATTATTCGGTCACCGAATTGGAGTGTCTGGCGGCAATTCTGGCAATTAAAAAATTTCGACCTTATGTAGAGGGACATGACTTCACCTTAATAACTGATAATGCCAGTTTAAAATGGTTAATGAACCAAAAAGATTTGAGTGGAAGATTGGCTCGATGGAGTTTAAAGCTCCAAGGCTTCCGGTTCAGCATTGAACATCAGAAAGGAAAGGATAATGTTGTGCCAGACACCCTATCGCGTGTTTTCTGCTATACGCTTGAGGAACTACAGGCTACTGTACCAGTTTTGGAATCCATTGACTTCAACTCTGTACATTTTGGGGATCTTGGATATAAAGACTTACTAAATAAAATAGAAGAAAACCCTAACCTCTATCCAGCTTTCAGAATAAATAATGAGCGAATTTACATTCGGTTGGAACCAAAGAAACACATGGACTTATCTGATCTGTCAGTCTGGAAGTTGTGGATTCCAGATGGACTTAGACTTGAAATTATCGAAAAAGAGCAGAACGACCCACTTTCTTCTCATGCAGGTATAGGGAAGACCTTAGAGAAAATTAGGAGATACTTCTTCTGGCCTGGCATGACCAGGCAGGTGCAAAATTATATTAGCAGTTGTGAAATTTGTAAAATGATGAAAGCGCCCAACAGAACTTGCAAACCGCCGATGGGGAATTCATTTAAAGTAGACAGACCATTCCAGAGAATTTATGCTGATTTATTGGGTCCTTATCCACGAAGTTAACGGTAAAACTATGATCCTAATTGTCTTAGACCACCTCACAAAATTCGTCCTACTGAAAGCATTATCAAAGGCTACGTCACAACAAGTAATTGAATTTTAAAAAAATGATGTCCTTTGCGTTTATGGTGTGCCTGAAACAATACATACCGATAATGGAACCCAATTTAAAAGCCAATAGTATAAACAGCTCTTGTTGGACTTTGGTGTGACAGACTGTAAAACTGCGATTTACTCTCCACAGTCTAACCAATCCGAAAGAGTGAAACGGTAAAAAACTCTCCTCATTTCCTATTATTTGAGTATCATAAAATTAACCATGCTAGTGATTATCAAATTTTAAAACAACTCGGTAATATCTCTGAATGAGAAATTCCGCTGTCGCTTCCTATTCGACTCGCTTTAATACACCAACAAGCTCAAAAGGATATTGCAGAAGCCCATGAGAAAAGCGCCAAAAGATACAATTTACGCACGCGACCAATTCAGTATACAGTGGGCCAAAGTGTTTTTGTACGTTCTCACCCGCAGAGTGATGCTGGCAATAAATTTTGTGCGAAATTCGCCCCAAAGTTTGTGAAAGCAATTGTTACAAGAAAGATTGGCACAACAAACTACGAAGTAAAGGACGAGTCAAATAAACTTCTTTGAATATTTCATTGCAAAGACATTCGTCTCTAGCGACCAAAACCTTGATATATATACAAACTATTCCACCTTATATTTTAGTGTAGCATTCAAATTTCCAGCTTTGTCCAACCATGTCTTCTGCAGATTGGACAATTCTGCCCTGTTACGGATGGAATAGTTAGCTTCTGTTTAAAACAAATGAAACCTGCGTAAATGGAAATGGTTATGAATTTTGCTCTACCCTAATATTTGAATTATATAAAAATACCTCTCAAATTACTGGTTATGAGTGAGTACACTACAACGTTTGTTCTTATCACCAACATTATTAATTATCCGATGTATTGTGCATAGAAAATATTAATATTACATTAAATGAGATGCGACATTATACGGCTTGCTCTCTTTGCGTTGTTAATGTTCTTATTTTTACACAAATACATCCGAATAATTATTTTTGTTTTAAGATTAAAAATCTAATTTTTGTTTTGCAATAATAAATCAGGTTGATTTGAGGCCTCACATCGAGATACTTCTCTAGTGGTGACTATAAAGTGGTATCAAGTGAAAAAGTAGTTCTATTTAGAAAAGCTTAATTGGAAACCATAACCTATAAGCTAAGAACAAAGGTCAGTGAAATTCGTAAATGTAAATTTCTTTCGCAACTATTTATTGGTTAATTGTGATTTGTTAGCTAAATAATTTACAGTAAATTTGTTGGAAGTACCCGATTATTACTGCCAGTAAGCGCCGTGGTAGTGGCAAACTACTCAATCGTCCTTCAAGATACCATACGCGGATGATTTCACATCGACCGGTAAATATGCAACTGCATTCTGATAAAAACTTCTATTTACTTTATTGAACAATTCTTTCTCTGCCGTTTCTTTTTGTTTAGGGAATTTAATATTCAAGTCGGTCGTAATTAAAAAAAACACGACGTATACTAGTATATAGGTATTTCGGATAATTGGGTTTTGGGGCCACATATTAAACTTGCTGCGCGAAGTATATATGCTGACACACAGGGGATTTAGCAGCACCAATAATTGAACTCGAGCGCTGGAAGCAAACAGTGTTGATTCTAGTGTGGAATAATTGTGCTCTGACGTGACGTCAGAGATAGTTCGTCTTGTCAATTTGAAAACTCTGTTTTTTTTTGTGGCCAAGTGTAATTGGCTTGCACGATTGTAAATTCTAAATTCATTTTTTTTTGTTAAATTTATTAATTCTGATTTAATTTCTACACATAAGTGATTTGGTAAGAAGGTGAAGTAGTGATAAACGGTATAAAAAAAATAAGAAGCGGTGCGCGGTACTAATAAAACATTACTTTTAGCTACTGTGTCCAACTGAAGAGCGCTCGTCAGACCTACTGGAGGCAGGTAAATCGTAAGTTTTCGTTTGATTTTTTTTATAAAAATTTTCTTAAAAATAAATTGCATTTATGCAGGTCGCTATTTCACACATGTGTTTTACATTCTTACTAAATTCCCTATGATTTTTTTGTTGTTTTCTTAAGCATATGTACAAGTTTTAATTCTGGTTTTAACAAATATGATTTATGTTTTTTTTGAATAATTATTGAATATATTAACATGAAATAGTGTGTTTCCTTTTTGGGTGATGATGATTATTAGCTTGTGGCCAATCCTGAGTTTTCCTAATGTGTTTATTTTGTTGTTGTAATACACGTATGGTTTGTCGATCACAAGTTGTCCGGTGACATGGAACCCCCTATATCTACCGTTATAGTCTACTCTATCAAAAACGTGTAGTCACCGGGTGGTCGTAACAACTATCACCCACAAGAAATTATTTGGTGGGTGAATTTTATTTTCGATCCTAACAATTTTGTCGGCCACACAAAAATAAATAATATTTTACTTCCACAAAACTCAAATTGTATTTCACTATTTATTTGTGGGTGAATTTTATTTTCGATCCTAACAATTTTGTCGGCCACACAAAAATAAATAATATTTTACTTCCACAAAACTCAAATTGTATTTCACTATTTATTTGTATTTATATGTATTACAACTTAAAAGAATCCCCAAATCATAAGTGATTCTTATTTGAAAACCTAGAAGAAAAATTCATTACATCCATTTCAAATACAAATTCAAACGTCAAAACTCAAAATAGTGTCCAAGTTGTACAATTTTATTGCAGGTAAAACCATTTAAAATAAATTTCCCTTGTAGCAAGGACACACACCAAACAATTACGTACGATCGTATTCAGAAACACCAAAGTATTTTCGTAACGAATACATTTTCGTATCGTATTCAGAAATAGGGCCCCAGGGAGGTGGAATGGCATGCTGCTGCTGCGGGTGAGACATTCTGACATGCTAGGGGTGGGAGAATACTGAGAAATAACCGTTGAAGGGTACCGTGTATTTTTGGATTTGCAACGGGCTAATAACTTAATCTACTGAGAAGCTTCGTGCTTTAATTTCGAGTATTTAGGAACCCTTAAAACCCCAGTTTTTATCGGTCTCAAAATTAATGAGTTCAAGACAAATGTGGTACAAATGTAATTTTTGCGTTGTAAATATACGGATCTTAGAAGTGGTCACTTTGCTGATCGTCATTAGTTGGCTAATGGATTAGTTGGATATAATCTTGCATATTAAGGGACATGTAGTACGTCATCAGCAGTACTTTATATTCATTGTGGCCCACTACTAAAATCCAAGAGCTTAAGCCCTAGAATAACTAACTATTTTTATCGAACGTTTAAATAAAAATGTATAAAATGGATATTTAAATATAAATATTGATGATTTTTAGATACATGATTGAATAATTTATAAATGTTAACACATCGGTATTTAAATGAATCGCAACAATTTTCTTCTTATTTATTGAAAATGTGTCGGAGTCTTACCTAATGACTATGCCGAATAAAACAATTACTAAGCGGGTTTATTTTTCCACCAAACCGCATTTAGTGCTACAGTTTTCTTCTACAATATGCTTTGTATAATTATAAGAAACGTATTTAATAAAACATTTTAAACATTAAACAAAAAAAAAAAGAATTCAAAAAACCAATTCTGCCTCGTTGTAAGATCGAATCAAATTCGTTTTTGCAATTTTTCATAATACCAAAACAAAAAAATATACAAAAAAACGAAACAACGATTTACGCAATTGTATACATTGTAACAATCTTAACTGGTAATGTCATATACCGATTGTTAACAGAATAATTTATTCCAACAGAGGTTCCGAGGTTCGGTCTATTACGCCGGCTAAGGCTCAGGAGCGTGGGATGGGTTTTCGGAACTTGATGGAATCTCGAACGACCGAAGGATAACAAAAAAAAAATAATAATTATAATGAAAAGAGAAAAAAAAAACGGAAACCAACTACAAGTCATACTACCCACCCAACCAATACTCACCTCAACTCATCCTCACTTACGCACTTCAAAACTCTATCGCATTTTCTCAGTTAATATACCAGCGAATTATAAATAAAAAGTAAACGAAACAAAACGCAAATTTAACATACTAACTTGTTATAAACTTTTAATTAAATTATTATGAGCTGCAGCTATCGGGGGGGGGGGGGGGGGGGGGGGGTCACAGGTGGTGGGTAGTGAACGGCCTATCGATAGGTAGGTTAGCGGTGAATTAAATAAGCCGTCCCCAACCGCAGCTCTGCTGGGAGGAGAGTCTCAGAGAACGGGGGAATGGTTAACCTCCGCTCACTAAATTCTGAGTGCCTAGGATACCCAGTAGGGAAAGGCGAACTAATGGCGCCTTAAAACCATCGACCACAACCACGGTGAACTGAACGTCCGTCCCCTTGTGCTCCCGAGCCTCCAGGTAGTGAATGGGGAACCCTATAAACGGGCATCTCATGAATGAAGTGGGTCCCATTGGCTTGGGATATCCATATGAATAGTGAATGAGGGAGTGAATGCGGGAGGAGGACGAGGGCGCGGGGGACGGGGTGCTCGGCGAACCAATGGGCTGGATTAAGGTGTTACGCGACCCGTGCTGATAATCGGCTAGACTGGGGGCCCATTTAACAAAGCCCAGTCGTGAACGGAGCCCTCTGGATACCTGGCGACCTCCAGTTGTATTTAGCCTTGCCTGCGTACACGGATCTCTGCGCAGGTCGACTTATATTTCTCCGATACTCGTGGGGAAAACATGGAAAAAAGTAAACAAAAACAAAATAAAGGGTCCGGCACCCTTCAAAAACCGGAGGAAGGGAGTAACTCTAACCGTGAAGGTGGAGCTACATCATTAGGAGCAACGGTAAGCGACACTTTGGCATCGAAGCCAGGTGGAAGTGGATCCGTCAAAGGAGATAGGGGGGGAGTGAAGGAGATCCCTCCTTCGAAGCGTCGATACAGGGAGAGACGGTCGGCGTTTAGAGTTCTGGAAAGACTGGCTGCGACCCCTGAGGGGCAGCTTACAGTCGAACAGCGTAAGTCTGTAGCATGGGCTAAAGAAACTGTCGGCTGTGATAGCTCGGAAAGGGCCCTTGTGTCGAAAAGACAGAGGTCCCAGGATGAGTTGGAACCGGGTGACAGTAAGCGGGCCAAGGTGCAGGCAGACAAGACGTCGGGTGCTCCTAGGGATCGGAAACTGAAGCTATTCAGTGAGATCCTAAAGGAGCACGTGCTGGTGCTAGCCGTCATTGACAGAAGTCAAGAAGATGGGAGCATCACGTCAGAGAAGTGGAGGGTAGCGCATAATGCACTAAACTCCATTTTTCTACGGATCCTGAGAGAAAATCCGGGATCCCCTCCATCCTACAGAGATGCGGGATGGTACCAGGGGCGCGTGAAGTTGACTGCGTGCTCAGACCAGAGATCGGCTGACCTGTACAAAAGAGCGGTAGCCGAAGTAGGTGAGGTATGGCAGGGTGCGAGGCTCGAAGCAGTCTGCAGGGAGGAAATCCCGAGCAGGCCGAGGGCACGTGTATGGCTGCCAACCGAGCCGGATAAGCCGGAAGAGATCCTCGAGATCATCCGGGCCAGCAATCCCGAACCTTCCGACCGAAGACTGGAGGATTGTAAAGCGAGAGGAGGCTAAGGGAGGCTTTAGATTGGCAATCATGCTGATCAACAAAGAGTCCCTGGCTTCCCTCGCAAAACTAAAGGGGGTGATCAACTTCGGGTTCGGGTCGATCACCCTTAAAATATATAAAAAAGATGAGACCGAGGCGACTACGAAAGACCAGCCTGGGAGTGACGGTGAACGGACTCAGCAGGAGATGGTCAAGCGGGCTGAGGACAGCCGGAAAAGTGCTTCGGACCCAGGAAATATCGTTACTGGAGGTAGCCTCCTCTCACTGGAGTCTGATGGGGACATCCTGTCGGGCTCTCGACGATAGGAGGATAGCGGCCGGAACAACGAGCCAGATGGCACTATCCCGATGCAGGGGGTGCAGGTAGAGGTGAGTAAGGTTGACTACAATGTTTAGCATTGTACAAATAAACCTACATCTCACGAAGGCTGCCTCGGCAGCTCTCGTGCTCAGACTGACTAAGTCTGATGACGACTTGGTGTTAATCCAAGAACCTTGGATTAGCAATAACAGGATCTGTGGCCTCAGAATGAAAGGGTATAAATTACTATACTCAAGCAACTCTGACAAGATCAGATCCTGTATTTTAGCGAAAAATAACTTGAATAGTTTTCTCCTTCCTCAATTTAGTAGCGGTGATGTTACAGCAGTGAGTGTTGAGGCTGGCTGTGAAAAATTATGGCTGGCCTCAGCCTATATGGATCGGGAAAAGGGGATTCCACCGGATAACCTGGGGGAATTAATCCGGGAAGCAAATCACAGAAGGGTAGGTGTTATACTCGGATGTGATGCAAACGCACATCACACCATATGGGGAAGAACAGACATCAACGAGAGGGGTGAGTTATTTTTTGATTATTTATTAAATACCAACCTTTTAGTTTGCAATATTGGACGAGAACCGACATTTATTGTTAAAAATCGACAGGAGGTTCTAGATGTGACCTTTGCGTCGGAAACGATTTTTCATATGATCAGAGGGTGGAGAGTGGCGAAGGAGCACTCATTCTCTGATCATCGATATGTAACATATAACCTCGAAATTAAACCTGTAGGAATCCCAGAAGGACAAACTGGAACAAATATAGGGAAGTGTTGGGGGAACTATTGCCGCTGGAGGTCCCGGGACCTCCGGCGACGGTAGAAGAATTAGACTGCATGGTGAATATTGTCACAAGAGCGTGCAATCTTTCATTTAATGCTGCGTACCCCCTGATAAAGTCTAGAGGCAGGCAGAAGCCGATATGGTGGACCAAAGAGTTGGGAACGTATCGGAGAGTGTGTAGGACAGCTTTTAACAAAGCTAAGAGCACAAGGGAGGTTCGGGATTGGGACTCCTATAAGGAGGACCTAAGAAAGTACAAAAAAGAGTTGAAGAAGGCACAAAGGGGTCCTGGAGACTCTTCTGTTGTAGGATGGAGGAGGTCTCTGAGACTTCTCGCCTTAGGAAAATTCTAGCTACTAACCCAACCAGTCCTAGTTATTTAATTAGACCAGACGGGTCATGGACAACTTCAAGTGCGGAATCATTGGAGCTCCTTATCGAGACCCATTTTTCGGGAAGCTTTGAAGACTCGATGGAGCCTGGAGCTCATCGAGCAACACCTTCATTAGAGATGGAGAGCATCTTGGACAGGGAGCGAATCCGGTGGGCGCTGAACGGTTTTAAGCCGTATAAATCGGCGGGCCCGGATCGGATTATACCAGCAGAGATCCAAAGGAATTCGGCAGTCATCCTCCCCTGGCTGGAGGGTATCTTCAGAGGGTGTCTGAGACTAGCTTATATTCCTAGGAAATGGATGGAGGTCAGAGTGGTCTTTATCCCGAAATCGGGAAAAAGCTCACATGCCTATCCAAAGGACCTGAGACCTATAACTCTATCATCCTTTCTGTTGAAAACCTTGGAAAGGTTGGTAGATGTAGGCACTCGATCAAAAATTGAGATCAGGAATTGGGCAACGTCGCAGCATGCGTACTGTAAGGGTAAGTCGGTGGACACAGCTCTGCACGATCTGGTACGCATGATTGAGAAGTCAATCTACTCGCAAGAGTTCTGTATGGTAGCATTTCTCGACATTGAGGGCGCCTTTAATAATGTAAAAACGGAGGCGATCATGGAAGGACTGCTACCTTTGAACGTGGATTACCCCATAATAAGACTGATAAATCAGATGCTGGTAAGCAGGATTATTACTTCGGAACTGGGGGAGGCCACCATTAGAAGGCGGGTGGTTAGAGGAACCCTTCAAGTAGGTGTAATGTCCCCCTTTCTTTGGAGTGCGGTGATGAATGGTTTGCTGTTGGAACTGGAGAGAGAGGGGATAGGGGTTGTAGCATATGCAGACGATGTAGCGATGGCTGTCTCTGGCAAATATCTGGGTACGATTAGGGACGTTATGCAGAATGCGCTCCTGATCGTTACGAAATGGGCCAGCAAATGTGGATTAGGGATCAACCCTTCCAAGACTGAGCTGGTACTATTTACTAAGAAGTATAAAATTCCGGTAGTTAGCCCTCCTACCGTGAACGGCATTAGGCTGGCTTTTGCTGCAAGCAAGATTTCTGGGCATAATCTTGGATAGTAAGCTCAGCTGGAAACCTAACATTGTGGAAAGGGTGAATAAGGCTAATGTAGCCATTTACTCGTGTAGGAACGCCATAGGTAAGAAATGGGGTCTGAAACCAGAGCTGGTGCACTGGCTCTATACGGCAGTGGTAAGACCAGTGCTGACGTACGGGGTGGGCGTGTGGTGGCCAGCTCTGGAGAAGGCAACATATATAAAAATGATGGAAAAGGTGCAAAGAACGGCCGGCACGCTTATAAGCGGGGCACTTAGGTCAACACCTACACGCGCTTTGGAGGTTATGTTCCACCTTCTTCCAATCGATTTTTTTGGTAAACAGATAGCAGCCAATGTGGCTACGAGACTCTCGGCTGTCTCTCAGTGGAAGTGTCTTCACGCGGGACACTCGACGATAACTAGATCGCTAAGGGAAGAACTGGCAAATCTAGATTATATTAAGCCAACGTTGTGCTTCGATAAAGGTTTCCGGACCATCTGTCCTTCGAGAGAATCTTGGAGGGACGGATCAATACTGGAAAACGAGGCACTGCAATTTTTCACGGACGGCTCTAAGCTAGACGGTAAGGTAGGAGCCGGAGTCTTCTGTGAGAAGCTTAACGTTAATATTTCCGTTCGTCTCCCTGACTACTGCAGCGTGTACCAGGCTGAAGTGGTGGCGATAGGCGAAGTCGTGACATGGTTGAAGCATAATGTGGTATCCGTGAGGGATATCGCAATTTATGTGGACAGTCAAGCGGCAGTCAGGTCGCTGGAGGCGGTTTGTCTGAAGTCACGGGTGGCGCTGGATTGCCGATCATCTCTTAACGAGATGAGCGAGTATTTCAGCATCCAGATAATCTGGGTCCCTGGTCACTCGGACGTCACGGGAAACTGCAGGGCGGACGATCTAGCTAGGTACGGCACGACTCTCCAGATACAGCCGGGAAGGGTGGATCTGGGGAGCCCTATAGCAGCACTCAAATTGGCGCTCAGTAAGCAGGCAATTGCCTTGACAAATGAGAGGAGGACCAACTCTCTCACGTGCAGGGTAGCAAAACAGGTTTGGCCAAAACTGGACCTGAGGCGCTCCAAGGCACTAGTATCCCTAGGAAAACGAGAGTTAGGATTGGTCATAGGGATACTGACAGGACACTGCCTTTTTGGGGAACATGCAAGAAGGATGGGTCTACAGACTAATGACTTTTGTAGAAGTTGTTTGGACGAAGAGGAGGAGGAGACGTTGGATCACTTCCTATGCTCGTGTCCGGTACTATCATGCAGAAGGCATAAGTACTTAGGTGTGTACAGTATGGACAGCCTTTCGGAACTCGCGGGCTGTAGAGTGCGAGATTTATTACGCTACATAAGTAGCTCTGGATGGTTTCAACGGGAGTAAAGGGGAGATAGGATCCTGTGGTATCACAATGGGCCACTACTGGCCTAAGTGTGCGATAGCAGCCACTCTAACCTAACCTAACCTAACCTATAAATAATAAATTACTGGTCTAAACCCTACCCAATCTAAACTACTTGTATACTTATAATATTAAAAATGAATACCTTATAACTATAGGGAATATAAATATACTTGAATTAACAAATGATAAAATAATCAAAAATATTACTAAAATTAATTTTAAATAAGTGTTATTAATTGTGAATGTGTTTATTTTATTGTGAGTGTATGTATTGTGACTTACGAAACGCCGCTACATGTAGCATTAGATGATACCCGTTATGTTGCACGATTTGTTGCCGGTTACGCCGCATAGAAATATCAATGTTTATCCCACGTTGTATGCCACGAGGATGATGAAAGCAAATTATGTGGTTAAAAGGTCGCATCTGCGTTATATTTTCAAAATAAACGATGTTAAAATTTGTAATTATGTTGATAATGAACAACACCAGCGCTCGAGTCCAACTTATCTTAATCTGACGCTTTAATATGTATTTGTTTATATTATGTATTTGTATTTTGAGTTTTATTTATTATAGTACATTTTAATTCATCAATTTATAACGGGATGTGTGACGGTAATATTATCGATACTTTTAAGTAAAATTGTGATATTTGTGATATGTTAGTTTTTATTTTTATGATTTGTTTAGTTTTATTAATTATTACTTAGATTTATATCATTTATTAATTTATTCACGGCCGAATTTCACTTATTACACATGGCCGAAAACTTTGTAGTCCGCCATTAGCGGTATAATCCACATAGCACTCAACAGTTTTTTTTTATCACACGATTCTTATTATAATTACATACGAGCTTATTATGTATTTTATTATTTTATTCACAATGCCAAATTTAAGTTATTATAATTTAAAAAAACATGCTATCACAATTTGCGTTTTATTATCTTTCTAAATCAATCGATTTATTTTACATGCGCTCGATAATTATTATTTTTCAATTATTTCCGATGTGTACCATCGTTTGTTTCTTGATTGACTACCCGTACCCGTTCTTTGATTCCCCGTTTTTGGTTTTTTTTTTTTTATTTTGTTACCAACCAAAAGAAACCAAAAATAGGTTTTTTTTTTTTTTTTTTTTTTTTTGATGACTATTAGCAGCATAAGCACAGTGTGACTATAAACATTGAGAATTAAATTATCAATGCAACCGCTGTAATTACGCTCTGTTAATATTATACATATAATTTATCAAGCTTAAATATTTATATAAAAAAAACTTGGAACGATCGTAAGTTGTAACAACATGTATATATCACCAATCATCACTTGCACAATTTAATTTTGTTTAACACATTGACACATTTCTCTGGGTTTTCGTATTCCATGTAGTTTATTATTTCCATTCTTACATTATGTATGTGTGCAAAATTTTTATCGAATGAAAACGAGAAATTTATTCGTATTCGAAGCTTAGCGCTTTTTCTAGTTTATTAGATAGCCGCCAATTTCATGAGGCGCTAGTCGTTCAGCTTGGATTCTCTTATATATAAAGTGCTTTGTGATTGAACATATATTTTTAATCGACTGGTGGAAAAAATTTAAAACAAAATCTTATATACTATTTTTTTCTGGTATACAACCTGGCTAAGGACTCTATGATTCGTCACATCAACTACAGCCAGATTGTATACCAGTTTTAACAAACTGTACCTAACTCCATTATTTACATAAAACGCATCCATTAGCCCATTCAGAAATGTCATTAATTATACATTTCTTAACAACTAGATGTCATAACAAATAATAATAACAAAACATATATTAAGGTAAAGTACTTTTTCGTGTTCTAGAACTTGAATCGATAACTTCGTCGTTTGGGTACTAGAATTCGAATCGTTAATACGCATTAAGAATTAAAACTAAAAATAATAATAAACAATTAATATATAATACAATAAAAATATAATTGAATACAAAAAATATAATATAAATAAATAATATAATTTGAAAATCAAACTTAAAACTGTAAATTTTGGTCATGTAAACGGTGACGTTTAAGCCAAACAAATAATATAAAAACTAAAAAAAAAAAGGTAAAGTATTTAATAAAAAGAAATAAAACTTATAAAAATAAGAACAACATTTAATAAATTTATTTTTATAACTATATTTACAGAAAATACAACGACAAGAAAACGGATACACCCACAAGTTCATCAAATAAGCGTAACAAATGTGGTGGAAGTATACTCAAAGCTGCCTATACATGACGGCCAAATGAATAGGTGCGTTAAAATATCATTCATTTATAAGTCGTGCTGTGATACAATTATGGAAATTACCGATGTAGCTGGCATCGGACATATTCTAGAGATTTTAATCTTTCAAATATAAACTTTCGCCTGTAAACGTGAATTCGGATAATGAGCATCTGTTTATCGACAAAATATTAGACTCAAATTTGAGTCAAATGTTCGAGATAAAACATGGATTAGACCGAACCTTGGACCTAATTTTTACTAATTACACTATAAGCCCTGTTATACGGAAAGCTTGGGGATGAGAGCATTGAAATGAAACACTAGAAATTTTAGATTTCATTATTTTTTAGGATTCTCGTTTATTTATTTTAAAATTATGTACCAGAAATTAATTTTTTTATACATCAATTCATTGAATTTATTGCAAATAATAAATACATACTACATAATGTATACGAGTACAACCATACCAAAAATGTTTAAATAATAATAAAATATCGTAAAATTCAGACTTTGTCATTATTGAACCTCAAACTTCATGGGTTTTTTAAAAGCCACGATCTTATATCTAGTTGTTTGGTAGTTTTCTCTTTTTTCACAAGAAAATTGTTCTGCAAATTTGAAAAATTTCATCAAACAAGCTTCTGGTTCTTGCCAAGTGATCTGCTGCTTGTACGCCTTCATCAGAATCTGAGCTTAAGTTCTCTGCTGCGTTGGGATTTAAAACACTTTCAATAAGTTGTTCATCCGTAAAAGTTTGCACAGTTTCTGTGTTATAATCGAGATGCATCCAGTCACCAATTTCGTGCTCTTGAATTTGATTGATTGATTGATTGATTCTGAATGCACGACCAAGTTCTTACACAGAAGCTCCCGGGTGACGCCGGGCCCACCGTACACTCTTTTTTACATATAACAAAACCGAAGGATTGGATAGGTTAGTTAAGTGGGACAGAATCGGCCCGGTTACAGACACCTAGGTATAGCCGATAGTTAGTAACACAAAGACAGCACAACACTAATCTACTAAGGAAGGATAAAGGTTTAATAGGTTTAATGGATAACGATGGTATTAGTCTTCAACAATTGCTTCTCTAAATCAGCAACCTGAGAAAAAATTTGTATTATTTCACATACATCTGGAAATTTCCTGAAATGTAATTGTAAATTAATGCAAAATTTAATTGATTAAATCGACCCAGTTGCGGACCCTTAAATAAAGTCGATAGTTATTAATGCAATGACAACACCATTCTAATCTACACAATCAACAATTAATATTTCAAAGAAATATTATTTCATGTCTGTAGATTTCCTGAAATTTAATTCTAAATTAATATTTTCCGGCTTCCTAAATAATATAAACATTTATTAATTTAATCCTCCTGCAATTCCACGACTTACAATAGGATTTCCTGTATCCATAATTATTTAAATTATATCAAACTTAGTCTAAAATTCATTAGTATTTAACCCTTGTTACAGGCTGGCTACTGCCAACCTGCAGATTTCACTAAGCGCATGCAGAGGCCTCCACGGTGATTTTTGCCGGCTACGTTCTCAGGGAGAAGTGCTAAGGTCGTGGGGTTTGAGGCTTGCATGACGCTCCTGGCTTACACCGTGATCATACAGAGAGTTAGGGGGAACGCAAATAATAATAATAACCGAGTTCCGCCGAAATTCGTCGGCCGGAACTTGAGGAACGAACAACAAAATTATAAACCGAGAACGGTGCCTTGGTGCGCGCATCCATTCGAATTCAAACAGGGCGAAGCCCTG
Source organism: Nephrotoma appendiculata (assembly GCA_947310385.1). Classification (NCBI taxonomy): domain Eukaryota; kingdom Metazoa; phylum Arthropoda; class Insecta; order Diptera; family Tipulidae; genus Nephrotoma; species Nephrotoma appendiculata. The sequence continues at coordinate 317,394,776 of OX371225.1, read as the reverse complement.
GTTACGAAATTGGATGCGGGCACCAAGGGACCGCAAACACTAAACCGACATAGAGGGAGTCTCCGCTCCCCTCATACCTAACAGGAAAATTTAATAATTCATTTTATATAAAAAAAATGCTTGATTACAAAATTTAAAATTTAATATAATGCAAAAAATATAAAAAAATGAAATCAAAAAAATTAAAAAAAATAAAATAAAAAAATGGTACCTTAATTAATTATAAAACTGTTGCGGCCTTGGTGCCGTTGGCGCTGCGGGGCCTCTCCCCGATAAAACCATGGGTTGCGGCCTTGCGCCGTTTACCGCGTGCTCCACCGGTGCGGCCCAACCGCCGGTAAAATATACTGGCCTCAACTGGCCGCCAAAATATGTTGGGCGTAGTTTCGTCGCTCCCGTTGAATATTTTGCCCGGTAGGGCCTCAACCTGTTGCGGGGCCTCTCCCCGATATCACAATAAATACAAATGGCCGACTGGGCGTTGTCTCGCCGATCCCGTTTTAATAGTTTACCCGGTTGGGCCTTAAAATGTGTGGCGTCCTTTCGCCTTATCCTTTTAAACTGTTACGGCCCACCCGTCGATAGATGTATATGTATGAATGTATGTACTTGATCCCCCGTTATCCCACCACTGTTATTGATTCAACTATACCGTTGTGCGAACCTCGTGTCCGTCTCCCGTAATAGAAGGTGGTTGAGAAAAGAAAGCCGAATTTAACAATAGCCTGGTACACGAGTCAATCCATACCGCAATACATACTCTTAATGGTTTATTTGGTAGTTTCACTCTCAAAAAAAAACGAATCAGATCTAGTTAATTTAATATAGCTTTAGATACACACCATAATATGACTGATTAGCAACCCAGATGAAAGAACGTGGATCGAATCACAAATTTCAATTTTCTGCTCCTTGTCACAATTGCACGGCCGAAAGTTTTTCTAACTTTAATCATCAAAAGAATTCACCAAACGTCCATATATGGGTACCAACACGTCGTCCCAATGCCGGTCACACAATTCCAAAAAAAAAATTCAACACTTTTCATTCGTCAACTATACCGTTACTCAGTATTTTTATTTTATTTTTTTTTCAATTAATACACATAAAAGTCACTTTCAATTAAAAAAAAATTTTAATGACAACCAAAAGACTTTTAATTTTTTTTTTCTTTGTAACAAAATCAAAAATGTCACTCTATATAAATCAAATTTAGAAACGCTAAATCAAAAACTCGACTTTATTTTTCTACCATCCAAACTCGAAAAGCGACCACCAAAAAAAATTCGAGCGTCGCACAGCTCGTAAAACGTTTTAGAAGAAAATGCCTTTCTCTTCTCTGTCTCTCCTTTATACCAAATTTTCGTTGGTACAAAAGAGAGACATACAAGAAAAAACATTTTTTTCAAAACGTTTTACTTTGCACACACTCGATGCGCATTGCTCTCTCTTTCTCTCCCATTTTCGTTCCGTTGCCAACATAACAGAAGAAAACACACAAGAATCCATCCACCAAGAAACCACGTTCACACAGCGAAAACCCGGACGCAAGAAACCACGTTTAGACAACAAAAAACCCGGACGCAAGAAACCGTGGAGAATAGAAACAAATTTACGAAAATGTCTTGTTAAGACAACACAGTCGTAACAAACGTGGGAACGTCCCACACCCTGAGATGTCTCATAAGCCGGGCCTAAAACAAACAACACGAAAATGAAGATAGAGAGAAACGATTAAACACGGATGTCTTTGACATGATAAGTGCCTAGGGATTTGCCATTCAAATCTTCGACGGTATACGCCACCTGACCTACTTTACCAGAAATTACCGCGGGTTTGAATTTTCCAGCTAATTTCGCGGAGAATTTGTTCGTCGCATCGCTCAACGCAAAAGATCGTATAAAGACAGATTGTCCAACTCGAAAAGAGCGCTTAGTACTACGCAACTTGTAATGCTGAGCTCCCTTCTCGTAGGCCACACGCAGATAATGTATAATACGATCCTTTAATAGATTTACTCGATCTGGCTTAGCCCATGCCTGGACTTCACCGGGATCATGTTCATCGAGTAATCGTCGCAGTGAGTAATCCGAACCGTGCATCGACATATGTTGACCGAACACGACATAATGAGGGGAATAATGTATCGAATCGTGTATGGCATTACGTAAAGCAGCCGCAATTTCTTGCAAATTTTTGTCCCACAAATTATGGTCGTGATCGCTCAAATATGAACGAATACTGGCAATTAACGTTCTATTAACACGCTCGGAAGCGTTACTTTGGGGCGAATACACCGGCGTACGTAAATTGGTTACACCGTATTTAGCTAACAGGTCTTTAAATAGATTCGAGGTGAACTGCTTCCCATTATCGGAGGTAACAATTTCGGGTACGGAGAATAAAAGGAATACCTCATTTTCCAGAAATCGACACAATAATGAGGCAGACGCTTCGCGTAAGGGTTTTACAACTACGAATTTCGAATAATGATCCAGAACGATAACGATACAGGTATTTCCGAGTTTCGAACGTGGATACGGACCCAAAAAATCGACATATAGTTTTTGAAACGGGCGAGTTGACGTAACTTGCGCTCCCATGGCTGGTTGTGTAGAGAAATTAACAGCTTTGTTCATTTTACATTTAGTGCAGCTAGCAACGTATTGTTTAACTTGTTTTGCCATTTGAGGCCAGTAAAATTGACGCTGAAGACGCTCGAGAGTTTTGCTGCCGCCTAAATGTGCTGAAGTGGGAGGTACGTGAGCCTGTTCAATTAGTGATTGGGTCAAGCTGTTCGGAATAACTAATTTCCAGTTCGAAAGGTCAGTATCCGTATATTTAAAACCAAACGAAGGGGTTATCAACAACTTATCATCCTGGATCTTATACACTGAAAAAAATAATCGGTGATATTCACAAAAAAGCGGAGTAATATTTAATGAAAAATGATTAAAAATTCAGCCACACAAGCGCTTTGTATTTACTGCGATTTTAGCAAATTAATTATTACAACTTGCTGAGTAAATTTTATTATTTTTATTTCACGGTGGATAAGCAATATTTGTTATTGTTTTGATATATTTACTCTGCAGTTTGTAAAATAATTTAGAAATTCTTTACAGAGCGCATGGTAAATAATGACTGCAAAGTGGATAATGGTTTACAATGCATTTGAAAATTTGCGGATTGAGAAAATTGCAGCGCCTTAATATTTACTCTGCACAGAAGCAAACACTCGAAACTTTTAGATTAGAGGAGACAGAATTTAATATTTAACATATTAAAAACCAATTTTAATGAAACACATTCTTTATAATTAATCTTTTTTATTCACTTTTCACAAAAGGCCATCGATTTATCTTAAAATAAAGATGATAATTAATTACATTTGTGGATCGACAATAAACTTACGTGTGCATTTTGATCAAATATATTTTTACTTTATACAGCATTAAAAGATATTGAATTGTTGTAATGTTGCTAATAATTAAATTCTCCTCAGATGAGTAACCATTTAATGTGGAACTGAGTTGGTCCAGTCCTCTTAAGTTGCTTTAAAATTCTGAAATTAAAACAAGAAAGCAACAAATATAAGTAAAGCCACATAAAGTATTGTCAATTTAATTTGGGTTTACCATATATCATTTCAGCACTTCTATGGTTTAATGCTGAAGGTTATAGCGGCCATTTCTGCGACGCGAAGTAAGGTTACAAAAAAACTGCAAATGAAAGATAAAAATAAATATAATTTATATTTTATGTTATTTTATTTATTTTATTTTTAAATAATTACCATTTTTCGCAACAAATCTGGAAACTATAGACGAACTGGCATTTTTGTGGCAATTTGTGTACTGCTTTAAATTCACTTTAAGACTAATTTTTGTTTGAAATTTTAAATAAAATTTGGAGAACAAAATGCCGGGTCAATGCCAAAGTCGGGTAGAATAAATGATTTGATTGGTTATAATCTCCCCGCAAAAATTGTTTTACAAAGTGCAAAGTAAATTTTGAAAAGTATTTGAACATTTTAAAAACAATTTGCAATTTATTCTCAACGAAAAAGACAAATTTTTTTTCATTTTTAATATGTTTGCATTGAAAATGATATATTCAAATTGCGCAGCTAAAATTTACCTAGCAGCATTGTAATATCATTAATTTAATTTGTCAATAGACGGTGCTCAGCAATAATTTTAATATTTAAAAATGCACTGTAAATATTGCACTGCTAATTTTACAAGGCTCGTACTTAATTAAGACATTATTGGTAATAATTGCAAATTTGGGTTTACACAGCAAAATGTGTAAATATCTCCGCGCTATTTTTTTCAGTGTAGTTGTGCGAACAATCTTTTAATGAACGTATTTTCGCGATCTGATCGACGTAATCTGGATCTTGGAATGCAACCGAATTTTGATCAACGTGCAGAATGGGGACTGAAGAAGATATTAACGCATTCACGGAAGAGTCGATGTTTTTACTCGACAAGGCTGGATCTCCAAATTGAACACCAGGATCAGGCGTGCTCTTACTTTCGGAATCATCCTCACAAGGAGCGGATTCATCCGGAAAAGCTCGAGACAACGCATCAGGTACAACGTTAACTGAACCTTTTCGGTATCCAATCTGAAAATCCAGCGCTTGGAGTTTAAGACTCCATCTCGCCAAACGTCCGGAGAGGTCTTTTGACTCATTAACCAGCGCAAACTGGAATGGTCGGTATAAATGACGAATGGATAACCTTCCACGTAGGGACGGAATTTTCGCACGCTGAGGATGGCAGCGTAGCATTCCAGCTCGGTCACCGAGTAGTTTCGCTGCGCCGCATTGAGCTTATGAGAATAAAACTCAATGGGCCGCTCCACCCCCTCGGCGTCCACCTGAAATAAGACACTACCGACCCCAAAGGCACTGGCATCACACTGAATGAAAAAGGGTTTTGTATAATCAGGATGCGTTAAAACTGGGGCAATTGACAAGGCGGTTTTGAGAGCGTTAAAAGAAGAATCAGCAGCTGCAGACCAACATACTTTAGTGTTTTTACCAGTAAGATCGGTGAGAGAAGAAGCTAAGGAGGCGAAATTAGGAATGAAGCGACGGTACCATCCGCACATTCCCAGAAAACGTCTAATCTGTTTCGTCGTTTTCGGAATAGGGTACTCCAGAATAGCTTTACATTTATCTGGGTTTGTACGGAGGCAGCCATCACCCACAATATAACCTAAATAGTCTACTTCTTTCAACACAAACTTACTTTTGGTCAAATTGATTGTTAAACCGGCATCCTTCAGATATCCAGCAACCTGTTGTAGCAAATCGAAATGTTCAACTAGAGTGGAGGATGTGACCAGAAGGTCATCGAGGTACACAAAGACCTTATCGTGCAGTTGGTACGGGATCACGCGGTGCATCAAGCGACAAAGCGTCTGTGGTGCGTTGCATAAGCCAAACGGCATCACCTTGAACTGATACAAGGGCCGTCCAGGAACCGTAAACGCTGTTTTATCGCGGGATGCTGGGTCGAGTGGGATCTGCCAAAAGGCATCCTTCAAATCAATCGCCGAAATGAATCGGGTGTGTCCCAAACGACCCAACAATCCGTTGATGATGGGCAGCGGATACGCATCCTTGACGGTTGCCTTGTTCAGTTCTCTAGCATCCAAGCACAGACGAACTTTCCCATTGGCCTTACGCACCAACGTGACCGGTGAACACCAGGAACTTTGTGACTCCTCGATAACCCCCAAAGACAACATCCTATCCAACTCGGCATACATGAGTTTCTGGATAGCTGGGGACACGGAATAAAAACGTTGTTTGACTGGTTTTGCGTAACCGACATCGATCATATGAGTGATGAGGGATGTGCGGCCCAAACCTAAAATATCGCTGCTCGGGAAAGATTCGCGGATAAGATCCAATTTACGACGATCATCAGATGTTAAAATATGAAATTTGGGTGTGTTGGTAGCTTCACCTAATTCGTCCGAATTATTTAACGCGGAGATTTTTGAGGAAATTCCAAAACAATTCCAAAAATCGATACCCAAATAAAGCGGTTGTTCTAATGAAGGGACAACGTGAAAATTCATGAATTTAGTAACTCCGTTAAATTCGATGTTAGCTCTTATATAACCAAAGACTCGTTGGACTTGGCCACTCGCGGTAGTTATAGTGGAAGGAAAGTTATGGAATTCAACAAAGGGATTTGACAGAAGTTTCTCCGATCCACTCCCGAGAACACTGACACTCGCCCCGCTGTCGAGAAGACCCTTAAAAGGTATCTTATTTATTAAGACCTGGGCGTAAGGCCGAGTGTCACTACCCTCGGAGAATAGAACGGAGGAAATCACGTCATTTCTCATTGCGACGCGACGGTTCCAGTATTTCTTGGAACGTTTTAAACGATCTAACTTTGCCAAAGATGGAGCATTATAGAAAAATTTAAGAGCGACAGGGAGGGAAAGAGGATTGGATGGGGAAGAAGGATCGGAAAAGGAATCATTACTTGCAGACGAGCTTACTTCTTCGTCGGATTCGAATAGGAGCGGATTTCCGCGTCCGTATTGCTCGCTGCATCCTCCAGAATCGGTTTGAGTGGATTTGTCCGTGGTAACATTAGTCTGGGTTGCGGTTGTGGTGGTTTTCGGGGTATCTCTCCAAGAACTACTGCTCAGGTTTTCCGACATCTTTGATTGAGGAATTCGTTCATCGCCACTTCGTCTACATCGTGCAGAACTGGGTTGTTGTCTGTAAACTAACCTCGAACTGTCTGCTGGGACTTGTCCGCCAAGACGTCTCGCCACTGCCGATGGAAACCTGCTCTCCGTGTGAATTGCGGATGCTGAGTTATCAGGTAGTACATCAGTAAAGGGGTAATTCTCGTACGAGTCATACGCTCCAGCATCATCATACGGACTGCCTGATGACTCATTGATCACGCGTCGTGGATGGATTGCAGGGTCCGCCGTAGCTTTGATCCGTCTGAAAGACTCCTCCCAAGCAGAACAGCTTTTAATCAGCTCGTTAATGCTGCTAAACTGACGATCGGTAAGATGGTACTGGAGTTCTGGCTTCATGTTCGCTTGTAAAATTTCGATGAGCTCTACGTCCGAATACGGTGTACGACATTGTAGCGTTAAACTCCACACTTGATCGTAGAAATCCGTGAAACTTTCGTCGGGTTGTTGTTTGCGCGACTCGACCATTCGTCTGATTTCGTAATTGGTTCGGCGGTCCTTAAATCGTTCGCTCATGCCGTCTCGCAACTCTGACCATGACGCATTCGGACTATGTTTGCGGAATGTCCAATACCACTGCAATGCCATATCTTTCAAGATGGTGTGTAACTCAAATAATAATGTTTGATTGGATAAACCACGGGACGAAGCGATGGTGTCTACCTGAAACAGGAACATGTCGATGGAGATGTCCGATGGGGATCCTGTGTAATTTAGGCCACTGTCAGATAATGATGGTTCGTCGATAAAGCCTCGCTCCAAATCGTCTTGCTCGAATGATGTTAGGTACATTTTTAATGATGGAAGGATAGAGGGATAAACTTGCTCGATTTAAATTGGCAAAGAAAATGACGTAGTCTTTATTAAATTTATTAGAAATACAAAAAAAATTTAATTCAAAATACAGGAATTTATAATTATTTATACCACACCCACAATAACTATATATATAAAAAAAAATATAAACACGAAATATAATAGATGAATAATAATAAAAGGAATGGTTACCTTATAAATGGGTTGTAGGGCCCGTATTCCCACAATTTGTTTAACGACGGATGTAAACGAGATACCCCCGAAAGTGGCGCTGTTCGATGAGAACCTATTTTGGGGGGGCTCGTTAAAATCATTTTAATACACAATAATACATAATTCAACGCATGAATCAAACCGCGATAACCAACCACAGATTTGGATTCATACAAAATAAAGACAAAAAATAAAAAATTGTGAATAATAATAATAACGTAGCTAATGGAACTACCAACACACCCATATAAGGAGGCAAAGTAGCAAGAAAAACACAAGTAAGATAATAATAAAAAGGAAGGAATGGTTACCTCGTGATGGTTTGTGGGTCCCGTATTCCCACGGTTAGTTTAACGACGGAAGACGAGATACCCCCCAAAGTGGCGCTTTTCGATGAGAACCTAATTTGGAGGGGCTCGTTGAAATTCACAAAATGATACGAAAGAACAAAAGAAAAGGAGATCCAAATCTACCAACACACCCAGCGGTATGCAGGCAGAATAATAAAAAATGCGAAAAAATATAAAATGAAGTACTAATAAGTACCCGCGGGTTCAAATACAACCCAGCTAAACCAAAAGAAAAAAAATCAAAATATCAAAAAATCAAATAAACATATCGAATATAAATTTTAAACCAAAACGAAAATACGGATGGTATGATGCGAGTGGAAACCCCACTCCGTGTCAGCTAAATAATAAAAAAATAAAGAAAAATAATAATAATAATAAAAATTGTTGTTCCTCAAATTTCGGTCGAGAAATTTCGGGGCAAGGGAAAATGAAGCTTACAGATAAACCCCAGACAAATGACATCCGAGCTCCACCACAATCAGACACAACATAGTGGAAATGGGAAAGAGCTCGGAAGTCGGATGTCCGAAGAATAGGGGATGACACCCCCCATCTACGCGCAATCAAACAGCCCGTGCTGGTTGCGATCGTAGATAGGGAATGTCAACCGGGAGACTGGCTTTGGTGTGCGCGTCAATGCGAATTCAAACAGTGTGAAACACCGGTTTCGACACTGGACGCGCACGCCAAAGGGAGTGAAGCTACAAATCAAAAAAAATTATAAAAAATAAAATTCGCGACAATACGCTTGGGCGCCACTGTTACAGGCTGGCTACTGCCAACCTGCAGATTTCACTAAGCGCATGCAGAGGCCTCCACGGTGATTTTTGCCGGCTACGTTCTCAGGGAGAAGTGCTAAGGTCGTGGGGTTTGAGGCTTGCATGACGCTCCTGGCTTACACCGTGATCATACAGAGAGTTAGGGGGAACGCAAATAATAATAATAACCGAGTTCCGCCGAAATTCGTCGGCCGGAACTTGAGGAACGAACAACAAAATTATAAACCGAGAACGGTGCTTTGGTGCGCGCATCCATTCGAATTCAAACAGGGCGAAGCCCTGGTTACGAAATTGGATGCGGGCACCAAGGGACCGCAAACACTAAACCGACATAGAGGGAGTCTCCGCTCCCCTCATACCTAACAGGAAAATTTAATAATTCATTTTATATAAAAAAAATAAACAAAACAAAAGGAAACAACTTCCCAAAAAAAAAAAAGAAAAAGAAAGAAAGGGAACGAGAGAGAGAGAGAGAGAGAAATGCGCAACGAGCGCGCACCCGCTGTGCGGCGCTCGATTACAAAATTTAAAATTTAATATAATGCAAAAAATATAAAAAAATGAAATCAAAAAAATTAAAAAAAATAAAATAAAAAAATGGTACCTTAATTAATTATAAAACTGTTGCGGCCTTGGTGCCGTTGGCGCTGCGGGGCCTCTCCCCGATAAAACCATGGGTTGCGGCCTTGCGCCGTTTACCGCGTGCTCCACCGGTGCGGCCCAACCGCCGGTAAAATATACTGGCCTCAACTGGCCGCCAAAATATGTTGGGCGTAGTTTCGTCGCTCCCGTTGAATATTTTGCCCGGTAGGGCCTCAACCTGTTGCGGGGCCTCTCCCCGATATCACAATAAATACAAATGGCCGACTGGGCGTTGTCTCGCCGATCCCGTTTTAATAGTTTACCCGGTTGGGCCTTAAAATGTGTGGCGTCCTTTCGCCTTATCCTTTTAAACTGTTACGGCCCACCCGTCGATAGATGTATATGTATGAATGTATGTACTTGATCCCCCGTTATCCCACCACTGTTATTGATTCAACTATACCGTTGTGCGAACCTCGTGTCCGTCTCCCGTAATAGAAGGTGGTTGAGAAAAGAAAGCCGTATTTAACAATAGCCTGGTACACGAGTCAATCCATACCGCAATACATACTCTTAATGGTTTATTTGGTAGTTTCACTCTCAAAAAAAAACAAATCAGATCTAGTTAATTTAATATAGCTTTAGATACACACCATAATATGACTGATTAGCAACCCAGATGAAAGAACGTGGATCGAATCACAAATTTCAATTTTCTGCTCCTTGTCACAATTGCACGGCCGAAAGTTTTTCTAACTTTAATCATCAAAAGAATTCACCAAACGTCCATATATGGGTACCAACACGTCGTCCCAATGCCGGTCACACAATTCCAAAAAAAAAATTCAACACTTTTCATTCGTCAACTATACCGTTACTCAGTATTTTTATTTTATTTTTTTTCAATTAATACACATAAAAGTCACTTTCAATTAAAAAAAAATTTTAATGACAACCAAAAGACTTTTCATTTTTTTTTTCTTTGTAACAAAATCAAAAATGTCACTCTATATAAATCAAATTTAGAAACGCTAAATCAAAAACTCGACTTTATTTTTCTACCATCCAAACTCGAAAAGCGACCACCAAAAAAAATTCGAGCGTCGCACAGCTCGTAAAACGTTTTAGAAGAAAATGCCTTTCTCTTCTCTGTCTCTCCTTTATACCAAATTTTCGTTGGTACAAAAGAGAGACATACAAGAAAAAACATTTTTTTCAAAACGTTTTACTTTGCACACACTCGATGCGCATTGCTCTCTCTTTCTCTCCCATTTTCGTTCCGTTGCCAACATAACAGAAGAAAACACACAAGAATCCATCCACCAAGAAACCACGTTCACACAGCGAAAACCCGGACGCAAGAAACCACGTTTAGACAACAAAAAACCCGGACGCAAGAAACCGTGGAGAATAGAAACAAATTTACGAAAATGTCTTGTTAAGACAACACAGTCGTAACACCCTTAAATCGAAAAAAAAAACAACAAATTTTATATGTAAGGCATCCCAAAGGCAATGGTTCCCGGAAAAATATCAATGTTATTCAATACCAGATTAACTACCTGATAGGATATTTCAAACAATTTTAATTTAATTCAAAAATTTCAAATATTTTATTAGTTTTGTTCACCAAAGAAGAGAATATTCCATTAATTTCAAAGTATAATTATAGTGCACAGGATATTTATATCATGCTCAATGGAACTTTACTATTCCTCAACCAATAACTGTTAAATATGGTACGCAGAATTGGATTGGCACTGTAGCATGTTCAATGGAACTAAGCAAACTCAAAACAAATGATGGTCAAATTCGGGTGCAAAGCCGAATTTGACGAAATTTTCGGATTCAGCTATAATGAATGAAACATGCCGTTTCCAACCGAAATTTTCCAGTTCAGATTGTAGAGCTGGGCTAGGATTCTAATAAATTAGGATCAACTTGTATTGGGATTTTAATGTGTCTTTTTGATTTTGATAAAGTTCTAAAATTCGATAATTCTGAATGGAACTTGGCCATACCCCGACCAATTATTGTCAAATCAGGTAAGCAGAATTAAATGTGAATGTAAAAATGGATTTTAGAGAAGTTCTGGAGTTCAGCCGTGCTAAGCAATGTCTTAACTAATCATGTTCGAATCTGATATGTTGAGCTGAACCGGGATTTCAACATAAATCCCGGGTGAAGTACTGGATTTTTCAACAAAATAAATCCGAAAATAATCGGCCAAGGAATTTTCCTATTTCTCCATTTACACGTCAAAACAGCCAGTTGACAGATGACCCAGCCGAACTAAGCCTCTCCCAAATTAATGCTAATTGCTAGAATTGCGATTTGCTAGAATTCCAATTAAGCCCAAAAATGATTTTATGCATCTTCCGCAGTATATTGTCTCAATCAAACAAAACGATCATGATTTATGTGAGGTGATGACACGAACGGAAGATAGAACCACGCGGAAGGCTTTTTACACAATTGGTACATGAGCAGGTCGTTGATTAGGATTTAGAATTCAAATCAATCGATATTCGTATATATCATTCCCATGCAAAGACGAACCTGTTTCGAGAAATATTATTGAGCCAGAAATTCTTTTAGATAAAATAGTGCCAGCAGTAAGCAATTTTAAAAAAACAGTCAACATTAAAAGGCCGAAGGATATCACATCAAAGATTTAATTGTCATTACAAATGGAAATAAAAAATTAAAAACCATTTTCCCTTTGCCATGCCGTAACACAAATGAGGTCTCATCCCTTTAAATCAATCTACAAAAAAGTCATGAATATTTATATATATACACATATACATACATATCTACACACATACACACACATATACATACATATATATATATATATATATATATATATATATATATATATATATATATATATATATATATATATATATAAAATTTTACTATAAAATGAAATAAAAAATATTTCTGTTCTTTGTCACTCTTATGAAATTTTAAAGTTTTTCTTTTGCGTATTATCAGTAAAAAAATTGCTGTCAGCAAATCTTTCCACGGAATTAATGCATTATTTGTAAAACTGATCAACAAGAAATATGTAAAAGAACAAAAAATATTTTGTTTTACTATTCACTTATCAAGAATAAAGTAGAAAGAAATGATATGTATTCTCTATTCGATCGTTCAATACAGGCAACAATACATTTTATCCAATCAGTACTACAATGAATTTTCGCTTTCTTATTAGAATAGAAAAGTAAAACCTGAGACAACCTAAAACATTTATTTCATCCTATGTAAACGTAAAAGTTTAAACTGCGATTTCATTTTCTGTAAATAGCCGCATACAATCAAAAATATTTTGTTTTTTGCGTATACGTATACGCAGTTTATCGAAAAATCACAGATACAACGATGACATTGGAATTATCAGAAGTTTGTTTTGATTTCATTTTTTAGTTCAAATGAAAAATTTAATTTGCTTGTCTAAGGTAAAACCAAAAGAGCAGTAGATCCCGTTCGCTAACACAAAAATAAGATCAACCTTTTTAGTTTCTCATTATTCGCTCATTAGACACTATTCGTTTTCTACTGCATAACATTTCTGAAAATTCATTTTACTATTCAAGAGCGAAGAGAAATTAGCATAAAAAATTCATTTAAAAGTGAACGGAAAATGAATGACAAGCAACAGAAGAGTATTTTTATTTTCATCCTTTTTGTCTTATTTGACTAAACTAAACTACGTGAATGTATATACATACATATATCCATACACACACACAATCGTAAACCATACGACATATCACAAATGCGTATATTAAAAAATATTTACATTAATAAAATTAAAATTTATATAAATTTTTTACAAAAAAATAAAAATTAAACAAAATATAAACTAAACAAAGTATAAATAAAAATATGAAACACAAAAGCACTTAGCTTGTGATACATTCACCATTGCTGCGTCAGTCACACAAATAACAAAACAACTCGTCATAACAACCTAGTCACTTTCACGTTAATTCACGTTTCAATTTACTAACACCAATTTATTAACACTTTATATTATATATTTAATATTTAATTTTAATAACTTTTATATATAAAATATTATTTATTTAATTTGACAGAAGTCGAAGAGAGAGAATTTATTTTTACCTCTATTGCGATCTCTATTTATTCGAATCAGTCACCAATTTCGTGCTCTTATGAATGCCTACAAATTGTCTTGCATTAGAATTCAAGATTTTGCAAATTTCATCGTAAGGCGCGTATTGTTACTTCGTGTCCGATTATCATTAAACAACAATTTGTTCCAGCTGTTTGCTAAAGGTGAACATTTTACTTCAGTCCAGGCCAACGCTGCTTTAAATATTGCATATATGATGTTATAAGATTATTGAAACGATTTCACTGAATCAGCAGCATACAATTTTCTTAAAACCTGTTTTTTAAAGTGACATTTGAAATTCTGAATTATGCCCTGATCCATCGGTTGAATTAAAGATGTCACATTGGGCGGTAAGCACAATTGTCTAATAATAGCAAACATTTTTGATTGAATGTCCAATCCAAGGTTGTGAAATGCGATTTACTCGATGGTGTAAAATTTGAAAAATATTTCTCGGTCCATCCAAGTATTCGACTGGGATTTATATATTACCGGTAAGCCACTGATATTTTTCAATGCTCGTGGTCGAGCATATTTGCCAATAATCAATAATTCCAACCGATGCGTTCCAGCTTCAATTGCACAACAAAGAATTGTTAATCGCTGTTTTTTATGTTTGAAGCCACTAGTTTGAGTAAATTTCTTATCTCTACGTGTTTTTTGTACAACATGTACAACATGGACAGCCTTTCTGAACTCGCGGACTGTAGGGTGCGAGATATTTTACGCTACATCAGTAGCTCTGGTTGGTTTCAGCGGGAGTAAGGGGAGATTGGATCCTGTGGTATCACAATGGGCCATTATTGGCCTAAGTGTGCGATAGCAGCCACTCTAACCTAACCTAACCTAACCTACGTGTTTTTTGTAGAAGTGTGAACAATGCTGCCATAAAAAAATACTTCAGTTTACATTTTTTATAGCAGTATTATGGCAGTACATCTCAGTAAAATTTTACTGACAACATTTTTGTACACAACCAGTAAAATCTATATTTTTTTCTCGCTTTCATTTTTACTGACAGCAGATTTTTCCTATGGAATAGCGCCATTACCCACAATTGGTACGCAGCCTAAATAACTCAAAATTTTGGTAATTAAATTTATTAAACAATAAGTATCAATGTCAAAAATATATTTATTTCTGAGCACCATACTGCCTTAATCGTTTGTCTGAATCTATAAAGATTTAACATAAACCATATAAAAATTATCAAGAGACAATTTGGATTTGACAGGTTTTATAATGCTTGTAAGATAAATTCCGCAATATTCAGCTTAAAACATAAACGAATGAGCGATCGAATTACCAAACTTTAACAACCTGTACGATTATATAACAATAAAATTGTTCCTCATGAGACTACTTAATCTTAATGGGTAAAAGTGTAAACGATACTGCGGTGTTTAGTGTCAATTGAATATACAGACATTATTGAAGTGCATATCGGGTCGTTTATATTTAAAATATTTATGAGGTGATCGCAATATTAAGAAATGTAATTAAATAAGATTCAAGATTGTAATTAGGAAATGCACCGTACACTAATTAGTTTATCGAAAAGCATAAATTTCGAGAAAATTATTGGAATGTCGTTGTTTTGTAACACCTTTTCTTTATTTCCAATTTATGTAATTTTTTATGCAGCTCACACTTTCGTTGTGGTGTCGCAATTGTCATTATTTATAGAATTTGTGATAATATCAAGTGCAATTGGTCAAAGGCGGTACATAGCTCGAATGTTAAAAACTGTTTCAGCTCAAGGTTATACATAAAACCTAAGCCGCCCTGTTACAATTTACCTACTATTTCATTCATTTGGTTACACTCCGCGTTTTACTTTCGTTTGACACCAGCGATTTAAAAGAATAAACGCGTTTTATTATTACGTACGTCTTAATGCGTTTATAAGCAAGTTAAGTAATGTGGTTTTGAATTTATTTAACAATGTATTCTTATTATACACACAAATGATGATGATCTCGCTGATGATAAAAAAGAAGAATAACTTGCTGTGTTATGAAATAAGATTAAGTAATAAAAAATATACGATCCAGACACTGTGGCGGCGATCAATTTTATAAAAGATGCTTGCTTATTCATCGTTACTGCATGACGATCTTCGTTTTCTCATCAGTTTAAGATTTTGTTAAGGAAGGTCAAGATCGACAATTGATATTGTTGGTGGATAAAAAGTGTTGTTGCTTCTTCTCTTTTACTGAATCGGTGTGTATTTATATGTAAATAACGGTTAATCTACTTAGTCGCAACCGCCGTAGTAAGTTGAACAGATTATTATCAAATTAGTTACTGGGGTATGAAGGGTGCAAAAATGTAGAAAATGATATAAAATTCTAATTCTATGTCGGGAGATCAATTTAGTTAGGCTTCCATATTTTTTGCAAACAAGTAACAAAACAAAGTTATTTTTAATTTTAAATATGAAATTTTATTATAAAAAAAATAATTTCCTTTTTTTATTATTTAATTATTTACATAATGAGTATTTCCAATTTTCATATCACGAGCCATGAAAACCGATTTTTTTTATAAATAGGAAAAACGAAGAGTAATTATAAAATAGATTGATGAGAGGACGAAGGAATTTTTGAAAGGTTTTCGTGGTGAATTGTGTGTAAATAGTTTAGATCGATTGGCGAGTTTATAATATAAATTTTAAACTATGTCGTAAATATAGGTGCGAATTACCAATGGGCACCATGGCTGGCATATCCGTAACCATGTACTGGTGCGGCTACTGCATGTACAGCTGGGGCGTATTGGTGGTATGAGGCATGAGCAGCTGGTGCACTGTATACATTGACGGCAGCTGGTATATTGTGTGAGTATGCAGCGGGAGCAGCATGTGCGTATACAGCTGGGGCGGCATGTGATGCATATACTGCTGGGGCAGCATGTGAAGCGTATACAGCTGGGGCAGCATGAGCAGCATATACGGCTGGTGCTGAGTGGGCAACTACAGCTGGTGCTGAGTGGGCGATTAAAGCTGGGGCTGAGTGAGCAACAACAGCTGGTGCGGCATGAGCGACTACGGCTGGGGCAGCAACAAGGGCTTTAGCATGTACTGTTGGTCCAGATTTTGAGACAACTGCGTTGAATCCGTTGTGATCATCAGCGGTATAATCGACTGTGCGGACTGAACCGTCTGGTTCGACGAGTGAGTATTGCCCTTTAACTACATCACCATCGCGTACTTCGTGTTGTGATTTCACATCTCCAGTAATACTATCAGCAACTCCATAGTTGTATGAGTACTGTGGGTGTGACTGTAATTATACGGATAAAATGTAAGATCAATTAGTTTTTTGACCAATAAATAACCTTGGCAAGGTTACATGTTCATAATTTTTATGATCAATTATATCCGATTGACTGATTTATGATCGATATAATTTGAAATAAAAATTAATTGCATCGTCGTGATAAGTCATTTGATCATCCATCCTAAATCGTTCACATTATTTATTCATTTATGTAATTACGAAATGATCACAGGCGTGTGTACCGATCGATCGTGATCAAATCACTCCAAATTAGGCATCCGCTTTTGATCATGCGGCGCACTTTTTAATTAACTTACATAATAGTCAAGTCCTTCATCATGGGCACCATGTCCAGCAGCATAAACAGTGTGTGATAGTGGAACAACTGATGCTGAGGCAAGGCCAAGAATGGCGAGGCATGAGATAGCCTAATTATAAAAAAACAAAATTAAAAAATTAATCAAAATGCACAAAACTATTTTCACTTCTATTAATCGCAACTTACTTTAATGAATGCCATTTTAATGGTTTAAAGAAATTGTTTGACTGTTAAGTTTAAAACACTTCAAAAGCTTACAAGTAACTGATAATTTTGAATAACATTATCGGTCCTTATATACTAGTCTCCACCCGACGTTTCCTAAACAGCTAGCGACGAAAATTACTCTCAACTGTGTATGGTAATTGTTACAATTGTTATTGTTATTTGTACTCTCAATTGGTTTGTTGTTTACTTCTTTGTATGTACATACTGTTATAACTGCTAAGAAGTTAAGAAGAAAAACGACAAAATAGTTACTTGCTTTATGCGATTTCCTTCTCTTGGCGAGCGATTGGGTATGGACATATTCTCCCAAGATTTATCTTAATACGTAACGATTTTAATTTTATTGGGAGTTGTCTGTGGTTGCGGGTTGTTTTCTTAAAGAGATTGCATATTTTGTTAAAACGTAACATAGTCAAGGTTGGAATTTGAATATAAAATACACTCGTAATTGGAGTCTCATTATTAAATGTACATGCTCGTGTATTATTTTATTGCTTTATGTGTATATCTAAAAAATTTGTTACAATTGTAATCATAATCGGATACAATAAGCAGCACTATATACAAAGACGCGAGTCATACCTCGTTTAAGATTTTTTTTTTATGTTCGATTTGTTAACGGAATATGAAAGAAATTCTATATATAGTTTTGTGTATATGTGATATGTATATAAGATCAAGGATGTAGAGTTTTAATTCACAAGATTAATGGATATCTATATACTTCAAATGTATTTGTCCGTAATTATTGTGATCTCGGATAATACATTAATATCACCATCTGAGAAATTTTATTGTTGTCAAGGAAAGTGGGTTTGTTGCCGATATGAAAAAAGCCGTTAGACGTGTTCTAAGTATATAGTACGTGACTCAATAATATATAATTGATATTAGTAACTATAAGTATGTAAATTTAATGTGCATTTGTAGAATATAAGAATTGAGTCTTATCGATTGAGTAATTTGATGAAGCCAATTTTGTCGTTATTTGTTCGTAAATGGTTTAGTGCAGTGCAGATAACTTTAACTGGGTATTAATCGTTCTAAATGAATCAATCTTTCAATTTTTCCGCGTTGGAGTTCAATAGACTATTGTGAAGGACGGTAGCCCAATTCGATTGTTGAAAAAATTTAGCTCCTGTGTTGTATTAAATTTTTTAAACAGCGCAACCAACTAATAAGTTACCTAACAAGATAATTAACGGCTTTCTCAAGAACGGGGAAATCAGTGTTAAGTTACATCATTCCCAGAGACATGTCTTTAATGAATCAGTTTTATCGTCGAATTTATTTTTGGTTGTTCGATAGATGCCACCATACCACCCTCTAGCATGTTATAATAATTATACTAAGGCTTCGTACCACTTCAGTTTTTGTAAAGCAAATTTCAACCATCTTAACGATTTGGTGGGTAACATAGATTTTGATTCCATCTTAAATCAAACTCATGTTATAGAAACAAAATTGATTAATTCGTATTCCGTGATTTTTGAATGCCGTTCGCTCCGAAATCTATATGAAACACATTTTGAAAGAAATTTTTGATCCAACACTGATTACTCAACTTATATAATAAACACATAAAGATTTTTCAGCACATAATGAAATACAATCTTAAGTCATGTTTCTCTCTTTATAGCTTTCACAACCCAAGAAGGGATTTTACCGTCTACACGATGGTCTTCCAACTATTACGGTTCATCTCACGCTCCCTGCAGTTTTGATATCCTTCTGTCCACCGATGGTTCTTTAGGCCTTCTCCTGCGACGTTTGCCGACTGGTTGTTGATGAGACACTTTTCTTATCATGGCCAAGCCATATAAATCGGTTGGGTTTAATGAATCAGATAATGTCACAATCTTCAAGGAGATGTTTCATTTCGAAATTCCACAGGTAAGTGCTTTGTAAAGTGCGAGCTTACACAATTGCGAGAGATATTTTAATCGCAACAACCTCGACTGCTCGTAGAAGATTTTGTGCCCGGCGGGCTTTAACAACTGCCTGAACATGATTGATTATAATAAAAAATATATTAAAATAAATTATCTTTGATATCTTTAGGTCATCGGCCAAGAAGAACGATATCATCTGCATATCCAAGAACTTGACCTGATTTATAGAATATGCAGCGCGAAGATTCCGTACAGCTTTTTATTACCACATACTCGAGCGCCTGATTGAAAAGCACAGCCGCAAGCGAATTACTGGTCACTCAACTGACGCTATCTCGTCATAGACAGTCCTTCCCAGTACAATACTACACAGCGAGCCAGATGTTGTTAATATGAAAGAAAAGAGTTTCTCTGGGGTTCCGAGATATAATAGCGCGGTTCAAAGGTTTTCGCAATTGATGCTGTCATATCCCTGTTGAAAGTCTACATAGAGCTGGCGAATTGTTGACATTTTTCAGCAGGATAAGCCTCAAAGTTAAATACTGGTCAGTGGTTGATCGGTTAAAGCAAAAAAGACATTGGTATAGTCGCCGATTATATTTTTGGCAAGAGGGATGATTCGAGCGGTATTCCATTCCTCAGGGTTTATATATATTAGTCGATAGAAGAATAGCATCTCCCTGTTTTAATAATCCTAAGGGGATTCCATCAAGACGCGGGTACTTTTAAATTTTTTAATCTTCTAATAGTTGCACCTACTTCCTCTACTGTGGGGTACGGGATGTGTACCTCCTCGCTCGGTTGAGCAACAGTATGAAGAGGGATCACTTTGTCGTCCCGATTAAGTAAAGTTTGGAGGTAGGTTTGCCAATATTGATATAAGATAAGCCATGTTTGTTATCAACTCTTTAATTGTATATCTTTGCTGAACGTGGACCTTTTACAGAAGTCCTTAGTAAAATTTTCGACATCGGGCAAAAGAGTCTCTTGGGTTACCGTTTTTCGCTTAGAAACTATTATTTTTGTCATAGTATTATTTTAGAAAATCCCATGGAATACATCCAATGTCAACAAAATAATAGTAGAGCATAATAAAATAAAATTAGATAGTGAGCTCCTTATTTAACAATGGCACGGAGTCACGATTCATATGTAATAAAAAAATATAATACAAATTAGAAGAAAAGTAAAATAAATACGGAATATTTGTGCATGGTTTGAATATTCGATACAAATTGCATATGTAGCATATGGTTACGAAATTAAAAGATAATGTTCTAAATAAAATCTCAATGTCATTTTTTGAAAATAACCACTTTTTCAACAATTTTATAAACACTCTAAAAGTGCCCGCAGATGAAATATAGGTTGATACAAGGCTATAAAACTTCGGTGCAGTTTAAGAAAAGAAATTCTTGAAATGCTCTTTAAACGGTTGCGGAATACTAATTCTATTTCTATTACGAAACAAGTACGGTTCACTATATACATTCATTAAACGATTCCCGAAACGATTCTTGGTAGATGGTTCATAATTCTAAGTACACTTGTTTGTATCGTCAATATTGGTTTGATGTTTGACCAATAAATTCCACTCCAACATGTTACCCGTACTGAAGATGAGAATCAATCAAAGCGTAATAGAGACATTTTAAGAATTCGGAGCTGCAGATATTACGCAACTGGAAAAATGATCTTAAAGCACGACGGACTTTTTGTTTTAAAATAATCACGTGATTCTTAAATTAACTGTGAGCCAAGATTTAAACATTGAACGAACTGACTGTTTCAATGAGTACACACAGATTGTTGCAATTAGAGTCATTGCACGACAATTGACTGCTCAAATTGAAGTCCATAATTTTAGACTTGCAGCGTTAGAATTGGAATATTGCAACGTGACATCATCGGCAAAGGAGACAATATTACCACGCAACTCAAGATTAAAAATAAAATTATAATAAATCAAAACAAGTAGAGGTCCCAGCACAGACGGACATGATTTATACATAAACTCTGAACATAAACTCTGAACTCGATTACATAAATAGGATTCAAATAGAGAAAGTGCCACACCTCTAATACCAATATGCGATAATTTTTCGAAAGCTTTTGAAACATCTATAAAAAGAGCAGAAACCTTAAGGTTAATATTCAAATATTCAAATTGTCGTGAACGGGCCTTAAAAATGAAGCAAGGGCCACTTCCTTTGATGAATTTTTAATAAAACTATATTGACGTTTATCGAGAAAATTGGTTTTATCTAGAAAAGCCAGCTGCCTTACTATAAATCACCTTTTCGGTGATAGATTTAGTAGATTTTCGTAGATTTTTGATGATATCCTAGGATCTGAATCAATGGCTAAAATGAGTGCTACAATTGAGCAAATACTATATCCCTTAACAATCAAATTTTTAAATTTTATAGGTTTATTATCCATCCGAAATTTTTTATCACCATAGGGTCACATCTGAAACTTCAGAAAATGGCGAGGCCAATATTCTCAAAACAACAAGTAGAATTTTAACGAGTGAGCCAACACCACCAAAATAATTACCAAAACTCAAGTTCAAATTTATAATTTCGAAACCATAAAACAGGAGTAAGACATAAAAGGATAATTCGAACAGTCCATCTTAGTAAGACTGAATCAACATTTGTCTGACAACCTTAACGAAAAATTGAATCATACAATCAATTACTACACGCGTCGAAATACCAAAGTCTATACAAAGAGTTACAGATATCCGCATCACTTTAAAGCGGATGTTGAAGAACAAATTCAAGAAATGCGGAATAACGATATAATCCGACATTCAATTAGCCACTCAGCACCTATTTGACTATCTGTGTAGGAAAGTCGGTCTACTTTACAACATTAGATTTAAAATCCGGCTTTCATCAGATTCGACAAGGAATATTTTGAGTTTTGAAGCCTGAAAAACGGCGACATTCCAACGCATCATGAACAACGTACCCAGTATGCAATCTTTCCAGTGTGTGTGGAAAATATGGTTTTATTGTTATTCCATACTAAATTCCGTACTACAAAATATCAAAGACACAAAAATATCGATTTTGGAGAAAAATAATTGTTTTTCTCTTTCTGTTTCGCGGTAATATTATTTGTTTTTTATAAGTTTCGTTTGTATCTTTTATTTTCAGTTTCATTTTCATGTGACAAGTCAACGGATGCAGGTTTGTGTTTTTGTGTAGGCTTGTGTTTTTTTGGTTTATTTTATTTTTTTGTGTTGTGTTTTGGTTTTAATTATTACAGTAACATTAATTTTATTTAGTTTAATTATAAAATGGTTGCGATCGGATTGGGCTAAAGAGATAATAAAAACAGTTTTGCAAGGCCGTTGCCATTTACATGTCTACGCAATTTTTTACGTAAAATGTTTTCCTTTAATTTTTTTTAGGATGCTGTGATAACCTAACAGGTGGATGGCGCGTGAACATGTCAATCAATACCTTACATAGGCCGATTTTTAAAATTTAAATAAAAAAGGAAATATGCAGTGAATATGTGAAAAAAATATCCGTTTTCCGGCCAGGCAAAATTTTTATTTTTTACTTCAATATAAGTCTACCACACACAAATGTGTATGTAAATAACTATAGTTTGTAATTAAGAAGTTTTTAAAATCTTATTTAATAACTTATATCATAGAAGTTTTATTAGATTTTTTCAGATTTTCGGACAAAATATTATTTTTAATGGCATCATACTATGTTTATGACTATTTTAGTCACAGAAAACAAAGAGACCATTTACTCACAATATATCTACCACAAAAAGTAGAAAAATGCACTCACCACCATTTTTAACCACAAGCAAACGTGTAAAAATATACAGACCGTTACAAAAATGAGAACTTCCTTATGCTGAAAACAGACGTGCGGATACCCAAGCGGAAGCGTCAGTCAAAATACACGCGCCGATGTTTTTACATGACGTTTTTATTTTTTTTAAGCTACCTATTGGAAATCTATTGAGTTTTATAATTTATTTATCCTGTAAACAAACATTTTAATAATTAAGATCCTTTTTATTAGAAAGAAATTCATTTTCTTTCACAAATACTATTATTAATTCTTTCATCTTTCCAATTTATGATTTGTTGACAATGAAATGACAGGTAATACTCAAAATTATACCGTCAAAATAATTTAATTTATTTTGTTTTTTTGTGTGTTGTCAACACTGCCACCGCGCGTTTTTGCGTTACTTTTTAAAATTAGAGACAACTTGCGGAAAAACGAATCCTATGCGGAATACATGTATTTCATTTCATTTAAAGTAGTGTATTCTAATTTAAACGCAAGCGTTTTTCGCACGTCTGTTTCCAGCATTAGGTCTATTTTCGGAGCTTGGTTTCGTACTGATAAAAAGTTGGAATCAGAAACTTCTGGAAATTCTCTCTATGTATGTGTACTAAGCCAACACAAAATAAATAAGAAGCTTTAAAATCGTCCATGATATTAATTATAATTTTTATTAAATTAGAAGCCGAAAATCGGTAGGAGTGCAGAAAATACATCGCACATCGTTCCTAACAGCCTGCACCTTACTCGTAACAACAACGTCCAACGCGTCACCAACCTGGCAATAATGTACAACTTAGTTGGATCAAGTACGTTTTTCCCACATATAAGAGAATCCACAGAGTAACGTGGAGATCGAATGATGGAAGAACGGAAAACCAAATCGATCACGTCATGGTGTTTAAGAGACACTCCACCAGCATATCTGACGTTAGATCTTACAGATGTGTAGACGTGGACAGCGATTATGTGCTTGTCATATTTAAATATAAGTGCAAGCGGTCATCTACGTTTAACAGACAAGCACAAAAACCGTTCGATGGAATGTCGATGCTCTAAAAGACCAAGAGCAGATCGAGGAGCAGTGGCACGCAATACAGTCAGCCAATACTAACAATAATCAATGCCATCAGGTCCTCCAAAGTAAACGAGAGCTTCGTGAAAAATGGTTGGCTCGCAACACTAGAAGCACTCAAGCAAAATATTTCCGCGCCAGGAAAGCCACGATTAAATCCCTTCGACAAAAGAAACCCGATCATAAGAGATCGTGCATTGAACACATCAGATTCCAAGCGGAAGTAGGAAATTCAAGGGACTGTTGACACTAAAGACTTGGACCCAAGAATTACAGCCATCAAAGACGGGAATGGAGAGTTGAGAACAAACGTGGCTGATGTTCTCTCAATTTGGCAAATCTACTTTCAAAATCTGCTAAATGAACCCCATTACAGCAATAGCGTGTCCACGTGAAAAGGTCCTTGTCGAATATCCCGCAGTAGAGGAAGTAGACGCAGCTATTAGTCGATTGAAAACGGAAAGGCACCCGGCCTCGATGGAATCCCCGCAGAATTAATTAAGCTCGGAGGCGCTATTGTTGCAACAAGTCTATAGGATCTAATCATCTGCATTTGGGACCAAAAAGAGCTGCCGCAGAATTGGAAGACCGCGCTCATATGTCCGTTACAGAAAAAAGGCGACCGTCTTAAATGTCGAAACTATCGTGGTATAGCTCTATTGAACACTGCTGGCAAAGTGTTGTCTAATGTTGTACTTGCCAGATTTATCCCTCTCGCCGAAAACATCATTGGCGACTTTCAATGTGGTTTTCGTCCTAACCGATCGATCACTGATCAGTGTTTCACTATGAGGATGATCTTGGAAAAATATTGGGAGTACAATATAACCATATATCAACTATATATAGACTTCCGACAGGCGTATTACAGTATAAACCGTGACAATCTATGGACCGCGCTCATATGCCTAGGATTCCCAGAGAACCTCGTTTCTCTGTGTAAATTAACAACGTCTGGGTCTGAATATAGAATCGCAATTTATGGAACTGTATCAGACTCCTTTGAAATAACATCCGGTGTTCGACAGGGTGATGCACTTGAACCTTTGCTGTTCAATTTGGCGGTTAAGTACGTAGTGACGAAAAGCAACATCGAAACTTCGCGCTGTATATTTAACAAATCAGGCCAAATTCTTGGATATGCAGGTAATATCGTGCTTCTAGGCCGAATACATAGATATCAAGGACAGTTTCAGACCGCTCGATCGCTACGCAAGAAGACTTGGTTTGGAGATGAACAGTAGTAAAACCAAATTTTTAACAACACCCAGGAACATCTCCATGGCAAATCTCGGAATTGGCGACCTTAACTTTGATAGCGTCGAAAATTTTAAATACTTCGGGTCACTTATAACATCGTTGAATGATATGCAAGCAGAAATAAAAGCCGGAATCGCTGCCGGACAACAAGTTTTCTACGCTGACTTTAGGAAATCGATGAAGAAAATTTGCTTTACATCCTGTCTCTGGTGAGATTCGAACCCAGTACCTCCCGGTCCAAGTGCCGAAGCTTTAACCACTGCGCTACTTGTACGATATTATCGGCTTTATCAAATCTAATCGAGTTAGATGGCTCGGCCACGTTGCAAGATCTCCACAACAACGAATGATTAACAAAGTGTTCCATCAACAACCAGCCGGAGTGCGTCGTAGAGGAAGACCCCAACTGCGCTAAAGTATGCGCTAAGCGCATTACTAAAATAAAAGTGAAAGATGCAAGCAGCCAGTCAATCTAGTCGGACTGGGATGCACTTAATAGGAATAGAAATTAACAAAAACCAACGTGATTTAACAAGTAATATCAAGACATATTAACAAATTATAAACATAAAATATTTTTGTTAAGTTTTAATACGTCCTTGAAACATGAATTTCAACGTTATTTAACGCAGGAAATTACACAATAAATACACTTGCTATCGCAAGCATAATCAATTTTAGTCACAAAACTAAACCTGAAAACTATATTCAATTAACAAATATAACGATTTGTTAACATCGGTCGCGTGGCGCTTATTCCAGTTGTAGTACATTCTCGTAAACAAGTCTCAGTTATAGATCAAAAAACCAATTCGTGAGTTCCGGAATTATTTACGTATTTCGATTACCTATATAAGTAAAATATTTTAATAATTAATTTTTATTTTTAAATTGAAAGGTGGCGGTTAATTGAATGTATGTGAGCTAAATGAAGAATGAATCCGGTCGTTGATTTAGTCGTCAGCTGCATATACAGGGTGTCCCATTGAGACGAGTCCAAACGAGTAGGGCGTGTAGCTGGGTTAATGTCTTGAAGAAAAGACTACTACGCATCAACCCGGAACTGAACCGTTACCCATTTAAATTGCATTTCAAAGTGTTCTTTATTTATTTTATAAATAAATGTACTTGTTGAAAATTTTGAAAAATCAAAGCAATCGTTTTTCAACGTATTTAAAAAACACAATTTAATTGACTTGCATTTGTTAACACTTTTCAATCGTTAGTAATTGTGTTACTAAAAACGTTGTTAACCTTTTTAAAATAATTTGTTTGCGCGTTTGTAATCATAATAAAATGCTACACGAAGAATGTCCTCCATATTTGTCATCTATTTTATGGAAAGACGAATTGAAATTTATGACAAATGGAGTTACAAACTGCTACAATCTTCATGAGTGGTAAGGAGAAAATCCACATGTTAAGCAAGAATCATTTTTTCAAAGATGATTTACTGTTATAATATATGGTGGTATACTTTGAAATAATTTTATCGGGTCAATTTTACTATCTGAAAGATTGAAGTCACAAAACTATCTTCAATTTTTGAATGAAACAGATCCCATTGTGCAATAGATTCAATTCCACTCATCATGAGAAATACTTTCTCGTATAAAGAAGCACACACTATGGAACATCAATTTGTGATTTCGGACCTAGAGCTGGGCGGCCTAGATCTTCAGATTTAGCACTACTAGATTTTTATGTATGGGAATATTTGAAAGGATAGGTCTACGGATTAAACATTCAGACTAGGGAGCAGTTCGTTGCTCGAATTAATAATGCTGCGGCAACAAAATAGAAGATAATTTAGGAAATTTCAACATGGTTGCTGCTAAACAATTTGAAATGTAATTTACGTGGGTAACGGTTCATTTCGGGGCATATGCGTAGTAGACTTTTCTCCAAGACATTCATGCAGCTACCCGCCCTTCTCGTTTGGACTCGCCCCAATGGGACACTCTGTATATGACATTGACCATATATAAAAATATGTTTTATAATTAAAATAGTTTTCTGTAATGATAATTAACCTTAATTTGATGGTTTTGTATTCAGCGATTCCGCTGATTGATAATTTGGTTGAATCACATTAACCGCAAATATTACGGGTTACTTCCGCGTTATTTTATGATGATCTATATGATTGCCAAATTAATATGTGTATGTGTACATATAACTTTGCAAAATCGGATTATTTCTTAACAGATTCACTTCACTAAACATTAGATTATTAAACCCAGCACGCGCATACACCCGATTTTAATCAACCATGCATAAAATCATAGACGCTGTCTCTACCTCTGTTGTTCTACTCTTACAATTAGTTTAGCGACCTAGAAAGGTTGAAAAATAGAAAAAAAACTCAGTTTTGAATGAATTGATTGAAAGTCAATGTCAAATTGTTAAACATATAAGAAATCATAAACAGGTATTCAATAAACAGCACATAGCAAAAAAATAAATTCCGATTGCTCATTCAAGTCGTGAGCTATGAGTACTGTGAAAATGGAAAACCTCAACGAACCTAAAAGTTGTTTAATAATACCGCATAAATAATATTATTGGGCGTTTATATCTCGCCGTTCATTTTCAATATACAAAAAAACCTAATTAGTTCATAAGGTTGTTCTCATATACGATTACCGTATCTTCCAGCCACATGCCCCTCGCCCATATATGTCTTTTTGTTTCTAATGTATAGCGTTGATACATAATCTAATCTTTATCGTATAGGTAGGTAACTAACTTTATACCAATCCACTTTATATGTTTTTTTTATTGCTAATTCAAGGGAAAAAATTTGGATCGCGGCGCTATTTGATAACTAAGCAAATTGAAAGTAAAACCAAAGTGTTATGCTGTTCATGGTTTTATTGAATATTACATAAATACAACCACGATGTTCAAATACATATACGAGTTTTATATCAACAAATTTGAAATAAGAAAAATCCCACTAAGAACAAGATTTTAATAGTGACTAAGGTAAAAATGTTCATATATGTAAGAACGTACATCCGGTAAAAATATTCGTTCGAATAATTTAATGTTTTGAAATAAATTAAATTAGGTTGGTTTATGCCATACATTGGGCGTATGACAGTGCGATTTTATTGGGAATATAATCGCTTATTAGCATATTTATGTATTTGAGTGGCTTGTTTACAGGAGTAGTAGTTTCACACTATGGTACGATATTAGTTTGAATTGTAATTTATGATACATGCTGCAGACGGTAGTCTTTGATTCCTTTTGCAAGACATTTTAATACCTAAACTACAGATCACTATAATTATTCATTTTACACGAATTTTATAATGGCCAGCATTAACTGCGTATAGAACGTAGATTTGAATAGGTTTGGACATGCGCATTTCAATATTAACAATACGAAATCGATAATTAAATTTTTTATTTTCAGGTAAATCCGCAACTTAGATAAATTTAACACTTTTAAGATGTCATTTGATTTTTATAAATAAATTTTGAATCAAAATTAGTTCTGATATTTCAAAATTTGGTTATTTTTTAAAAATTATTTAATCTTAGTCAAACTATGAAAGATAGGAGGAGGAACTCCTACTGCAGAATATTACAAGAAAGTTTAGGTTAAACTAAAATGGTGGGTTCTACTAGTTTTACACTTCAAAGCTAGCAGAACCCAAATCAAAAATCGGACCAAAACGGAAATTAGAACGCATATCAAGATCAATTGACATACAAATAATTTAGGCTCATTATGGCATAATCAAATGCTCCATCAAAAAAATTTGGGCTCCACTCATTCTTGACCAAACTTCAGGTCATTTAATCTAAAGATATAGCAGAACCGAAATCGAAAATCAGACCAAAACCGAAATTAGAACCCATCAATATCAAATTACTATATAAGGAGCCTAATAAAAAAGTTCTAGAAGCCTTATATACGGAGCCTAAAACTATTTGTATGTCGATTGATCTTGATATGCGTTCTAATTTAATGTTTATTGCGATTTTCAATTTGAGCTTTTGAAATTAAATGACCTCAAGCATAGACAAAAACGGGTTGAGCCCAACATTTTATGGCGGGAAATTTAAATAAGCCATAATAAGCCTAAAGCTATTGGTATGTTAATGGATCTTGGTTTACGCTATAATTTCGGTCCGTTGGTTCGATTTTTGAGGTGGGTTCTGCTAGCTTTGAAGTGAGGCCTAATGTCTTTTCTGAAATTAGCCTTTACATTTTCCAATTGTTTTTAAATCATTTTTTGATATGGTTTCTGCTAACTTTTTCTAATCTTAGCAGAATGCATCATTTTAGTTGGCGAGAACGGAGCGCAAAAATTTTTAACTGAATGAATGATAATTACGTGTGATTTTTTTATATTTAGCATGGAAACCAAACATGAACTTGTTTTAAAATTGCATCAGTAAGGTTTTATAAAATGTGATATTTTTAAAAGGCTGCCGCTCCTTGGTATAAATTGAAAACTCTTATACCGAGCATATAAGGGTATGTAGCGGCTCAAAATAAATAAAATCCTTTTCACTTCGTGGCACTCCTCGTAGCAAAACTATTTATACACCGCGCCGCTTAATTACGAGGCATTGCTCGTTTTGCTGAATAGAGTTATTTCGCCACCTACATTCGCGAATCTCGATATTTATCGATTATCGATAAATATCGAGATTTCAAATTCACTGGAGGAAAATTGAAATAAGAAACGAAATTGGACAAGTCGCGTTTTGAAATTCAAGAGACACGGTCTCTTACATAAAAAGTAAAAAGTGAAAGTGCCGAACAATCGTTCACACACCAAACCACCATCTTGTGAACTAGTTAAAAAATAATATTATAGTGCTAATATATATTAAATAATAAATAAATAGTTTATATAAAATATAAATATAGCGAGTGTTATTAATTTAATAATAAAACCCGGTAACATACGCTATAACTGGTGACCCCGACGCGCGAATAACGGTAACGGTACGACCGTTAAGAAAAATCCGCGCAAGAGCACAATTTTTTTTCTTTGCAAGTGTACTATAATATAAACTATGTAAAACTATATATAACTAGTGCAACATACAAAAAAAACGTGTACAAGAAAATTAAAAACGCTTATTAAAAAAAATCAAAAAATAACAGGCGCACATAAACGCCAAGTGCGATAAAAACTATAAAAAAAGCAATTAGTTAATAACTAAGATAAAAACACGACATAAAATTATAGTCGTGAGTATAATAGTGCAGTGGATAAGTGTACCACAACTGTGCATGCGCACAGAACTATCGCAGGTTCGATACGCGGTCAAGCCAATAAACGTTTTATTTTGGAAACCGCAAACTATGAGTATACACAAATACAATACACACAAAACGTATAATTTTGGGCATATTGCCCCCGCAAAGGCGATCGCGCCCATCGAGGGAGCCAGAGTACTGGCAACAACATTTTGCATGCGGATAAAAGCAAAACGAAACTGAAGAACAGTCGGCAGATCAAGGTGGCAGAACAAAACAACACATCAGCGACAAAATAGCCATAAGGACATCACAACAAAACGGATACACCTACAAGGACACCTAACGGATATATACAATCATACGAGTAATTATTAAAAAGAAAATTACATTTATTTAACATTTTTTTTTTAATTAATTTTTAAACTTTTATTCATAAACCTTTTAAACATTTTGTTTTCAAAAATAAACTAAACTATCATTTAAAATAACTATATACACATAACATAGAACATTCAAAAATTTTTTTTCTAAAATTTTGTTTTCGTTAAATTCTAAATTTTTTTTTGAATAAATAAATTACTTAAATAAATTATAATTAAAATTATACAACATATTACATATTACATTACAACTATATATACATTTTACGATACAGTAAATAAGCATTATAGCCCAACGGTTAGAGTTGACGGCTAGTGATATCAAAGTCGAGAGCTCGAAACTCGAACAATTAATTTCATTTTTTTTTAATATAAACTTAATTTGTTTTCTCAAACAATTTGAATAAACATATTTTTTTTTACAAATATTTCATTAATTAATTAAGTTTACTGTAAGTGTACGATTGTTCGTTTCTACATTTTCGCACTATTAATACTAATTTCGTTGATATTTCAAATTTTTCTTATTCGTTTCTACAATTTCGCTCGATATACAATTTTTTAAATTATTGATTTATTTTTGCTGATTTTCGCAATTGATCTGCCCTACCCATTCGATTATTCGCTTACCCCGTAGTTGGAAGAATAGTTCTGTTCAGTTTGTTCGCGTTCGAATATTTTTTTAAGTCTACATTAATAGACACGTTTATAAAATAAATATTTTTGCTACGCCGGTTTATTATAAAGTGAAGTGAAAAATAAAATAAATAAAATGCCACCGAAACAACAAAAAGCCGTGTCATCATCCGAAGATGAGAACGACACCAATGCTGGCACATCAACATCGCGGGCAACGACCAAAATATATAAGATGCCACCTAAAATACCTCCCTTTTGGAATGAGCAACCGGCAGCTTGGTTCATCCTCGTCGAGCACCAGTTCGGCATCCACCGCATTGTCGACGACGATGAACAATTTGCATACACTCTCGGCGCGATACCACAGGAGACAATACAATTCATCACGGACATTTTCAGGAACCCGCAGCCAGGCACGAAATACAAGCGACTGAAATCCGCGTTAACCAACCGCTACACTATCAGCGAGGAGCAACGACTTGACGAGTTGCTCTCCGGTTTCCAACAAATGGGAGACCTTAAACCGTCCCACTTTTATCGCCTGCTTGAACAAAAAGCAGGTGATTCCAAATTAGTAAACAACGATTTACTCAAAAACCTCTGGCTAAAACGTTTGCCAGACGACTTACGAGCGATAATGGCGCGGGATATAAAGAACGACATCGAGGAAATCCTACCGGTCGCCGACAACATCTGGATTTACGCTCAATCCAGAACATCCAAACCAATTGCTGCTGTCAACCAGCCATCCACAAGCAAGGCAACTGCTGACGGTGAATCAGCCCTTGCTTCAATGCAAAGACAACTGGACAAGACGCAACAACAATTGGCAGATCTACAGCGAACACTGGCCAACATGAACATTGGTTCACGTGGAAGATCGCCAAACAACAGACGGAATTTCAATTACCGACACAGGTCAAGGTCGAGATCGTCATCTCGATCTGGACTCTGCTACTTCCACCGTCGTTTCGGCTCACGCGCACGCAACTGCAATCAGCCGTGCAGTTTCCGACCGGTAGCTCATGGACAAGCTACTTCCAAACATTTTAAGCCTTCGGAAAACCACTAAATCTTGCTGTCTCTACGGCAAACAGTGGGATTGGTTCATCTCGCCGTCTTTTCATCCACGATCATGAAAACAACTTGCAATTTCTGATCGATTCGGGGGCTGAAGTATCTGTGATACCCGTAAACAAGTTGTAACGGAATTATATCTAATTCTGTTACCGACCAATCCCAATCCATCTATCCCATAATAACATGACTTCGAAGACGATATCTTCACCTGTTTCCAATTCAACGTGACCGTCATGTTTTGAAGTTGTTACATTTCCTCTTAGGTTTCATTTAACCGACATACATAATTCATTCACGTTAGAATTTTTATGTACCAAGGTTAAATGAGCTAAAAATATGTTCATGAACGTAATTGGATTACGTCTTTTGTGCACATATGGGAATGTAATTTTTTTTCATATACTTGTGCATAGGTAAATGGCATAACCGATGCAATAAAAGAAAGACTGCATCCGGAGTGGTGCCAAATTACCCGAGTATGCAAAAATGTTTCTTTACTTTGCGCGGTAATTTGATTTCGTAAATTGGTTGAGGTTTTCTATTTAATTACGAAAACACTTTTTTTTCCCCTCTCAACCAACTAATGAAAAATTAGAAAAATTAACCGCGTTTTTGGTTTTTTCTGGTGGACGGGCGGTCGATAGATAGACGAGGGTGTGAACGTTGGATGAAAAAGAAACGAACGCGGATTTAGACTTTTACTGAGGGGAGTTTTAGTCGAACGGTCGTTATGTAAAGACGTATTACTGCGTTTTTAGCAGTAAACCTTAAATATAATTTTTAATTTTATTTTGATAAGAGAAAAAAACTTAATTTCTTCGTTTAATTATTTATAGGCGGTTTAATTTGGTTTCTGAAATTTAATTTTTCGAGTAAAGTAAAGAAATATTTTTTTGTTTATATATTTATTTTGAATAGTAGTGTGATAGTATTTTAATTTTGTTTCAATTAATTAATTTTGATTATTCTATTTATCTTTAGAGTTGTGTTGTGCGTGAATAAAAAAAAAATAATTACATTTAATTAAGAAAAAGCAAAATAAGTTGTAGAAGAAAAATGAGTTTTTTTTATAAGTTACATAATTGTGTTCATTTAGAAATATAAATAAAAAAAAAAAAAAATTGGTTTGCTTATAAATACTCAAGGAAAATAATTGTGTTCATTTTTTTTTTTACATATAAAATATAAAGTTGTGTGCTTCAGATATAAAAAAAAAAAAAAAAAATAATAAATCTAAAAAAGGAAAGCGTATCAACAGGATTTAAGGTAGGTAATATTTATATGTGTGACTAACAAACTAAATAACAGTAGTGGGTTGGCACGGGGTTTGTTGGGAGGGAAATTGGTGACACGAGTTGGATCTTTTCCTCTTCCTAGCGAGCACTGTGGCATACCACTGCTAATTATACGCTTAACATTTTTTTTGGGATTCCCTTAAGGATTCAGGCCCGAGAGGCCTCTGAATCCTTAGCATGCTAGAATAGTTCTTTTTAAATACAACCACGGTCAGCGTCTGACCGGCTTTCTCTGCAATGGGCTGATGGCCCAATTCATTATTTAAGGGCCCGATGCCCTCTCCCATCCATACCCGTCTTATTTTGTTACCTCCGGCGGTAATCTAGGCCGCTATCTTTGTATCCCCATCCCCACGGCCAATTAACCTTTACCGCTGAGCTAGCGGGTTAATGCCGCCTACGGGGTACAGTTAAAAGGATAGTGGCAACAATAAATGTAGCTAAGGTTGTCCTGTCTACGACAGTCGCACCCTAGTTTACAAATGGCGCCCAAATTTTAAGGTTCGGCAGGATAGCCAATAATAATTTAAATACAAATTTAAAATCTGTTTTTTTTGTTTCCTAATTAGATTGGAATTTGAAATAAAATTCCAATTTAATTTTGATTATGTTTTTAGGGTGGCCGGAAGTCGGCCGATTGTGATTTTTCTAGTGAAAAAAGTGTTCAATAATTAAATGTGTAAAGTGATTTAAAGTGTGAAAATAATACGAAACTGTTTTGTGCGCGTATGGCAGCGATCTTGCTTTCGGGCATACATATCTGACCAAATACACGGTGGGTCATACACACGCAGATTAGTTTTGGAATTTATTGCTTTTCGGTACCGGATCCCCGAATATTCAGTTCACCTGCGGCATGTCCCAACTCGCACTTCGGGGGGTGAACTGATATTTGTGGTGGTATACGGAACTCAACGAATTATTTACTTTCCCCAATGTTTCATTTGATACATCAAAAGTTGCACGGTTTTCGTGTACCATGTGCAACACACAATTTTACAATTCATTGCTGGCAAGGGTGAATGGTGCGATCCCTTAAGTAATGAGCATATCCCTTTCCTGCCGAGCGACGATATTGGGTGGTATAAAGGGCTGCTCATTCTAAGGCTAATTGACACATCATTCCGCATCCCAGTCGGAATTGTAAAATTGAACCTTTCCCAAATTATCCCCAGTTTCGGTAACAATTTAGTTTGTGGCTAGAATTTACCACAGATTAAAATATTCTGTTACATCAAAAATTTGACAAAAATGGAATTTCCAATTTACTTTATATTCAAGTTTCGCGTAATCTCTACTTCAGTTTTAAATTTTTAAATAATCATCCCTCGGGATGGGGTCGCCAGTCTACTTTATAGTTCATAAGTACATCCAGGGTACTGCTCACCTGGTTGGTCACACTTAGCTGTCTGCTTAATGGATGGGCATGAATACAAGTTGTCCATAAACCAGGTAAGTTGGTATTGTAAAGTAACGGAAATTCGCAGCAGCAACCGGCGAGTTGTTGTTCCTAGTTGAGTGAGCGGTTCGGCCTGCCACTCACGCAGTCTGGTTTTCTTACAAGGTGTAATCGAATGATGACTGTGAATAAGAGGGCAAGAGGATTGTCTCACTCAGTTAGGTAAGTTAATGAAATACCAAATGGCTTCATCGAGGCAATGAGTCTCACTTGCGTGCTATACGAGGTTTGGAATGCCATTGCTGGTCGGGTTGTCATTCAGTATTTTCATCCAAAAATTTATTTCATATCCTTTCCTTTCCTAGTCTTGACCCAAATAATGATTATTGTGCTGTCATTTCATGGCGGATGGAGGTCAGATGATACCGTGGTTGTATTTATCATTAAAAGGTAGCGTAGGGAAAGACATTAAGTTTATTAGTCGGTGAGTTTAGGTTTAAGTTAAAACTATAAAACGGTATAAAACTAGTTAGGTTGCGGTATATATATTTTTGTTTTTATATTTTGTTTCTTTTGTTGTAGAAAATCTAAAAGAAAAGATTGTTGATTACTGAAATGGAATTCGGAATTGATAAGTTGTCCGACGAGGAACTGCGCATCGAGTTAGAGGTGCGCGAGTTAACCGACAAAGCCCATCAAGAGGTGACTCACACGTTGAAAGAGGCGTTGGTGAGGAAGTTGGAGGAGGAGCGAGATGACTCGTTTCTCGCCCCAACCAAACCTCACGTGGCGGCGCAAAAACAGCCGCAGCGCGAGAATGAACATCTCGCGAAAATTCTGTCCCAGCTGTGCCAAGATGTAGTACAGTACTTGACTGACAAAACGCCAGTTGACCAGTGGTTGCCACTGATATCGGTGAAGCTAACCCATATACAAGGCAGGGTCAACCGTGCTAGTAAAACCCAGAAATTCCTCCAGAAATCATTAAATCAGAAGATGCACTCGGCTTAACAATAACGGATAATGGTGCAGGCTATGCGTTTATTAAGCGTATCAGGGAAGGCATAAAAGTTAAACAAATTCCCTACGGCCAATTTTTCTTCTGTTTTATAAACTTAATTAAATCGTTATAAATCTTTATTTTTCTTTTAATTTTTCTTCTTTACGTAATTTATTTTTTTTTTGACTTTTTGGTAAATTAATTTGTTTTTCGAAATTTTTTATAAAATTATTAAGTTATGTGAATTAAATATATTACATTTTAGTGGAATGCATTACTAAATATGTGTTACGTGCAAACGCGGACGCGTACATCATCCACTTTCCCATTAGATCATATATGTACTCATACGCGGGTATTTACATAGATGATGTAATGGGAAAGTGAAGGCTGGTATAACGCGCGTGTAATTATGAATATACCAGCATCGTTAGTTAAGGTAGAAGTTAGGACTATTATTAGTAAAACCAATAATTAGTAAATAAGATGTAGGATGAGGTTAGCTCAACCCCATTCAGATAACTTAGTAATCTATGGTTGAGGTAACGCCACCAACATAATTAGATAGTGGTAGGTTAAGTTACTAGATTCATATTGGTAATTCAAATGTAATAAAACGTAGTTTAAATTTTAGCTATATCGCCAAGATGTCAATTAATGTAAAATAAAATTAAACGAAATTCTAATAAAGAGGAACTCAAAATATTTGATGGATTGAGAACAATATAAGGCACTGCTAAACTTAAGATGGTGATTAAACAATAGATGGTATGTTGGGGAGGTCTTTTATGCAGTCAGAGAATGGCCAAAACTTTTTCATCGAAGATGTGAACAATTAATAGGATTCGGGTGGACAAAGGATGGAATCTTTCCGAAAATTACACATGGATTGAAGATATGCAGTCATGCTGAACCAGTGATTAACGAAGAAACAAACGACTGGGAATTAAACAAGACTAAGCGGCTGATTAACGAAATTCTACGAGTTGCGAGAATCCCTAGTAAATCTAGTAAGATAATGGGTTCCAATTCGTTACAATATGAAGCAACATGTAACTGGTGATTCTGTCGCCTGGCAAAATACATAAACCAAGTTACGCAGCACCGTCAATCCAGCAGAAGGGATGAACCACATTCAAGATAAATTCCTTCTACCTTACATGAGAGGGGCGCTATGTTTTTCGACCAAGGATACAAAAAAAAAAAAAAAAAAAAACAATTTTTTTTGAGTACGACGTATGAGGCCAAAGTCAACGCGTGTCAAGGATGTCATATCCTCAAGAAATTATTGAATGTGATTATGCCACTAACCACTCTTGTGTTGCTGCAATACGCTCAAGAGGATTCGATTATCAAGTTAAGCATAACAACAACTGGGTATGGGAGCGAATCGCGAGGCGAAAGGGTATTTCGACTACGAGGAATTCAACCGAGGAGGCAAACAAACCAAAGTTTTGACTTTTTCACTGTCTGCAGAAATTCCAAACCAAACATTAACCGTAATTAAGAAGCACCACATAATGGATTCCAACTCAACAAATTCAGGCTCTACACGACCCATAATTCATCATCAAAGGAATTTCAACGGTTTATATGAGTTCCTCTACCCTGATACAATATTATGATTTTAAACATTTATTTTATATAATAATTCCATTTTTTTTTTTTGCTATCTAACCTTTGTAATGAATCTATGGCATTTTCTAGTAACACACTTTTGGAATAAGACTTAAGTAAATTTTTAAAATATAACTATTTTTAAGCAAACTAATTTAAGGAGGTATACTATTGAACATTCAACACCCTAATATCAAAATTGTATAAAGTCACTAAAAACTATTTCCACACTAAGTAGTAATTACACAATAATTGACACATCATAATGGTAGATAAATTGAAAAAGCTAACTATTCAAATCAAAATTTTCAAACTAGTTAAGTTCGGTTCAATAATTTATTAAAACAAAAATGAATTGTTCTATTTTTTTTTGTTTGAATGTTCATGGAATAATTGTCAATAGTATCTAATGCTAACAGTTAGAATAACTAGGTTAAGTGCCCGGCTCTGAGACTATCTCAGGGCGTGGGGCGTCCGCCACGTTGTGCTATCTAAAGACTGAATCCCTAAGCCACGTCCTTCTAAATAGAGCATGAGATCTCTTTTCATCTCAGGGATTGGGTTTTCCCCACGCTGTAACGGAATTATATCTAATTCTGTTACCGACCAATCCCAATCCATCTATCCCATAATAACATGACTTCGAAGACGATATCTTCACCTGTTTCCAATTCAACGTGACCGTCATGTTTTGAAGTTGTTACATTTCCTCTTAGGTTTCATTTAACCGACATACATAATTCATTCACGTTAGAATTTTTATGTACCAAGGTTAAATGAGCTAAAAATATGTTCATGAACGTAATTGGATTACGTCTTTTGTGCACATATGGGAATGTAATTTTTTTTCATATACTTGTGCATAGGTAAATGGCATAACCGATGCAATAAAAGAAAGACTGCATCCGGAGTGGTGCCAAATTACCCGAGTATGCAAAAATGTTTCTTTACTTTGCGCGGTAATTTGATTTCGTAAATTGGTTGAGGTTTTCTATTTAATTACGAAAACACTTTTTTTTCCCCTCTCAACCAACTAATGAAAAATTAGAAAAATTAACCGCGTTTTTGGTTTTTTCTGGTGGACGGGCGGTCGATAGATAGACGAGGGTGTGAACGTTGGATGAAAAAGAAACGAACGCGGATTTAGACTTTTACTGAGGGGAGTTTTAGTCGAACGGTCGTTATGTAAAGACGTATTACTGCGTTTTTAGCAGTAAACCTTAAATATAATTTTTAATTTTATTTTGATAAGAGAAAAAAACTTAATTTCTTCGTTTAATTATTTATAGGCGGTTTAATTTGGTTTCTGAAATTTAATTTTTCGAGTAAAGTAAAGAAATATTTTTTTGTTTATATATTTATTTTGAATAGTAGTGTGATAGTATTTTAATTTTGTTTCAGTTAATTAATTTTGATTATTCTATTTATCTTTAGAGTTGTGTTGTGCGTGAATGAAAAAAAAAATAATTACATTTAATTAAGAAAAAGCAAAATAAGTTGTAGAAGAAAAATGAGTTTTTTTTATAAGTTACATAATTGTGTTCATTTAGAAATATAAATAAAAAAAAAAAAAATTGGTTTGCTTATAATTACTCAAGGAAAATAATTGTGTTCATTTTTTTTTTTTTACATATAAAATATAAAGTTGTGTGCTTCAGATATAAAAAAAAAAAAAAAAATAATAAATCTAAAAAAGGAAAGCGTATCAACAGGATTTAAGGTAGGTAATATTTATATGTGTGACTAACAAACTAAATAACAGTAGTGGGTTGGCACGGGGTTTGTTGGGAGGGAAATTGGTGACACGAGTTGGATCTTTTCCTCTTCCTAGCGAGCACTGTGGCATACCACTGCTAATTATACGCTTAACATTTTTTTTGGGATTCCCTTAAGGATTCAGGCCCGAGAGGCCTCTGAATCCTTAGCATGCTAGAATAGTTCTTTTTAAATACAACCACGGTCAGCGTCTGACCGGCTTTCTCTGCAATGGGCTGATGGCCCAATTCATTATTTAAGGGCCCGATGCCCTCTCCCATCCATACCCGTCTTATTTTGTTACCTCCGGCGGTAATCTAGGCCGCTATCTTTGTATCCCCATCCCCACGGCCAATTAACCTTTACCGCTGAGCTAGCGGGTTAATGCCGCCTACGGGGTACAGTTAAAAGGATAGTGGCAACAATAAATGTAGCTAAGGTTGTCCTGTCTACGACAGTCGCACCCTAGTTAACAAAGTTTCCCCGAAATGCTAAAGACACCGTTTGCATTCTTACCGCAGCAAACGGATCCCCAATTTCCACTTACGGTACCAAACTTTTGAAGGTTAATCTCGGTCTCAGGCGTACGTTCACACATCCCTTTATCATCGCGGCAGTAGACAGGCCTATTATAGGTGCTGACTTTCTGTCCAAATATGGTCTCGTGGTCGATTTGAAGAACAGAAGACTTTCTGATTCATTTACTACCCTCACTGTGAACGCAATCATCGCCCAAGTTGATACGCCATCTCCAAAACATTTCAGCGTTAACAACGATTACGGCGCTCTTTTAAAGAAATACCCCTCGCTCACTGAGGCTCCGAATTACAATCTCCCAGTGAAGCATAACGTAGTCCACTACGTCATCACGCAAGGTAGGTTACCTTGTGCTAAACCGCGACAACTCGACGCAACTAAACTAAAAGCTGCTAAAACTGAATTTCAGTTTATGACAGACATCGGAATCTGCCGCCCCTCATCATCACCAGTCTCCTCACCATTACATATGGTGCAAAAGAAAGACAAGGACTGGCGCCCTTGTGGAGACTATCGACAGCTAAACACTGTCACTGTCCCAGATAGATATCCTATCCCCCACATACACAGTTTCTCGTTGAAACTCGCCGGCGCCACTATTTTCTCGAAAATAGATTTGGTAAGGGCATATCATCAAATTCCCATGGCTCTCGAGGATATTCACAAAACAGCGATTACTACTCGTTTCGGGCTTTTTGAGTTTACCCGAATGCCATACGGCCTTCGTAACTCAGCCCAGACATTCCAGCGATTCCTTAACGAAGTGTTAAAAGGGCTGGACTTCGTCTACTCTTATATCGACGATATCCTCGTTGCAAGCCGTTCCGAGATGGAACATAGAGCACATCTCGAGTCAGTATTCAAACGTCTCTCCGCATATGGAATTAATATAAAAGCTTCGAAATGTATTTTCGGCGTGAAGTCACTCGACTTCTTGAGCCACACAATTTCGAAAGATGGCATCCTCCCGTCGCAAGACAGAGTTGATGTCATTTCAAACTTTCCAGAACCAACATCAATCCGCCAAATACAGCAGTTCGTCGGTATGGTGAACTATTACCACCGCTTTATACCACGGTTAGCCGAACTGTTATCGCCGATTCACAGGCATTTGGCCACTTTACTCAAGAAAGGCAAAAACAGAAGAAACTTCTCTTGGCCCGAAGATTGTACAGAATCTTTCCACAAGGTCAAGCGTTCTCTTGCCGCTGTCACTCTTTTGGCACACCCGTTGAACGACGCGCAGTTCAACATAACTACCGACGCTTCCAATGTAGCAGTTGGAGCTGTCTTACAACAACGCAACAAAGGATGTTGGCAACCATTAGCGTTCTTTTCAAAGAAGCTCTCCCCTGCGGAAATTAAATACTCTACTTTCGATAGAGAACTTCTTGCTATGTATTTAGCAATCAAACACTTTCGCCATTTCGTCGAAGGCCGAAATTTCTCTTTATTTACCGACCATAAGCCTCTTACAACAGCTATTGCGTCAAAGTCTGAACGTAGTCCCCGGCAATTACGACATCTCGATTACATTGCCCAGTTCACTACCGACATTCATCACATTAAAGGTAAACACAATGTGGTGAGCGACTGTTTGTCTCGTTCTGGTGAAACACTTCTCACAGAACTCAGCGTCTTTTCCTTCGACACGAAGGAATTACTTGTACAACAACAACGCGACGACGAATTGCAGAAATTGATTTCAGCACACACACCGAAATCAAGCGTAAACCTGCAACGGATCGACTTACCAGACAAGCAGCAAATTTGGTGTGAGACTTCAACAGGTAAAAATCGACCCTACGTTCCTCTCAACATGCGACGGACAATCTTCGATAGTCTACATGGATTATCACACCCCGGC
This sequence comes from Nephrotoma appendiculata, assembly GCA_947310385.1. Lineage (NCBI taxonomy): Eukaryota > Metazoa > Arthropoda > Insecta > Diptera > Tipulidae > Nephrotoma > Nephrotoma appendiculata. The sequence goes on along the minus strand of OX371225.1, from coordinate 317,352,448 downwards.
ATCCGTGCTACGCGAAAACTTATTGCTTCAAAATACTTCTGGCCAAGAATGAATACTGATACAAGCAATTGGGCGAAATCTTGTATCCCATGTCAAAAGTCCAAAGTTCACCGCCACACAAAATCAGAACTTGGTAAATTCGAGCTACCAAGTGGCAGGTTTGAACACATCCACATGGACCTGGTTGGTCCACTGCCCCAATCGAATGGCTATCATTACATTTTAACGATAGTCGACCGATTTACCCGTTGGCCAGAAGCTTATCCAATCCGAGAAATGACCGCAAAAACCGTAAGTAAGATCTTCTACAATGAGTATATCTGTAGATATGGTGTCCCACTCTTCATCACGACAGACCAAGGAACACAATTCGAATCAACGTTGTTCACCGAGCTCACGAAGCTCCTAGGTTCCCATCGCATTCGCACAACTGCGTACAACCCGAAAGCGAATGGTCTTGTCGAACGGTTCCACAGGCAACTAAAATCCGCCTTAACAGCTCGATGTAATACATCCCATTGGAGTTCAGAACTTCCAACGATCCTATTGGGTATTCGAACCTCCGTCAAGGAAGACCTCAACTGCACACCAGCAGAGCTAGTATATGGTCAAAATATCAAGGTTCCCGGTGAATTCTTCATCAACGATCAAAATTCGAACCCAAACACAGATACTTCGGATTTCGTGAATCAGTTTCGTACCACCATGAGAACCTTAGTTCCTACGGACACAAGACATCCACCTGAACAGGCAACGTACATTCCCAAAAATCTGGGAACCTGTTCACACGTATTCGTACGTGTGGATAGAGTCAGAGGTCCATTGAGTACACCCTATTCTGGACCGTATCCAGTGACCCGCAAATTGCGCAAATTCTTTGTTGTGGATGTAAATGGAAAATCCACAACAATTGGCATCGACAGGCTTAAGCCAGCGTACGGAATACTTGTGGTAAACCCAGTCGAAAAACGTAGTGTTCCAAAAACGGTTACATTCAATTTCAAACACTACGGTTTTCGGTCCAGGAGGGGAGTGATGTAGCGGCTCAAAATAAATAAAATCCTTTTCACTTCGTGGCACTCCTCGTAGCAAAACTATTTATACACCGCGCCGCTTAATTACGAGGCATTGCTCGTTTTGCTGAATAGAGTTATTTCGCCACCTACATTCGCGAATCTCGATATTTATCGATTATCGATAAATATCGAGATTTCAAATTCACTGGAGGAAAATTGAAATAAGAAACGAAATTGGACAAGTCGCGTTTTGAAATTCAAGAGACACGGTCTCTTACATAAAAAGTAAAAAGTGAAAGTGCCGAACAATCGTTCACACACCAAACCACCATCTTGTGAACTAGTTAAAAAATAATATTATAGTGCTAATATATATTAAATAATAAATAAATAGTTTATATAAAATATAAATATAGCGAGTGTTATTAATTTAATAATAAAACCCGGTAACATACGCTATAGGTATATCCTCTATCCGGTCGCAAATTATTTAATTGCGAGGCGAAATATGGTTACTAGATTTATTTTGCCATGCTAATTGAAACATTTTTTTAAATTTTTGGTTTTGCGATTGTAAAGTAGAAATACACGAAAAGACTGTTACGCATTTTCCGAGATCACAGTCTTTTGATTCATTTCTTCTTTATAATCGCAAAACAAATTTAAATTTAAAAAAGATGTGAGAATTTGCATCGCAAAATAATTCTAGTAACCATATTTCTGATCGCAAATAATTAATTTACGACCGGATGGAGGATATAACCCTAAGGGATACAGGTACGGTAAAAATAAAACAAAACACAACAAGAAGTGTGTGTACAAAAAATTAGTGAAAACGCCTGTGGTTCATATGAAAAATCTACCAACCAGTCTGAACGTTATCAATGGGCGCTTTCAGGACACCCAACAGCTGGAAACCTGTTGAGTAAAACCGAAGCCAAAACGTTATAAAAATTTTTAGCACTATAATGTGGAATTTTATTTACCAAAATCCGGCAAAAAAAATGATGTACATCAAAAATTTTGTTTTATTTGCCAGAAAAAATCAATTTTTTTTTGATGTACATCAATTTTAAAAAATGTACCTTTTTTCGTAAATTTTTTTTGATGGAGAAATACCAATACAAAATGAAACGTCAATTTTTGTAGAAACGTCAATTGGTGTGTTAAATTACTAATAAATTAAAGCATGTGTTTTAAATTTAATTGAAATATGTTTTAATCGTTCATTAATAAATATATGACGATTATTCGTTCGAAAATATATACATATAATTTCGTATAGTGGAGTGCACAATTGATGTCGTTTTGACGTGTCATTTCTAAACTTCAAAATCCTATGTTATATCTCCAATACATACATAAAACCACATCAATTTTAATTTTTGTTCTATTTGAACCATAAATTTCTCATTGATTTGAAAAAGTAAATAAAATTCCACATAAAATTTTCAAATCAAATTGGCGATGATTTCATTTTTTTCTGTTCTGTCAATATAAAGTCATTTATGACATTGCATTGCATTGACAAAAATACCAGGATTGGCATTTAATTAACTTTTAAATTGTCATAAATGACTTTATATTGACAGAACAGAAAAAAATTTGTTCCCGCCACTTAAATATCTCAATGACAAATAGAAAACTCAAAGGAAACTAGATTTGATTGGTAAATTATCCAGAATATCCATTTTTTATGTAGTCGGTGAGTGTTTTTTATTCATTCCAAAGATGGAATAGAAAGAATAGAATACTGATCACGTGACCTTAAAATATTCCAAACAGAATGTAATAAAAAAACGATTTGGAAGGAATGGAATAGATTTTTGACAGTCATTTTTTTAGTTATTTATTATTTACAGTGTTGTGTATGTACTACATTAAAAAAACAAACAAACAACCCTTCAAAAACAAAGAATATTCCGACTAAGATTAAAAATATTCCTTTCGTTCTACCTTTTCCTCAAGCCGTATTCATATGACGGATAAAAATCTCGGATTTTTCTATCCCAGATTTTTTTTCAACTTTTTTGTATGAAAGAAGCGTGTATGTTGTATAATTTACGTGATGTAATTGGTTAAAACGATGGAATAGAAAAATCGCGGATTTTTATCATATACGTCATATGAATATGACTTGAGGCACAATAACACGTAGCGGCCACTTGTGTGCTATCGAGTGTGTGTGAACTATTTTGACTGACAACAATAAAACGAATCGCAATTCAATTCATTTTCAATTTGCCGTTGTTGAACATTCCGAAAAATCGTTGACAATTTGTTGTTTTTGACAGCTATAGAAAGAAAAATGTAAACAAACGCGCTGAATATACTAATATTCCGAAAAATCGTTGAAAAATAGAATGCAATTGTTTTTTTCGGCACAAATTTGATATCAGAAATTTTGTGAATTGAATTCGGCTTTCGTCACTGGAACATTTATCTCGTTAAGAGGTTTTTTATTTAATTAATTTTACGATCTATAAATCAATAAGTATATATATAATTTGTCTGTACGTATGTATGTGACTGAACTGCTACATCCACAATTGGATCCGCTAGGTGGCACTGCGATTGGGTTCTAGGATTTTTTTTTTGTTTTATGACGAAATCTTTATTTTATTTAATTTAATATTTCGTATATCAGAACATATAACCCCAAAATTTCACCACCCTCCACCACCCCTAATCTTAATATTCTTTTGTTCCTGTGTATGTAATTGAACTCCTTCTAAAGATTTTAATGAAATTTCGTGTGTGTGTTTGAACTCCAAAATTTCACCACTACGCCCTCCCTCCCCCTCTCTCCCCCTCCCTCCTCTTCGCTCCACTCTCCTCCCTCTCCCTATGCTATCTCTAAAATGCTATCTCTCAAACCAGTGATTATAATTCCCAATAAACAATATATTTTACATTATTTAGTTCGGAAATTAAATAAGAATACAAATTCTCGCTTTCAATTCAGTCTACAACTCTACAAAGATCGTAAAGAAACGGATACTTGGAATGAATAAAGGTACTAACTACTCTTATTATATTTTCATTTTTTGATGAACTTACGGGACTCGAATAAACTAGTCTGGAGTGCTTAACCCCAATCGTATAAATAACTTAACATTTTGGGGCCTAATGATCTGTTTTCAGTTTAGTTTTCGACTTACTAGATGGGCAATTGAATTTACAGTCACCTGACATTATTTATAAACAAAAACGACAAGACAAAAGAAATTCCAACGAAATGCCACTTACCTCAAATACTTTATGTTTCAATTCCATCACTTCATGATCTTATTACATATAATAATATGCTCTGTGCTTTTATGAATTCTCTATCTGTATTTGTTATGTATACACTCACATAGTTAGATGGTAACATTTGATCTTTCATTCATGCAACAGAAAACTAAAATATGTTTGTACAAAATAAAATAATTGCATAACATTTTTATAGCACACAAGCGACTTACTGTGCACTCGAATGATTTCATTAAATTTTAAAATTAGACTTATGAAGAAGTTAATATTACGACCTTTTTTAATTGTTAAGAAATACATTAGACCTTATAATGCTCGTATAAACCTTTTATAGGCCGTTATTTTGAAATTTGGAGCAAAGATAATTAAACATTTTTGGTGTCCTATATGGTTTAAACTAAAGTCAAATTAACCGCTACCAAAATTTTAAGTCACATCCACATCCCTTACATTACGTTCTTATATCCGCGAAAACAATCGCATTAAGCAACAAATTTAAAATTATTGCAAATCTTTTTGTGTTGGCGCACATACAAAACAATTATGAAATGTTTATTTATCTCTAATAAATTATCTATGTAGTTCATAGTTTAGGTCATTAATCAAAATTATTTTGCAAAATTTTTAAATTCTTTAGTAAATCAAATCTCTCGATTGATACAATTTCACAACCGATATTTTGGTCTCCCAATCGAAGTAGGCACTCACATAAATCCCCAAAAGGATTTCGCTTTCAATCACAAAACGATAAATTTTACTTGTTTGGACAATTTAAATCGCGACTTACATGATTAATGATGCATTAATTCAAGAATTCATGTTTCTTTTGGTCAAAACATGTACATAAAATCGGTTTTGTGAACTATGATTAGAATTTCGGTTTATTCTTAGAGCGTATAGACTATAGATTGTGGTGTCGTAATTTGTACATGAATTTTTTAAGACCTTCGGATTGTGGTGTGTTTGTTAACCGCGAAATATAAATAAAATATTTTCATGTTTTATACAAATTTTGATTGATTTGAATGGATGGTGTTCTAATTATTTTTATTACGTGACATATCGTTTGTATATTATATATGTACACGATAGGGTGGGAAGATAGAGTCGAGTTTGCGAAGGTCGTGCATTGTTCTACGGTTGTTACGGTCTTCAAATTAATTTGATAACCTACAAAGGTTTGTACACAATCACATTCATATTTTGGTACCAAAGCGCGCGAGTTCAACAATGGATTTGTATTAAGAGCAAACCCGTATTCTTATCTTGCTAATTCGGTGAAGCCGATAACTCTTAATTTGCGGTTAATAAAAGTGAATTAAAATTGTTTAAATGAATTTTAAAAGTCAAAGTTAACGTAACACCTTAATGTCAATAGATTTTGTTGTTTTATAGGAACTTGTACATGGTTTCAAGAAAGTGGGTGTTGTCTCTGTTTTTTGCTCTGTATAGTGACTAATGATTTATCTATGGAATAAATATACAGCGAGTATATAGAGTAATGAATAAAATAAGCTATGTTTATAGCGGGCCTAAGACACTTAACAGAGTTCTTTATTGAGAATCCAAAGGCAATACAGGGAAGTGTTCTGGGACCTATTTTATTTTTGGTGTACACGGCAGACTTACCTGTTACACCGACAAAGTAATTTTATCAACATTTGCTGAGCCATCCTGGTATCACGCGAAAACCCACAAATATCCTCAAGAGAAGTGCAAGTTCATCTGAGCATAATTGAGGCTTGGCTAAAGATCTGGCGAATAAATTTAAACGAAAAAAATCAACTCATGCCACATTCACGATGAACAAACGCTCCTGCTCACCAGCTAGCAATCGAGTAGGTTTGCATTCCCCATAAGAAATTTTGATTTCACATAGTAAAATTTAAAATTTACGTGCAAATAATTCAAGCTACTAGATTGCCAATAAAAAAAACTTTTCATTTTCATTACTTCGCGGAACGCGAATTGACTGACTCTCAGTGCAATTAAACGGTGTATATATTCCTTAAAAAATCAAGGTCAAATACCTAAGCTTACACCTGCTGCTTACACCTGCACCTGATGCTTCCAGAGCATCAAATAGAGAACTCCTGCAACGAACTCACGCGAAAATACTCCGATGCATTGCTAGTACTCCATGGTATATCCGAAATACTAAGATACACGACGACCTTGGAATTAAAATCGTTAAAGAAACAATCAAGGAGTTTTTTTCGAAATACTACTCAAAACTTCAGTTCGAAATACTACTTAAAACAGCCGCGATTTAAACGACTGAGAAGAGCAGATCCAGTTGGACTAATGAATCCGTGAAATCATTAAATGTGTAGATTATACGCTTATAAGTAGGATCTAAATTTTATTGTGAACACTAATATTAAGTATTAATATTGCTTAAAACTTAAAAAATGTAATTAGCTTAAGATTTGAACACTTCTTATTAGTTTCTTTTGTAGAAAGATTCAAGAATAAAACCATTGACACCATATAAAAAAAAAAAAATCTGAAAAGATTATTTTTAATGAAAAATGATCATTTTGTTCGAGCATCCAATCTGATGAGTTTTTGAATTTTGTAAGGATTCATGTGTAAATCAAAGTGCCGTTTAATTGTTGTGAAGGACGCCTCAAAGAGATCCTTTTCTTCAAAGAGACCATTTTCACTTATATAGCTGTTATTGTTTCACGAGTACCTGTAACTGATCCCGCTTCTTCAAGACGCTTAACAATTTTGCGAATTTCAGGCTCTGTACGATCTTGTTGACCAAAATCATCAAGCTTACGAAATGTTTTCTTTTACAGAACGACGATTTTAGTAATGATCCATTCCACACGGGTTGTCAAAGAAGGAGCTCCATTTTCGTTGCTTTCCCCGTTTACCGGTATCTATTGATGATACCGGTTTTAATTGCGACTCATTTTTCAACAAAAATGTTTTCTGTGAAGCAGCTTCAACAAAAATAGAAATGAAATAAAAAAGAGTTTAAGGTCATTTTTGAGATGTAGATTTTATCAATAAAAAAATCTATTACGACTTATTTTGAAGCGTGATGCAGATTTCGTTTGTTACAACCCGTGTGGAACGGCTGAATAGATTTGGAAAATCAAAACGCGTATAGTTGTGTTGTAAGCGAATACATGACTAAAAACCCATAGTTTTTATTTTCCTTTTGTGAAATAGTTTTCGGGTTGTCACCGCACAATAAATATTTTGTTGAGCCTTGCCCTAGGTACTAATCACTTAATTTTAATCGTATCAAATTCTTTGTTGTATTGTAAAAAGAACAGCTTTTCTGTTTCCAAACTTGATTTACAAATTGTTTTCTTTATAGATTTTACAAATTTATAAATCGGTCATCAAATTTTGGAGGCTAACTCTTAAAACTTCTCAATATTTTCATTTATATTTTTGTAACTTTGCTCAAAATGAGATGTGTTAGATTTGAGTAGATTAAAATAAAAATAATTGTAAATATGAGAATTAATCTTGTGATTATTTTTTTTAGTCGTTTTACTTTTCGTTGATCTTGCTTAAACCGAAAAACTTTGACAAGCATACATCAATGAAATACTTTTATTTCCCTCTTTTTTCATTTACGCATACAACATTTATTCATCTAAGTATAGTTATTATAGTTTATTCCATATCAAACTGTTCACTAATGTCTCAAATGAAAAGATGAGATGACGTTCATTAACAGTGGGCTATACCTACCCACCGGGTGCGATACCATCCAAATATTACAGCTTAAACTATTGCTTTACTTGTGATTTTAAGCTTTATAAAATAAAAAGTTGAAGATCTGTGAGTTCGGACATTTTTGTTGCTCTTCAATGCTCGATCACCTTTCTACAAAGGTGGTGACCACCATCCGTTTAGACAAAAATATTTTATTTTATTATTTTCGAGTTTTATTTTAAAAATATTTCCGCAATTTTAAAATCATTAATTACCACAAACGTTTGACATTACTACTGTTTATATAAACGACAACAATAGAAAATCAATCAACTCTGTACTTCGTATGGTATATAATGCTAAGTCGTTCATGTAATCAATCAGCGTGTATCAGCCACAAAATATCATTCATCATTCTCTGTAACTTCACTACCGTCTTGGCGCACGTCGAATATTTAAAAGGTGGATCAATTATTGTGATGTGAGTAGTTGAGTTTCAGTTACACAACATAAATAATCAGTACGCCTCAGACAATAATTTGTTTAACATGTTTACAATTTTATATACAAAATAATGTTAACCTCCTGCGAAATGGCCACTCCTACGTATCAAGGTTGTTTCATTATTTTTTTGTGTTGTTGTGTAATTGTTTTGTGCTGATTGAAATCGAAATTAGAATTTTCACCATTTGGTATTTAAAGTTTGAATTGTTTTGTTTAATTTGGGCGAATGTTGGCAAATGTAGTCTGCATACAGTTTAGTTTAATATACACTCAACCACATTTATAGTTGACGATCGTGAACTTGTCTTGTCACCACCGTAATGTGGACGCAATTTTTGATTGATTACCTAAAGGAAATTATGTAAGTATGTGGGAATAACTTGTGCTGCATGCGGGAAATGCATTTAACTATTCGTTACCTCGAATATTTGTGTGCATACAATTATACATAACGGTTTTATAAGATTAAGTTTGACATTTAAGGTGTATTACTGGTCGAGCTAATTCTAAGAAGTTGCAAGTCGTTAGGAATTTTTGATACATCGAAATTAAATACGTTGTCCTTCTTTTCTTACCGCGTTGATTTGTAAAGTATACATTGTGGTATAATATACAAGACCTTTCAATAAACCAAATTAATCTTCTATATACTGCTCTGTGTGCTTTTTTAGAGTTAATCGATTTTGGATTTTGAGAGATTGGTTTAATAAAGTAATAATTTAGAATTGTACTGTATATCATCTATTAGTCACTTACCAGATCAATCTAATTTTATTAAGGCCGGCTGCATATCTTTATCCGTATGTACAATAATACTCGTGAGAACCGTATATTACAGTAATTAAATAATAAATACAACTATCAATTATTTTATAAATAAATTACAATATTGTATCAGTCTAATATACTTTTTTAATCAATGGCTAATAAATGCTAGCTTGATTTTCTAAGAAATATAACACACTGTATGTCAGGAACTATATATTGAAGTAAGATTAAAAAAATCTATAAATCACAAATTATTTATCGAAAATCAACATTTTCCATTCACTTAAGTTTTGAAACCAAAATGCAATTGCTATTGAATGAAATATATTTGCCCCTAGGGTTTACATTACAACATTAAATATTACTAATCTCTATCAAAATGATATCTTATTCACACGTCAGTCTTGTAAAAAAGTTGATATAACTCAAACATTCATTTATTGAAAGATCACGTGCAGGCCCGCAACAATTACTCCATATAAAACCAAATCTGATTGTTTTAATTGTGCGGTCAGTCATGTTGAAGGTATTTTAATTATCGTATAATTAAGCCTGCGCACAAATTAAGTTTTGCATTCGGTTTTTGTTAAAGATCCCGAAATAAGACGGCGTGTACTATAATTAATTCAAAGTACACACCTCCAAATAAAGAAACTCGACGCACGCACATCGTGTCTTTAAATAAATTGATTTTTATCTCACAGAAATCGCAGAATAATTTTTTTTATTTTCATCCTACACATCACACTGTAAATCCGATAGTTTGTAACATGCACACAGTGAACATATTTTGTTTAACAAAAAATTACAGCGTAACTTTTTGAACATGTACTTCATGTCTTGAATAAACTGTAATTTCTTTGTTAGATCGGGAAATAATCAAGATATTACCAAATCTACCTTGAAACTAATTTCTAATTACTCTTGATCACGAACTTTACAGTTTCAAACCTTGAAAATGATCTGGTTCAGATTTGTGTTAATCGTATTTTGAGCGCACGCATCGTACACCTAAGCAGTTTGAAAACTCTACCGATTTGAAGGATTTTTTATGGAACACCAAGGCCTTGAATTAATTGACGCATCATCGTTATATTTTGTTAATTTTAAAAATGGAGAAAATACATAAAAATTGGAAATTTTCAGGTTCGTCGCTTACTCAAAAATTGAATCATATACACTATTGAATCTAAATTGAAGTCTTTCGATTCAGTATGAAAAAAATAATAATTTTATTAAAGATCGTAATTTTTAATACGTGTTCGTAATTTTTTTTTGCACGGATTTCATAGAATGAAAGAAATTTCTGCTGAATGATTTTGATATTTTATAAATATCTTTATGCTATGATTTTTTTATGCTTGGAATGTTCGTTTGATTTTTTGGTGTATCTTTGTCTTATTTTAAAGTTGCATTCTGAAGTCAACCCCAAACTTGTTGTTGACACCTATGCATGCATAACAACTAATTAACTTTGAAAATAATATAATTATACATAATCTACCTATAAGCAACAGTGATACTGAATAATTACTCACCGTTAGCATCTGGAGAACCTTTTATCGCCGCTGGTCCCAAGTAACCTTCTCGGTCCCTAATAGATGTACTATTATTAACACAAAATTTAAACATCCCACCCAGCACTATTATTATACATTGCACAATGTTTATGAAGAATACGCCTATCGGCTGACGATGAATACTTGCTTCTTAATACTTTACAAACAGTTGTTTGATTTTTCCGCATAGTTTCGCACAACTCCAAAATGACCTCAGATGCTCGATTGGTCTTTGTCCAATTTTATTTTACGTATGGTAATTATGGTAGCTAGCTGAACGTAATCATTCAGGACTGCCAAATATACTGCGAGTCGCGCAGATGAGAAAAAGAAAAACGATCTTCGTAATTTTCTTTATAGCTTGGGCCAAATTAATTTGCCAGTTATACTTAAATGACGTAAGTCGTTATATTACATTATCCTCGAGCTTATGTGATTAAACTAATCAAAAGATTTGACGACAATTCATGGTATTTTTGCCTATCTCGACTATAAGAAAAGGTAAACGATCTACTAAGTTTCATTTTTTTTATAGATAATAACCTACACTTATGTGGCTTGATATATTAAGTCGTAATATTTGGTCTGGTCACCACCAGAAATCAAATCCGGGAACCTCACATAAACCTTTTACAGCCAATATCGAGGGCGAATCAAACTAATTAGTCGGCAATGCCTGAAGTGCTTTCAAATTAGAGCGACTCAATTAAACGGGTGGCCTGCCTACATCGGGGTGTTTCCAGCAATAGCTTTCATCAACACTGTTGGTTTTAATCTCAAATACACTATTCTTGAAATCTAAACCGAAAAATTATACTTAACGACCTTTTATTTCTGCTTAAATTTCAGAAAACCAACAATGTGAACCCTTGTTGAGATTTTAATCGTTAAATTTATATGAAGCTTCGTCTTTTGTAAATGCTAAACTCTTTAACATCATAGAGTTAAATGAAAAAGTTCCCATGGAAGCTGCCAATCAGCAGTTATTTCATTTGACTAACTCATCATCAGATCAGATATGTCAACATGTTGCCATAACTTGAGACAGTAAACTTTCCTGGAGATTTAACTTTGACAGTAAACTTTAAAAATCCGCTGTAGTTTTTGGCAATGTAGAAGAACATTTGAGAAAACCTGGGGTCTGACACCCAAAATGCTGGTGGTTTATTTACAAATCGTCAGTGTTACCTATTCTGTCTTTGCGATTCTAAACAGTTTACAGAGTATACGCAAGATTGTTTGTTCGGCCAGTGTTGGACAGGGCATAAACTAATTTTTAATCTTTTCATCTAAACTAGAAACCATTATAACTATCACAAAGTGCTACCAGAATTCAGTTTCGATAATTTCTTCTCTGTGGTTTACCGTTGAGAGACATTTGGTTGTCTCAAGATTCTATTAACTGGGAGGCTGAACGGTTAGTAATCTTTGTAAATGGCTCTCACTCCGAATTCGATGCAGGTTTTTCAACCTTATGCTCTTCAATGATCTCTGATGTTACAGCAGTCTAGTATAGCTGAAGGCTGTCACACTGTGTTCGATAGATTCTTCTAACCACGCCATTTCAGATGGTAAACTAAATCTATGTACGGACCATAAACCTGTGCTCAATACAATACGGAATCCTTTGAAAATTAATGTTATGCTGGTACCGGCTCATTGTAATATTGAGGGAAATGTTGTGGCTGTTTCTTTGCCCAAAATTAGTTCGCGTCTTGCATTCATCAAACCTGAGGCTGTAATGATGATAAAAACTATTAAAAACTTCATTACGAAGCTTAGGTAGATATCTCCCTGTTATATAATGTGTCGTTACAGTCAGCGATTATTCAAATTAATTAAAATTCATTTTTGTCGAATTTTAACAATTTTATTTATCATCATCGATATTTCGGGCTCAATGCCCATTTTCAAGATACTAAAAAATTAAAATATAAAATAGGTGTTACAATATTACAGTAGGAGGAGTATACGGGCAACAATTATACAATTTTTCAAATTAATAAACTAACTTACATATTAGATTAAAATTTGGTATACACAATTGTTGTTATATTTAACACTATAAAACACAATACAAAACATACTATAAATTGTTAAATTATTTTAAAATTAAAAATTTTAAAATTTTTTTTATAAAATTGTTATATGCAATTTGTTTTAAAAAAATTAAGAATTTTTATTTAGTTTTTTTTATTATTAAGTCGGTGACTTTAAGCCGGTCGTCATTATAATAATAAAATGGGATTTGCAAAAATAAATTTTAGACATAAATATTGATTCTTATATAGATTGCATATATACTATGCAATACTGTGAGAAGAGATTATGTCGTTGAGCGTACTTAGGTATTAATATCACCATTGTGTTGATTACTAACATTGTTATCAATTTTGAGCGTAACAAAAGCATATGATATAGTTCGTTGACCTATATATTGAGGAACATTGGTAAAAAACCGTACAAGTATTTCTACTGTTTATGTGAATGATTCATTTGGTTCCTTTCAATGTCACTTATATAATTCTCAAACAGATAATTCCAATTCATCCATTAATACTAATATTTGTAATTTTTCTAATTTGACATAATTTTTCTGACATTGCTCTTTGTTCTAAATTGCCTTCAAATAAATCTTTAATTTGGAAAAAAATTGATAAAATAAAGTTTATAGCTAATATCTCTGAATATGATTTTTCACCGTGGCTTTTCATTAACGATCCTGAATTAATTCTAACTAACTTTAGTTCAATTTTTAGTCGTATAGCTGAATCCTGTTGTATTAATGTTACTAAACACAGTTCTAAGGTTAAGCTTAAGCCATGGATTTCTGATAATTTATTATGTTTAATGAGTAAAAAGAAAAAAATTGAAAGAAAATGTAAGAAACATCCAGAAAACGTTAAACTCCGTAAATATTATGTTAAACTTTGCAGAAAAGTTAATGACATAATGTTGTTTCTAATAAGCACAGTTACTATAGCTTTAAATTTAATAGCTGTAATGGTGATAGTAAAAGGACTTGGTGTCTGGTTAATGACATTTTAGGGAATAGATCTTGTCACAGGAAAATAAATAAAAAATAAATAAATAAATAAATAAATAGATTGTTGAAGTAATATCTATTGATTCGGTAATTCTGTCTGGCTCGAAAATTATTGCTGATGGGTTTGGTAAATATTTCTCACGCATTATTCATAATTTAAGAGCATCTCTTAAGTCATCTTCTTCTTTTAACTGTTGTGTTTTTGATTATGTCGAGGAAAGTTTTTTTATTCATCCTGTGGTGGATTTTGAAGTTGTTTCAATTATTAATAATTTAAAATGTAGTAGTAGTTATGATGTTTTAGGGTTCAATTCTAATATGATTAAACTTACTGCTAACTGCGTTACCCCCATTTTAGTGAATTTTATTAATCAATGTTTTAGTTTTGGTGTTATTCCTGATTCTTTAAAAACAGCAATTGTTGTTCCAGTATTTAAGAAAGGAAAAAAAGACATCATGGATAATTACCGTCCAATTGCTCTTCAGCTTACAATTTTAAAAATTATGGAGAAAGCAATGAAATCCCGAGTGGAGTCATTTTTAAAAAAACATAAAGTATTAAATGATAATCAACACGGGTTTACAGCTAGGAAAAACACTGAATCATTGTTAACACATTTTTTAAGTGACATTCACATTAATCTTAATAATAAGAAATGTGTGGCTGCAGTATTTATTGATATTAAAAGAGCTTTTGATATGGTTGATCATAAACTTCTATTGCTTAAACTTCAGTCGATTGGTGTTCGAGGTGTTTCGCTGAGATGGTTCAGTTCTTACTTAAGCAACAGGAACTTTATGGTTAAAGTGGGTAACTGTTACAGTGTTCCTCACAGAATTGAATATGGAGTACCCCAGAGCTCTGTTTTGGGACCTCTGTTATTTTTAATTTATATTAATTCCCTGTTCTTGTTAAACTTAAATGGTAAAATAACTGCATTTGCTGATGATGTAGCTCTAAGTTATAGTGATTTGAGTTCAGATGCAGTTACAAGCAAGATTAATTCTGACATGAAAGTCTTACGTTTGTGGTTTGATGCCCACTCCATGCTACTAAGTGAAAAGTAAGGTTATGTTTTTTAAATTGCTTGGTGATCCATATCGGAGTTATATTCCATTGATTTTCCATTGATCATATAGATAATTGTGATTTAAGTAATTGTAGTGTCACGTGCAATAAAATTGAAACAGTGAATTCATATAAATACTTAGGATTAAATCTTGACACTAATTTAAATTGGAAAATTCATTGTCAGAAGATTAAGGAACAACTTAATTGTGCTCTGAGAGCTATTTATTTATTACGCAAATTTTGTCCATCTCAAATATTGAAATTTTTTTATTATGCCTGCGTTGAATCCCGCTTGAGCTATGGTTTACCATGTTGGGGAGGGAGTTATATGAATACCTTGGGACCTCTTTTCATTTTACAAAAGTATATTTTACGTGTCATGTTTTTTAAGAGTCGACGAGATCATACTTGGCCTATTTTTTTGGAATGCAAGATATTACCAGTTAAACACCTTTACATTTTTAGAGTTTTAAAATTATTTTATTCAAGAAGTGGACAACGGTTGTTGAGATTAATAGCTTGTTATAATGTGCGCAGCAACTACCGAAGCTTATTTACAATCCCTAGATTTGCTACAGAATTATTTCGTAAGTTTTATCTAGTATCTGCGCCTACATTTTTTAATCGTTTGCCGTTGTACTTACGATTGATGATATCTACCAATAAGTTTAATAGTCATGTGAAGGTTTGGTTGCTGAACAATAGAGATGTTGAATTTATGTTTGCTAAATAAGTTTTTATTGCATATGAATGTTTTCAATTTTTAATGCTTTTATATTAAATTAAATTTGTACTTTTTTAATTTTTGTTAATTTTTTACTTAATAGTTATAATGATATGATTGAATTATTTTATATCCCCACATTACAATTAATTTGTTTTTGATGACTGTAATAGGTTAATCGCTACTGTCTTTGACATAGATTAACCTAATTTCTTAGCCTGTCTGTTTTGTTACATTTTTATTGTTAACTTTTGATGTATTATTTTTGGTTGAGAAAAATAAAAATAATAAATAATAAATAATAATAATGTTTATGTATATATATATATATATATGTGTGTGTGTGTGTGTGTGTGTGTGTGTGTGTGTGTGTGTGTGTGTGTGTGTGTGTGTGTGTGTGTGTGTGTGTGTGTGTGTGTGTGTGTGTAGTACAGAAGTGATAACTACAAATTAACTAAACGGTAGATGGTGTTGTTGACTTGAATCAAAACCAACAACAATTAAAAGCCCTGAACAAAGTCTGAAACGCAGATGCCAATATACAACAAACTACAGAGGATTGTGTTGTTTACACTAACAATCCCATGTTAATTTTTTTCTTTCGCACCACACTTATTAAACTAGTGCGCACATACGATGTACAAATACATTCTAATACAACTATCTATAGTGTAGTTTTTTCTGTATTTGTTGCAATAGCATGGCTTTATATTGTTGTTGGTTTTGCTTGAATTCATAAAGTGTACTATTGATAAATACGTAAATTATTACGTAAATTTGATTACGTATTGATAAATACGTAAATTATCAATAGTACACTTTATGAATTCAAGTCAACAACACCATCTACCGTTTAGTTAATTTGTAATTATCACTTCTGTACTACACACACACACACATATATATATATATATATATATATATATATATATATATATATATATATATACATAAACATAAACAGTAGAAATACTTGTACGGTTTTTTACCAATGTTCTCAATATATAGGTCAACGAACTATATCATATGCTTTTGTTACGCTCAAAATTGATAACAATATTAGTAATCAACACAATGGTGATATTAATACCTAAGTACGCTCAACGACATAATCTCTTCTCACAGTATTGCATAGTATATATGCAATCTATATAAGAATCAATATTTATGTCTAAAATTTATTTTTGCAAATCGCATTTTATTATTATAATGACGACCGGGCTTAAAGTCACCGACTTAATAATAAAAAAAACTAAATAAAAATTCTTAATTTTTTTAAAACAAATTGCATATAACAATTTTATAAAAATTTTTATTATATAACAGGGAGAAATCTACCTAATGATTTATCACCAGCCATTCTATATAACCAACTATTGTTAGATATATACTTCCCATTGAAAAGGAAATGGAGAAAATACGGGATCACATTTAAGTAATAGGAAAAAATTTACACCGGATATCGAGAAATCGACGATGAGGCTGCTCAACGAATTTATAAAATTGGTCCTTCAGGCCTCAATAATACAATAATAAATCTGAGTAACATCAGGGAAAAGTGGGTAATAATAAAGCCACAATGCACCTTCCCGAACAGCCGTAGAAATCAGACCCCTCAGGGCTTAATATTTGAATAGCAACAGCATAAAAATCTACAGGAGAAGAAGGAATGAAAGTCCAATTGAAACCAAAAGTTCTTAGACCCCCGCTCGGTACTTTTATTTCAACTGCGATTCAAGTATTAAAGCGTCTCTCTATTTTTCGGCATTGTCAGGTTGTAGGTTTTACTTCCGGTGAGATAATTTGGTTTATAATGAAAATAGTGCTAACAAATTATTATAAAAGTACATTTTTCTGATTGGATTTTATTTCCAAAGGAAATTATCTTAACTCTCAATGTTGTGATTGTAAATGTTGTGCCGTCGATAATTTTCTGCAATCTAAGTAAAATATATTATTGGGATTTTTCTATTAAAAAACAAAGTTAGAAATTGGGCATTTTTGATTTATTTCAAACAATATTTCACCCATTCCCGGAGTTGTTCACGGTGTTTCAACAACATTTAATGAATATTTCAAATTTTATAACGGCCGAGCTAAGTACATTCACTGGTCCCGGCCAGTATTTACAAATAGATCAGACAAATCACCACTCTCTAACTGACGAATACGGTTCCCAGGACGTCTTTTAATCCGTGATGTTAAACAAAAATATTAGTAGTTCGTTCTACAGGATTTTTGGAATTTCTCCAATTGGATTTTAAATTGGCATTCCCAAATAAGTGACGAACCCATTTTAATCGATTTATTTAAATAGCTGAAAAAACTATTAATGTTATACCGACCATTAATTTGGAATGGTTGGGTAAATTGGCAGAACTCTGATGGGTTTGGTGATTTTTACAGAAATTGAAAATTTCTCTGTATTTTAATATATTTTACAAATGTCTACGAATATTCCACGCGCAGATGTCCACGCATTCTGGTCTATATTTTCAAACATCTGAGGCCGACTTCTGTATATGTGAAGAGTGGGATACATTTCTGGTGATCACTACTAGAGATTTCGATGATGTGTGGCCTATGGTTTCCGACAGCTGTACACTAAAATTGTGGTGAAGATTACTCGATTCTGATTACTCTTGCTATGGTTAATAAATTTTTTAACAAATATAATATAATTATACTCGTACCACCGATGACACCTTTGAGATGTCCGTAGGTTTTCACCCACATTTTGGTAAATAATTGTGTAAAAATTGTCAAGCCCATTTTATCAGAGCTCTACCCAAAGAAATGTGTTGCGCGCTTTTATGGATATTCCAGGCTCGTTTGATAACACCAATTCAAAGTAATTTTGACAAGAGCGAGTGCAAGTGCAAGAGATCGTCGATCCTTCATACTTGGATGGATTGTTAACAATTTGAGAGCGGGAAAATTCAGTCCTTCTCCATAGACGAAATCATTACTATCGAAGCAACTATAAGCTGTCCTCTAAGAAGAGTTCTTTCACCTTTTGCGTGACAACTACTGATGAACTTGTCAGAATAAAAATACCATAATTATACAAACATTGGCCTTGCTGAAGACCTGTTCCTGCTGATTTGGTGTTTATTTAAATTAATAGACTTCTAACATGACATTAATCAAATTCATAGGACAATTTGTCTGAGCTGTTAAAATCTTCAATAATGCTGCTCTCAAGAACTCCTAACCCTGGAATTATATTCATTCATATCAAAGACCATCAAATTAAAAATATTAAATCAGAAAAATGATAACACACCATAGGTTTTGGTTGTATCATGACGAAATAAAGCTCACTAACGAAATTGTCCATTCATTACACTTGTTGTAATTTCTTGATCTAATTTCTTCCTCCCCATTTTGCGTATGGTGCGTTGACGGACCGAAATCAATTATAAGGAGTGGAGCTTGATTGTTCTGGTCCAGAGTCACTCTCCACGTACTCCTGTGAAATACTCAATCTTGTTCAAAAGGGAAAATTCTCGTAATAGAGATTTGATCTCATCAATGCATATAGCGTTTTATGACGAGTAAGCAACTAAAACTGCTGAATATAGGCAGCATTTTAATTTATAGGGTTCCATTGTTCATAATTCTACCTTACTATTCTTATTCTATTATATTCCACATTTACCTCACGTGCTATGGTGTTGGTATTGAGCCTAAAACAATTTAGTTATCTTGTTAAGATTTAGAAGATTTTGTTATCCTATAATGGTAGTCCTGCAATCTTGTCGATATTCCCTAGCATCTGATTTAATCAATCAGAAATCCATCAATCATAGAAAATTTCAAAAGAGGTGGACTGCCTATTTTCAAAACCGGTACAACAAATGCTGTTTCCTGCTACAGAACTGCGGTAATATTCAACTTCAAAACATTCAAAGCTGTGGTCTAGCGGTGTGTATCAAAGTGGAATTAGCTTAGGTTAGATTTTTCTAGCCAGTTTGCTGGGCGGTTTAAACCATATTTAAATAATTGCAGTCAATATATTGAACTAGGAGATAAAAGTATAAATATAATCTAGCTATATGACTAGATGTGTGGTGCGAGCGTAACTTATAGCTTCAAAATTGAAAAATGTAAAATATTATCTTTCCGTTCGTACAGGCAACCCTCTAACCCAAGAATATTTTAAATGGTTACTTAGTTTTGGAACTTGTGTCAACATTTCAATGCGTAGTTTTTTTAAGTTTGATATTTTAATGTTATATCATTAAAGATACTTGGTAAAAGCTTGAATACGTCAATAAACTTGATATATCAATTTAAGCTAAAACCGAAGTGGTTAAAATTAATATTTCTGTGTGGGGTGCATAAATAACCGATTCAAAGTTGATAACCACTATAAATTTGTTCCTTATTACAATTTGTTTCCCAATTTATTTCCGTAATTGCCTAATTTGCATATAATTATTTTATTAACTAATAAACCGCTTACCAACAATAAAACTCGTGTACGATTTCAAAATTTCTTGTGCTTGTTATATGCTTATCAATCTCATTCAATCTGTAATGTGTTATATTTTTAACAACATATTCTAGTGGCTGACGACTAGTCAACAGAGATATGCAAGGTCGGATATAATTAGCGCCCTACACAAAAAATGATTAACGTACAGTACATAAAATACGACCACCAGTTAAATTGGTGGACAAAATGTCACCAAAGCTCTTATACGGTACATTATAATTATAAATCACGAGCACCAATTAATTCATTTTATTTCTAACTATCGTGGTCGTCGTCGTCGTCGTCGTCGTCGATACATTCAATCAAACGAGAAATAGTCATTATTTAACCCGCATGTCTGCGTCATACCACAAAGAAAGAAAATTGGTTTCGTTTTCATTTTAAGGTCATAATTAACGTGGTACAAAAACATGAAGTAAAAAACAAGAAAAGTATTTCATTGCCATCGTACGAAGAAAATCTGTCTGAGTCATTCGTATATACGCATATTTCTGTACGATTAAAAGGTTTTCGTATTTATCAATTAATGCGTGAGTGTGTGTGGTGTAGTATAAACAACAATTACCAAGTACATGAATAGAGCAACGAGGCACTATAAAATGTATAAGAAAATTGATAATTCTCAAGTTCTTTGAACCGGATTAAATAATGTTTTGTACACAGAAATATATATTGCTATACTATATATGTACGAGTACGTTTTAAACAATTTGATCTTAAGAATATACGGTTGGTGTCTTGTACAGTTTGTTGTATGCAAGTCGGCGTTAATCTACTTCACCAAATCATTCAATTTAATGCAATACGGAAATGGTAATGTGCAATATGAAAATATGGAATATGTAACACCTTTTGAGAGTTGCATTCAAATTTGTATCTTACTTATAATTTACAATTGTAAAGAGTACGAAACCATAATATTAATGGGCAACATGTAAGGAAAAAAAACTGCCCACTTGCCTTCCGTACGTGATTCGGTTGAATAGAATGAATCAATTTTGAAGCAAACCAAATAGTTTAGTCTTTCTGTAGGTTCATTATAACTCAAGTTATCTGTAGTCCAACTAACTGATACAATATTCAGTACAGAATACGCTATTAGAATTTAATCGGTTGCAGCAATCACAAATTTTACTATATGTAAATCATTTCGTTTTTAAAATGTTTAGTTATGATTCAGAAGATGATAACATTTTTGCATATTTTTATCTTTGCAAATATCATTGTGGTTTAATTAAATTATATGACGATAGTTCGCCTACATTACATTTTAAAATTAATAAAAAGCTCACCTTTTATTATTGCGCCTAAAAGTATGCTAATGTAAAGTTTTGTATATGAATTTAATACAAATTTTATTATAAATCAGGCCAGTTTCCAATTTTAACAATAAAATATAAATAATAGGTTTTGATACATTTGTAAGGCTTTTGTTGATTAGTTTTTGGTGTAAAGTGACTAATTAAGCATTAAGAAGATGCTAAATGACTTATATCGTCAAACATATAAACAGATTATTCTATAAATTAGCAGAAATTAAATCATTTTAAATTATTTAAACATTTTTTATTTTTAAACAAATTATTTTAAGCTAAATTTTCGATGAAATTTTGTAACAGAAGTAATATCCAGTTTCGAACTGATAAGATCATGAAAAAATTCAATCATCTCATCAGGCCATGGCGACTGAATATTACTACGTAACGATTACATTTTGTGAGTTAGTAAGTTGTCATATAATTCACTAGAGTTAAGATTACACGGTTACTTTACACATATAGAACACATATGTAATCGTTACATAGTAATATTCAGTCGCCATGGCCTGATGAGATGATTGAATTTTTTCATGATCTTATCAGTTCGAAACTGGATATTACTTCTGTTACAAAACTTCATCGAAAATTTAAGCTTTAAAAGAAATTAAATACCATGTCGATAATGCAGATAGGGTCTTTACTATGTCAGTCAAAAGTTAAAACTGAATTATATTGATATTTATTGATTCACTGGCTTCTTTATAGACTATTTGACTATTTTCAAATAGTCTATAAAGAAGCCAGTGAATCAATAAATATTAATAAAAGACTATATAAATTCCGATCTGAGTAGTCGCACTGAAAGGATGTCAAATTGTTTTTTTCCCTAAAATAATAAAATAATTTTCCTATAGGGAAATTTTATATTATATAATTAATTAATTAATCAAAGCTTTTATGCTAAATTTGTAGTAATAATAGTAATTATATATAAATATAATATAAAGTGAATAGATAAAATAAATTAATTTATGCGGCTAAAACCCATTTCCGTGAAGTAGTTCTGAAAACGTAAGGGGCCCTAGTATGGGGCTACCCTCGGTTCGGTTGGGTGATTTAAACTACAAAAAGTGTGTCGTGTGCCCGTTAAATATTTTAAAGACCTTTCTGGGGTACCTATTATTCTAGAATTTTCATTTATTTATTTTTTTCATTTTCAATTATTATTTTTTCAATTAATTTTTTCGGAATATCTGATTGAAATTTTTTCATATTTTGAATATTTTTGTTTTTATTATTTAGTGGACGGATAGTGTCCCAAATAAGTGGTATTAGTAAGGAATTAAGTGAATAGTAGTGTAAACAAGTGAATAAACTATGGTTCATGGTAAAACAAGGACGAAATAGCCTTACCAGCCGGTACTCGCCGGTACCTAGTTTAAATAAGTTAAATAAAATTATAGCAATAGCTACAAGTGTACAAGAGCTTCAAAATGAGATAACAAAATCCACAACCAATGAAAAGTCTCAATGTGAGGATAGCACAACTATGGTATCATCTAGCATAACAGTAAGGCCAATGAAACGAACAATGGAAAACGAGAATTTGCCGGATGAGTTTTTCTCTTTGAAAAATACAATTAAAAATTTAAACAACGAGGTCAAGATTCTGAAAGACCAATTGGCTGATGCATTACGATCAAACATTTTTGAAAGCACTAATAACAATATAAACTCTTTATCGAAAAATTCGTTCGCGCCATTAATACAAGAGATAGAGAATGAAAGCGAAAATGATTGTAATATGATATATGATAATTCAAATCAAGATATGGATGAGGGTTTTGAACTAGTTAAACAACGAGTGCGCGCAAGAAATGTTAATACGATAATTAACAAAAATATTAAAAACAATAACAAACAATTAAAAAGTGTAAAAAATAATAAACAACAATAATAGTAATAAAAATGATACACCACTATCAAAGCGGAAGAGTCCTCGACCATAGCCACTATAGATATACAAGAAATCAAAAACACTATCGAATTAGCAAAAGGCGTTAAAGTGAATAATTTTGAAGTGAGACGAGTTAACGCAAACAAACATACAGTAGTAACCGACTCTTTAGAAAGCTACAATACTTTAAAAACAGTTTTTAACGATGTTAAAACAAAATTTTTTACGTACACACCAAAAGAAATTAAAATCACTAGTACTTAGCGGTCTAACAGAGAATGAAGACATTGCAGAACTACAAACGGACATAGAATGCGACCGTGAAATTAAAATAGAAAAAATTATTCAAATGAGATCAAAACGAGTAGATGAGCCAAGACGATTATTACCACTATACATAGTCCAATTCGCAGCTAATGCGTCACTAAATAAAGTATATAGCATCAATGTACTAAATTATCAAAGGGTTACATGGCATCCAGTAAATAGAACAGGAGACTTTATGCAATGCAGGAACTACCAACGATACGGACATACAGCGGTTAATTGCAATCTAGATTTCAGATGCGTCAAATGCACAGGGAATCATAAACCAGGAGAATGCACAATAACTGATGAGACAACCAAAAATAAGATACATTGTATCAATTGCAAAAAGGCCGGACATCCAGCTTCTTACAAAGGTTGCCCCACATATCAGGCAATCGTGAAGCGGCTAAAACAATGAATGGAAGAAAGAAAGAACCACACGATCAAGATAACGATACAGCAGCTTACATCAGGAATGAATGGCATGGCACGTACAATTGAGCAACAGAGTGAGCAAATTGCTCAACTTTTGCAAATAATTGGGTCATGGTAAATCCAAATTTCAAAATTATCGCTTTAAATTTGAACTCGATCGAGTGTTCAACGGAGGTTAAATTTATTAAAATTTTTGAATGATCATAAACCGGACTGTTTACTAATTAAAGAGACAAAGCTAAATTCAAAACATAAAATTGAGTTCAAAGAGTATGAGATGATACGAAGGGATCGAATAAACGCTAAACAAGGAGGTGGTACAGCAATTCTAATAAAAAGCGGGTTAAAATATAAAATAATTGCGCCACAAGCCATAAGTAATCGAGCGGGTATAGAAGTTGCCGTCATCAAATTAAATATAACACACTCAATGAACAATTTTTTTCTAATTTCGATATATTGCACGGGCAAACGCTTCCCAAATTACAGACGATCGCTTTATTGAAGAATGGAACAAAATTTTCATAACACTAAATTTAGACGATCCAAATCATTTCTATATCATAGCAGGTGACCTGAATGCCAGGCATGCAAATTGGGGTAATGCAGCGAATAATTCTAGAGGGAACCGTTTAAATCGTTAGATAAATGAAAATGATATGGAATATCGATCGAAAATGTATAAAAGTGACGCACCGACAATGATACGTTCGGGAAATTATTTAGATCTCGCCATTATGGACACTCGCATTCAAATTGATACAAACAGTCAGCAGAAGATACCAACACACCGTTATGACAGCGACCATAAGGCAATCGAAATTATTGTACGAGGAATCGGAGAATTCGAAAGGGGCATGAATGAAGAGGAGCAACATCAACGAACGAGATATATGTAATTTCAACGGGATAAATTGGCCAGCGTGGACAAAGTGTTTAGATGAGGCATATCGTGCGGCAGTAACAACAAATTATAATTATAACAAGGGGATCCCTGCAGTACTCATACCAAATGATCGAAACCTAAATGATGACGAAATTAATATTTATATTGGAAATTTAACACGGTTAATTTTGAGTAATATAAAAGAAAACGTACCGAAGGAGACACGCTGCAAGAACATGGTTTGCTATACGAATGCGACAATAGAGCGATTATACAAACAGAAAAGTTCCCTAATTATAAAAATTAAGACTTTAGGGCACAACATACTAAATAGGAATCGAGGGAGAAATTATGCCGGCAATAACAACATGGCAGTAACCCAACAAATTGACGAATGGAAAGTAGAAATAAAACGAACGGTTCAATTAATCGATCAAAATGTCAAATTACAAATCGAAAAATATTGGGTAAACATAATGAAAGAAATAAAACTGGGTCCCAAAATGTGGTCGGAGATCAAAAAATTAACGAAGATGACATCAAACGATATGAACATCAAAATGCTCGAGATTGACGAAAACAACACGAATGAGTACACTAATCTGAATGAGTGGAGTGAAATTGTAAAACTTGACAATAAATTCCAAATTTTCGACGAGCAAATAAATTTAAATATAATTGGCCAACATATTGAGAAACACACACACAAAGGAATCCAACGCTAGGTAAACTGGAACACGAGGAAAGAATGGATGGAGTAATGAGGCCCATCAAACAAAAACATTTTGAGGAGAAACTGACACATCACACAAAATCACAATTTTCGGCAGAAAATCGAGCAAACGCACCAAATCAACCAGCAGACGATCCAAATTATTTCATTTCGGTAGAACAACTTTCGGACATATTAAAATTAGCAAATAATAAAAAATCTTTTGGCCCAGACCTATACCAAATATAATATTAAAACATTTACCAGTATCAATTATTATCGAAATTTGTACACTATTTAATAACCTTTTAAATAACAAATCGTTTCCAAATTGCTGGAAAATGGCACGCGTCTTTCCCATTTTGAAAAAGTCAACAAATTCATCCAATCCAGAGAACTACCGACCCATCAGTCTACTATCAATCTTGGGTAAAGTATACGAGATCATAATCAACGAAAAAATCCTATACCATGTAAACAAATACAGTTTAATGCCGGACAATCAGTTTGGATTCAGAAAGAGGCATAGCACTGTGTATGCTATAACAAAATTAGTGTCGGATGTTTGCCACCAACTAAGTTTTAAGAATCCCACGGGCACGCTGTGATGATCAATATAAAAAAAGCATTTGAATCAATTTGGCTGGATGGTTTATTGGCAAAATGAAAGGAGATGAATTTTAACATAGAGATTATCGAAATTTTATATGAATTATTATTCAATCGAAAATTCAGTATTACAACAGGAGACGCAGCATCAACTATGGAATTTAAAATTATGAACGGACTACAACAAGGGTCAATAACAGCACCAATACTGTTCAATTTATACACGGCAGAGATGATTGGAAACGAGAAGCTAAATTCCAATAACATACAAACGTGCGCTTATGCAGATGATATGATAATTTACAGTTTGAAATATTTGGTGGGCGACATTCAAGCACAGCTACAAAAGGCAATTGATTACATTCAGGACTATTTAAACACATGGCGTATAGAGATGAACACCTCTAAATGTGAATCAATATTGTTTCGGTGACCGTTAAGAAGTGCAAATCGTGATCTAAAAAGAAATTGAAAAAATTGAATGTCAAAATTAATAATCAATCGGTAGAACTAAAAAGAACAGTAAAATATTTGGGTGTGGATGGTGTGCATTTATGGGGGCACGTCGACTTTTCTACAGCAAACACATCAGTGAACGAGTTAAAACAATCAGGTACAAGTCATTAATACAACCAATCATAACATATGGATGTCCAGTATGGTATAACCAAGCACCAAGATATATGGAACGGCTAAGGGTTTTCGAACGCAAATGTATACGTCATTGTCGCGGCGTATATAGAAAATCAGAAACAGAATACACACACTACATATCGAATCAGAAACAATATGACAATTTCGATGCGGACCGCATTGGCAATCATATTATAAAGTTAACACGAAATCATCTACTACGAGCATGTTCAAACATGGTAAATTCATTAGTATACGGGCCATATCACATCGATCCAATATTGACAAATCATTATATCATGGACGGGAAAGTACCCGGACCAAATACGTTTACGCATCTTGACCTGCTGGGATACATCCAAAATCGAGCGGGCATACCAATAATTTATCACGTCCAAACGAGACCGAACGAGAAATGGTTTGAGAGTGACAAATTCGAGAATCCAGACGAACATCTAAGGTACAACACGAAGTTAAAAAAGATGGAGCCGGATGAATACGAGACAAGATGCACGAAATATTGGTGGTTAAATGACACGGGACCTTATCACCAATAAAGATTATTGGAAATAGCAGATAGTTTAGCGTAGTCTAGTTGATTATACTCGTAAAATAACATTAATTTTAATTTTTAATTTTTCTTGTTACCGTGTTATGAATGTATATGTAAATGGTTTTAGTAAATGTATCACGATAGTTTGTTCTGATTTTTTTTGTTAACATTTTTTTGTCAGTTTCTAATATTAATATTATATAAATTACCATCTATTTTGAATTATGTGTGCTAGTATAAGTTTTATAAAAAAAACACTGTATTATATTACAATATTATAAAATAGTCGATGTACCTGAGTGCCTAAATTCGAGATAGCGGGCATCATAGTATAATAGTAAGTGGGTGGCCTTTATATGGATCCACCACCCAAATAGTTTGAAACAATATTAATAAATTGGATTTGTTATGGGAAAAACAAAAAAATAAAAGACTATATAGGAATCAAGAAGTGATTTTATTGGTATTGATATTGGATGCTACTGGAGGCCTTTGAAACAGTAAGGCTATAGAATTTTTATTCTTTTCAACGGAACCAATACTTTTCCAGTGTCACGTATAATAGAATAGCGGTAATCCCTACGATCAGCGGGTTGCCATACTCGCTCGATAGATAGACATAGCAGCCCTTGACTTATATAAATCAACAAATTTACGGACCTTTTAAATCCTAAGGCTGGAGAATTTTTCTACTTTCTACTTCTAATTCATTATTAAAACAATTCTTGTGCTTAATGAAATTTACTCGAATTTCCGAAAACATGCTTACATAATGAAAATTGAGTCAATTTTTCTACGACTATTTTAAATACGTCAATAATACAGTTTTGCTACAGAAAAAGGTCAAAAATAACAAAAAATTTCTGCTGCCATCACTATTGTATGGGAAATTCAAAAGAATCATGTCAAAAAAGTATTTTTTGTATTTAATTTGAACCAACATACACATTTGTGCATTCCACTTAATTCGTTGTCGTCCGTAAAATAACATTTTAACTATAATAATAGTAAAATAATTAATATGTATCAAAAACCAATAATATGTTATAAATAATTTGTATGTTATCAAATTATAATCTTTTTTCAAAAATAATTCCGATTTAACTAAGATCCGTTAAAATCCAGAAGACATTACAACCTGTTATTTTTTATACACACATTTGTGTGGGGTTGGACTAAATTTAAGCAAAACATTTTTTTCTCTGGTAGAAAAAGAGGTATACAATTAAAACGCACAATAATATTACATTCGGATAACTCACCTGATTCGAGTAAAAATCACTTTACAATAACAACAAATGTCAATTTTTTTTTTGTTGACAATTAGCAAATTGTAGCAGTGTAATTTTTTAATAATGTTCAGTGGCTAAATTTTATTAAAATAATTACAGTTCAGAGTCGTAAAAAAAAGGAATGAAAATAAATTTCTTGGTCTACTCAATGGCTGTTCTGGATAATATTTATTCTGTAATCATACTACCATTCGTTTTTGAGTAACACTCTGAATAAAATTTGTTAGCTGAAGGTTGTTGAAAATTCTACCAAACAATGATGGCTCTTTCTCTTTTTGAGTACATGACATTTATTTTCACAATATCAAGACATCGCAGCGATTACACCACAATGAAATATGAAACCATTTATTAATCTTTCCTACGGGTTTAAACTATCAAACGAAGCATGTTTCGTTCCGATGTAGATTTGCTCAGTACGTTTTTTTTTGTTTGCTAGGTTAAAACCGTAGGAGTAATTCCTATATGGTTTCATTGTAGTGCAATCTCAAAGTGATGTGAGTTTTACTTAAAAAACATTTCTGAGCAATGTGAGTGTTTTTCACAAAAAACATCTCTATACATTCGCGCCATAGTAGTAGAATAATTAATTTATTAATTATTATTCTATTTTTAAATATCATGAAAATTAATTTTTCACTCAAAATTCCTATAAGAAATATTTTAACAGTGTGATTTCCAATACGTGAGTACTTATTTTTGTTAATTGGTAGAAATTCCACACTCATTCTCGCTTTCATTTTCTACCATGTACAATATAATAAAAGGTTTTCCAATAAGAGGTTTCATTTTGAATAGCCTGCTATTTGGGCAGCTGTCAATTTTGAAGTTGTCATCTTTTGATATTTGACAAGTAAAAACTACGCCATTACTAAAAATGGTACGATACACGCTTCAACAACGCAATGAAATTGTTAAAATTCACTACAAAAATGGTGAAAATTTTGTAGTCACAGTTCGCAAAACTAAAGTACTTTTGGGTCATCGTGAAGCACCTTCTCGGCCGGCAATAGTGAAACTAGTGGAGACTGTTGGGACAAGTTAGTGATCTGAAGAATCGAAACCGTATGCGTCGCTCAAGAACAACTGAGAATATTGCTGCTATAGCCCGTAGTGTTGACGAAAACCCAGGTTTGTCGATTCTTCGTCGATCTTTGGAATTAGAAATTCCACAAACAACATTACACCGTATTTTGCATAAAGACTTGGGTCTTCAGGCTTTTAAAGTTCGGTGCCGGTCGATCTCCATAAACGTCGTATCTTCGCTGATTAGGTCCTTCAAATGCATCAAAATGATCCGGATTTTCATCGAAAAATCATATTCAGTGATTAGGCCCATTTTCACATCGGAGGCTACGTTAATAAGCAGAATTGTCGCATTTGGGGCTCAAAAAACCCAAGAATGGTTGTTGAAAAGCCTTTACATCCTCAACGTGTCACTGTTTGGTGTGGTTTTTCGGGTGGCGGTGAGATTGGACCTTACTTATTCGAAAATGAGGCTGGTGCAACTTTTACGGTCAATGGATTGCGTTACCGAGCTATGATTAATGATTTTTTACTCCCGGAATTGACAGATATTGATGTGGACGACGTTTATTTTCAGCAAGATGGCGCTACGTACCACACAAGTAACGAAACAATCGCAATTTTGCAAGAAAAGTTTTCTGATCGTGTTATTTCTCAAAGAGGTGATCACAATTGGCCACCGAGATATTGTGATTTAACACCTTTAGACTTTTTTCTTTGGAGCCTCGTGAAAGATAAGGTCTATGCCAATGCTCCACAATCGATTCAAGACGTTAAAGATGGAATTCGTGAAGTTATCGAGGACCGACAGCCGCAATCTTAAATGTACGGATTGGTCATGGAAAATTTCATGAAAAGGATATGGTGGTGCAAGCGTAGCCGTGGCGACCATTTGGCTGATATCGTTTTCAAATGTTAATGGCATATTTCCTCTTTACAATGAAATAAATATTCATTGATTTCTCTTAAAAATACTAGTTTTTATTTTAATTTCAAAATGAAACCTCTTATCTCACATACATGGTGAGAAGAGAAGTATAGAGTGAGAATACTTTTAGGATGATTTTATAAAATAAAAAATAATTAAATGAAAAAAATGTTTCAGCTTGAATAATATTTTAACAATAAGGACCTAACTAGGATCTCCTCCGCTCGTATATTTCATCCGAAAACACGAATCGCTACTGCAGAATGCAGATACAAATATAAATTATTCATCCCACGCCTAGAGCTTAACGCAGCCCTGCTACTCGCAAAACTTTACAACATATTAAAGGTGTTTTTCAAGCAGTACACTATGTTGGGTCAAACCAAATCGTTTATAGCTAATACAATATCTGCAATAACGAGTATCCTACCAATAATTATAAGAAACAGTAACAGGAACCATCAACTTTTGCCAACAGTAAATTATGGCAGAATTGCCTCAGGTTTCTTTATGCCTGAAATCATTCTTGAATTAGAGAATCAATAGTCAATTTCATGGCGTAAAGGAAATCAACCCATTTTTACAATTATATGAGTGGCATACAAGTTTCAATAATCTAACGCTTCGTCGCATATTGCAGGCAGTTTTTCTACCAAAAGACGCCTGCAGCCAATAAAATAGAAGTAGAACAGAATCGAATCGCGAAGTTCAACATGCAGAAACCACAATTTTCAAAATCATCTAGGAACAAAACATCTAGTTCATAACAAAATTCGTTGCATCAAATCTTCAATGGACTTAAACTAAAGAACAGAACCATATCTTTCAATCTAGTCTTAGGTAACTCTTGGAATATTACGAGTAAATGTTCGGCAACAGGTTTCAAATCTTAATATGTTTGCCACCCAAAACCCAGTAATCTTAGAGGAACACAATATATGTATAATGAGGGTGTGAATTATCGAGGATCCTCATCATAGCACGTTGGACGGCGGCGTTTAACTGACCTTAGAATATTTAATGAACAAATATCGGATTATTGATGGTACGTACAAATTTATGACGCTATATCCCATGTAGGTATTTGGATTAGGACAATTATGGATTAAGGAAAATTACAGAATTAGGCAAAATTCCCATCGCAGATAAACTCAAGTATTGTAGCGCCATTACATAACAAGTGTGGAGATAAAGGTTCAGCTAACTTCTTAATAGTTCTGATGGTATGGAGCTTGGTTGTTCATTACAACTTAACCGCTTACTGGGCGGAAATAGCTCCCACAGAGTTACAGTTGATTTGAAAGAAGCTCTTTGGTAAATTGCAGTGTTATTCTACAGCTACTTCAGATAATGAATTACTATTGTAAAGCAAAAAAAATCGTAAATGATCTTTGTGTTAGGCGACATGTTTGGACTTTCCATCCAACGAGAGGCTGAAAACATGAGTACCAATTTGACAAAATTAAAACAATGATGAGAATCATTTTTTGGCTTTTTCAAAAATAAAACAAAGCGAAAGTAAGTTCGGCTATTATGAAGAACGCTGTTAAACTTTGACAAATCTCAAGTCAAAATGTAATCAAGCATCACCGTTCTTTACCGTGTGACCAACTGTCTTTCTTCAAGTCAGTGTGTGTTACTTAATATTAAGACATACATCGGTAAACGACTTAACCTTGGCTTAACATTCTCCGCCTAACAGTTGATCAATTTCCATACATAATGAAATATTGACGTGAAATATCAATTAAGCGAGCATTATTGTATTGGCGAATCCACATCGAATATCCTAAATGTGCTTTCCATAATTTTTTAAACTGAAGTGAGATTTTATTACTATATACGTCGGGTAAAACAATTAGAGACACCACATAATCGATCTGAATAATTTCTATAATTACATTTTATACAATTTTCCTGATATATATAACATCACAAAATAACGTAACAAGTTTTCTCAAAGTAATCGTCGTCATCGTCATAATAACATAATATAATGTAAGATAATAATTGAGAGTAAGACAAAGTTTGTTGTACTAAGAAATATTTCTAAATAGATAATAAAGCGAACAAAACACTTCAAATCATTATCAAACGGTGCAGTTTGAAAGTGAAATTTTTGTTTTCTTTCTTCAAGCTCAAAGTAGTTTTTCCTGTTAATTTTCACTTTTATTTGCTTAGAAAAATTATCGATAGTAAATAAAATTAACAATTTATACTTTGTTTATTAAAAATATATAATTTATTATTTTTTATAAAAAAAAATTTAATTATTAATTATAATTACAATAAGATAATACTTAATTATGTTTATTTTATGTGTGTATGTATTGTGCGCGCGTTTTTATATAACAGATATTTCTAAGATGATTTTACAAATTTATACATTTTGACAAGAAGACAATTTTATTTATTTATTAACCTCTTTTGTTTTATTTTGTTATCACAGTGATGTTATAATCTGTCAGAATTTCTTACAATATTTTTCATCTTTCTCATCTTGTTTGGAATTTTTTGGTCTCAAGCAACATTATAAGCTTAAACACTAACGTAAAGTATAATGGAATCGATTTGCTATAAAAACAATAAAATACTGAAGATATTTAAATTAAAATTGATAACGATAAAAATAAAAATAAAATTTGTTTAGGAGCATGATTTGTTAAATTTAGTAGTGGCCTGATCCACTCGATTCGGAATGGCCCGAATGTACTGGAGCGGTTTTGTGTACAACAGCGTTGAAACCATTGTGTTTATCTGCTGTATAATCGACTGTGCGCACTGAACCGTCTGGCTCGACGAGTGAGTATTGTCCTTTCACAACATCACCATCACGGGTTTCGTGTTGGGATTTCACATCTCCGGTGTGATAATCATTTACTCCATATTTGAAAGCGTACTTTGGTGGGGCATAATAATCAATGTGTTCCTCATCATGTCCACCATGTTGGTATTCGTGTCCATCACCGCCGCCTAAAGAAATTCGTGCCACCTGATGCCCATAATCTTGCTGATGACCGCCATCGTATGCGACTTCATATCCCTCTGATCCACCGCTTAGTTCGTGGCCGGATTGGTATTGTTCGTATCCAGGGTAGGCGAGTGTCATACAGACAGCTGATGCGATGAGTAAAACCTAAATAACAGTGGATGACAAAAGAGTCGAGTTATTTAACTTTCGATTTTCATTCAAAGTGAAAATATATAGTTTTCGGTTTTAGTTTTGATTTTCTTGTGCGCATTCTTCAATCAAATGAAGATGCACGCCAATTAGGATTACTTTCTATTTTCAGCTATGCGTTTACGTTTGGAATAAATTAGAGAAGAAAATTGATATTAATTGAACATGCAATATTTGAAAATATGAGTACAATTTCGTTGATATAGTTTAAGTAGAACATCGCGACAGAGGTAACGGTTACTTTGCCCTTAAATATTATTTAAAGGTAAGCAATGCGACATCGACACTGAAAATCAAATATTCCGTTGCAATCGCGATAAAATAAATTGTATGTAGAGTCCTATGTGAGGGTAATCCTTAAAACAAATTTTTCACAATGTTCACAAAACAGAAACTAAATCACTCAAAGTTAATAATAATTTCACTCAGATATTTTTTCCACTCAATTTTACCTTAAATGCCATTTTATTATTTAATATTTTTTTATTTAACACTACAGTAGTGAATCCAACAACTTTCAAATATTGAATGATGATTTTGAGTAAAAAGTTTACCTCTTTATATATTATTCGTTCGTTGGTAAACCAAAAGAAAGCGAAATCTGGAACTGGATTAGAAAAAAATAATATAAAAAATAGTAACAATAATAAAACATAAACATTTTTTTTTTAATTAAATTGGATTTTATGCATTATGTACATTATTATTGTCTTTGGGTTACATGCTTAAACAAAGAGGTTAGGAAGTTGAAAACCATTTTTCAAATATGGGGATGATCGGTTTGTTTTGCAGGGCACACGGAATTATAATATAAAAATTCGATTTTCGGTTTTTGAAAGGCGATTTTTCACGGGATTGCACGGTTTACGAAATATTTTATTTTCCGAAGAATGTAATTATCGATTGGCAGACAATATAAAATTATTGGATAATTGATGAGGGCAATGCTGTTTTTTTGCATGAATTATAAAATTAATAGATCGTGAGTTTGGTAATAAATTAGTTAGAATTTTTTGAACTTCGATTATTATATCATTAGGAAGTTGATCATCTGGGTCAACATAATTATAATTTTTATGAATTACACAATATTTAGCATTAATTATGTCACGTGCGTATATTTATATTTGTGAGTTTTAGCCTGTCAAGAAACGAAAAATTGACTGTGTTTTATTATGCTGTTTCAATATTAGATGCAATAATTCAATTTAAGCTTAAAGTGCCTTTAAATGTAGAGCAAATTTAATTTGTATCATAAAACTACTTCCAGCAATTCTAGACCTTCATCGTACGAAACGTTAAATCTAATCGAGGATTGCACGATTTTATTTAATTGTTGCTTGGAGAGACAAGTCATCATCGATCTAAGGTGAGATATATAAGGCTATATCATCCATATTGTTCACCAATTACCTTATTTAGATGAATTTTATCCCGAGTTAACAGTAGATCACAAAACCACAGCAACTTAAAAGTGAAAATATTATTCAATTAAATTGAAATAGTCGAAAAATTGCTATAATTAAATTATAAAGCTCATAAAACTACAACAAATATTAGCGCATTTCTAAAGGGTTTGTTGAGTTAGTAAATAATAGCATGCGATATT
The DNA here is from genome assembly GCA_947310385.1 of Nephrotoma appendiculata. Taxonomy (NCBI): domain Eukaryota; kingdom Metazoa; phylum Arthropoda; class Insecta; order Diptera; family Tipulidae; genus Nephrotoma; species Nephrotoma appendiculata. Next base: position 317,316,933 of record OX371225.1, on the reverse strand, counting down.
GCTTAACCGCATATAAAATTAGCAATTTAATAAAAAATAATTTAAAGTCGCGTCTCCAAGAAATGAATCAGACCACAAACAAATTTTATTGTGTCTATCAACTATAATTGGATTACACATTACACTTTATGTGCACGGTGTATTGTTTGGGTTTATGTGTAAAGTGTGATGGTGACATTTACTCTCATGTGTGGTTATGAATTTGTGTGCCGTGAAGCGGAAGAATAAAAAACGAAAATTATATGCAATGTACCACCATATTTTTCCGGGTTCCTCTCGTGGGATAACATACAGGCATTATATAAAATTTGCGCCTCAATTGATTTTACATAACGATTACATATAGGTTTAAGTATATAAGGAAATGAGTTATTTGAAATTAGATTTGTAAGTATTAAATCTTTTTAGACTGATTTGAATTGATTTATGTACAATCTTGTCAATGTATTTTGATTATAACGGACTTATGTAATAAGTATTTTTTGAAGCCGACCCACTCACATATGTGACATGTGAAATTCATGTATGCACTTTCATTTATATATAATACACAAATTATGCCTACTCTAATTATTTTGATGTCATGATTTTCATAATCATTTTCTTGTCATTTTACTTTTCATGTCTTGCGTTGCTTCGAATATCGCTGGGAATGTGTGCTTATACAAGACAAAACTATCCATTCTTTGTCGTGATCTTATATGCATTTAACTTTTATTTCGTTATTTCATAATTTTTTTCGAGTACCACGATCTTCTAAAATCTTGACGGGATATTCTTGTAGCATATTACTCACCCGTAAAGTTTATTTTATCGTATTAATTCCCAAGCATCCTAAACACTTCCTAATGATTCATACGTTATGTTTATGTATTATGCTTGGCCATTATTTTACAATCGATCGTAATAACCCTAACAATAAAATAATAACAGCAATAAAAATAATTATAAACCGCTTTGGCGTTTAAGAAAATCGTGAATTTCATTTCCAATTTTTTGTTTATTTTCTTGTCTTGTAGCTCATACTAGTTACATACTCGTACATACATTACAAGTACATATACATAAATTGTTGATAGAATATTTTTCCTAACTCAAATTGTACTTGTTGCACTGTTTTATGTTATATGTATACATATTTGTAAGTCAGCGGTAACAGTAAAATTGGAGCAATAAACATAAAAAGCTTATAACATACAGATAACCCATTCGAATGTTGTAATGGCAGCGATTCTTACACTTTAGTATTTAGTGGTCTTGAATGGTCTTTTTCAATGTAATGTTTTTAGGCATCGTATACGGCTTTTCATGGTAATAGGGAATTGAGAAAAATATTTTCAGAGCATTTTGTCTGAATTGTATTTTTCTAGCATTCTGATGAAATAGTTTGGTGTAAATATTTTCGATATAATCCATAAAGCATTCTATGGCATGCTGAGGTGAGTGTTCCGTACCTTTTACGTTGGTGATGAAGTACTTGTTACAATATCGCTCTGCTACGTGCCTCCGGCATACCAGAAGAACACAAGTCAGAGGGCCTACTATTGCTTTCGATCGTTTTCGTTTGTTACGCGCTACCAAATTTTTTGTACTACGACTTTCGCATAAAGTGAACGTTAACAAAAATATCACGTTTCAAGCGTGCTGCACGACTGTGAGATTTTACCCGCACTCACAATCTAAAGTTAGTAACTAAGACTGTTTGTCTTGGGTAAAGAGGATTAGTTACTAACTTCAGATTGTGAGTGCGGGTAAAATCTCACAGTCGTGCATGTAGTATGGTCACAGTTTTTGCAATTACAATGCTCGTACTTTGTGTGAGAGCCCCTTGTGAAAATATTACTCTGGCAACACTTAAATAACTTTAGTAGTAAAATTAATTGAAAATCGAAAGCAATAGTACCGAAACTAATGAAATACGATAAAAAATATTTGACCGATAGACGAAAATGATTGAAAACGTTCGAAAGCAATAGTAAGCCTCCAGAAGTGTAGCGTAAGGAGTATCGTTTTCATTCTCCCTGCTGTTATCGGGCAACACCCTTGCACAAATTCTAACAAGAACTCGGCATAAAAATAATGTGCGTTCTTATCAGAAAGACACGCCAATTTTTTTTTGTTGTGTTCGCAATTGCCAGAAGATGAACTACGAAAGAAAATTTTGGAAAAATCGACCGAAACAGTCGGAAAATTCGAAAAATCGAAAAATGATCTTTTGTCTTTTAGAAGAGAAAAATTGTAAAACGCGTGTGAAAAACTCGGAAACTTTCGGAAAAACCCGTAGAAAATTTTATTTTGGTTTTTCTATAAAATTTTGTATTTTTTGCATGCTGTAACGGCATTTTATTCCGTAATCAATTCATATACCCAATTAAACTAAATCTTAATCTTAAGTAATCCCGCCACGACCTTGAAGATATCATCTTCACAAAATTCTAGAAAATGGCAGAACAGTCCCGAAAACAGTGAAAGGAAAAGATGTCGTGGTCAATAATCACTGGATCGTTCCATATTGCAAGCTTCTATCGAAAACATTCGCAACACACTGCAATGTTGAGTACTGTAACTTCATTAAGTCCATTAAATATATCTGCAAATACGTGAACAGCGGTAGCGACCTGGTAGTATTCGGCAGAAGTGTCATGGTTCTAGTTGAGCCGTTATGCCAGTTGCAATTATGAGATTTGGCGTATTTTCTTATTTGCATTACACGAACGTCATCCCATTGTTAAACATTTGTGGGTACACTTGGAGAATGGACCATGTGTCTATTTCGCGGAATCTAATGCAGCACAATAGAACGATCACCAGCTACAACACGCACGAACATTGCTTTATTGGGAAATCCCACGCTATTATAATTGGAACCAGTCACCGAAGTAGTTTCAATGATGAAATAAAGATCAACCTGTTGCAGGATACGTCGATGTGTGTTTGACTGATGCGCTTGGTCGTGTGTACACCGTTCATCCACGACAAGACGAATGCTTCTATCTTCGTTTCCTTTAGTTCCATGTTCGTGGTCCTACTTCGTTTGAATCGCTTCGTACTATAGATGGTGTGTTGTGTGCCACTTATCGAGAAGCTTGCCAACGTCTGAATTTACTGGAAAACGACTCACATTGGGACTCATCACTCGCCGATGCCACTGTTTCTGCGCCGGCAAATCAAATTCGTACATTGTTCGCGATCATCATAGTGATGTGTCATCTATCGAACGCATATTGGAATTGTCTAACAAAAACAAGGTCGAGATGGCTGGCGACATTTTGCATCGAGTTCGCACTGCAACATCGAATTATCAGCTTGAAATTAACGACGAGATACGCAACGAAGCTTTGATCATGTTCGAAGACATGTGCGTTAATTTGTGTATTTAATCGTGAATTGCAACGAGAGCAAGTGTATGACGCAGATTCAATGAGGCAAACAGTACAAACGAATGTCCCGCTTCTGAATGCACAGTAAAAGAACGTTTACGATGCATTGATGAAGGCAGTTCTCCCGGTGGAACAGGTAAAACCTTTCTGATTTCATTGATTATGGCCACAATTTGCTCGAGATATCACATAGTGTTAGCCGTTGCATCATCGAGATTTGCAGCTACATTGCTAGACGGCGGATGGATAGCACAATCTGCGTTGAAGTTGCCGATGAATATCTACACGAATGACAAGCCACACTGGTGTGCTCAGTTGCCAAGAACTCGGCGATGGCCAAGGTATTGCAAGAATGCAAAATCATCATCTGGGACGAGTGCACAATAACGTCATTGGAAGTGTTCAATCGAACAATCAAGGATTTTCGAAGTGACTCAAGACGATTTGGTGGAATAATGATTCAACTGGCCAGCGATTTTCGTCAAACGTCACCTCTCATTCTTAGATAACAGCTGCAGATGAACTCAATGCATGTCTGAAATCGTCAAGTTTGTGGCACTTTGTAAAGAAGTTGCAGATGACCACGAACATGAGAGTCGTGTTGCAGAACGACTCATCAACTGCTGATTTTTACAATCAACTTTTGGCTCTTGGCAATGGTCAAATTCCTGTTGATGTTTTGACAGGATTGATTTCGTTTCCCTCGAACTTTTACATTTTCACGATGTGGAAGGGAGAGCTTTTGGCAACGAAGAACAAGGATGTTGACAGTCTGAATTACTTGATTCAAAACCAAATCGCTGGGGAAATGCATTGTTACAAATCCGTTGACTGTGTGAGCAATCAAGACGAGGCAACCGACTGTCCGATCGAGTTTTTGAATGCGTTTGATTTGCCGGGAATTTTACCGCCAGGAATATAATAACTTGATGCTCAAAGTAGGATCTACGATAATCATGCTGTGCAATCTGACTGAACCATCCGAGATTGTGTAACAGAACGCGATTGTCTGTGAAGAAATTGATGAACAATGTGATTCAAGTGACTATCATCAAGGGGAAATTAAAAGGAGAGGTTCTAATTCCGAGAATTCCTCTGATTCCAACTGACATTTCGTTCGACTTCAAGCGCATTCAGTTCCCCGTTTGTTTGGCGTTCGCTATGACGATTAACAAATCGCAAGGTCAATCGTTGGAAATGTGCGGAATAAATCTCGAATTTCCGTGTGTTTCACATAGCCAGTAGTCCGCCGCGTGTTTGAGAGTTGGCAAACCATCCAAGTTGTTCATTTACGCATCGAAGAACAAAACGAAAAATATTGTTTACCACAATGCGTTCTATTCATTTGCGTCTGTATTCGATTTAATTTCACTCGAACAAAATACATTGAATAGTTTTGAATTCCAACTGACTCCAATTCATTTTCACACTGAGAGAAAAATCGAAAAAACCAACTAAATTTTCGATTGATGCCTGAGTTTGAATTGACTTTTCATTCACTTTTCAATACATTATGCCCCCTTTTTGGTTGCGTTCGTTCGTTCGTTCTGGCAATTTTTTCTACCAATCATATTGCTCAAAAATGACAATTTTTTTCTTCTGGATTTTTCTACAAGAGATGATTGGTCGAAAAAATTGTTACAGGCTGGCTACTGCCAACCTGCAGATATTCACTAAGCTCCTGCAGAGGCCTCCACGGTGATGTTTTGCCGGCTACGTTCTCAGCGAGAAGTGCGAGGGTCGTGGGGTTTGAGGCATGCAGGGCTCCTGGCCTACACCGTGATTAACAGAAAGTTGGGGAAACGCAAATAATAAATAAAACCGTAGTTCCGCCGAAATTCGTCGGCCGGAACTTGAGGAACGAACAACTCAAAAATTATAAACCGAGAACGGTGCCTTGGTGCGCGCATCCATTCGAATTCAAACAGGGCTAAGCCCCGGTTACGAAATTGGATGCGGGCACCAAGGGACCGCAAACACTAAACCGACACAGAGGGAGTCTCCGCTCCCATCATACCGACCGAAAAAAAATTTAATATTTCATTTTATTTAAAGAAAACAAAAAAACACAATAGGAAACAACTTCCCGGAAATAAAAAGAAAAGGAAGGAACGAGAGAGAGAGCGAGAGAGAGAAAGACCAATGCGGATCGAGCGTGCACCCGCTGTGCGGCGCTCGATTACAAAATTTAGATTTTAAAATAAAAGTATAAAAATATAAAATAAAATAGAAAAATGAGCAGAAATATATAAAAAAAAAAAAAAATCGTACCTTAATTAAAGTAGATTAATAATGTTGCGGCCTTGGTGCCGTCATCCAATTTCGTAACCGGGGCTTAGCCCTGTTTGAATTCGAATGGATGCGCGCACCAAGGCACCGTTCTCGGTTTATAATTTTTGAGTTGTTCGTTCCTCAAGTTCCGGCCGACGAATTTCGGCGGAACTACGGTTTTATTTATTATTTGCGTTTCCCCAACTTTCTGTTAATCACGGTGTAGGCCAGGAGCCCTGCATGCCTCAAACCCCACGACCCTCGCACTTCTCGCTGAGAACGTAGCCGGCAAAACATCACCGTGGAGGCCTCTGCAGGAGCTTAGTGAATATCTGCAGGTTGGCAGTAGCCAGCCTGTAACAGTGGCGCCCAAACCATTCGCGAATTTTGATAATTTTTTTGATTTTTTATTATTTGTAGCTTCACTCCCTTTGGCGTGCGCGTCCAGTGTCAAAACCGGTGTTTCACACTGTTTGAATTCGCATGGACGCGCACACCAAAGCCAGTCTCCCGGTTGACATTCCCTATCTACGATCGCAACCAGCACGGGCTGTTTGATTGCGCGTAGATGGGGGGTGTCATCCCCTATTCTTCAGACATCCGACTTCCGAGCTCTTTCCCATTTCCACTATGTTGTGTCCGATTGTGGTGGAGCTCGGATGTCATTTGGCTGGGGTTTAGCGGTTAGCTTCATTTTCCCTTGCCCCGAAGTTTCTCGACCGAAATTTGAGGAACAACAAATTTATTATTATTATTATTTTTCTTTATTTTTTTATTATTTAGCTGACATAGAGTGGGATTTCCACTCTCATCATACCACCGTATTGTCGTATTTGATTTTAAAAAAAAAAAAGATTTGATATTATATTTGATTTTTTTTGATATTTTTGATTATTTTGGTTTAGCTTGGGTTGTATTGGAACCCACGGGTACAGTTAGTACTTCATTTTATATTTCTTTTTGCATTTTGTTTATTTCTTGGTTTTCGTATCGTTTCAAATTTTAACGAGCCCCTCCAAATTAGGTTCTCATCGAAAAGCGCCACTTTGGGGGTATCTCGTCCTACCGTCGTTAATCCAATCGTGGGAATACGGGACCCACAAACCACCACAAGGTAACCATTCCTTCCTTTTTATTATTATCTTATTTGTTTTTTTTTCTTGCTACTTTGCCTCCTTATCTGGGTGTGTTGGTAGTTTCATTAGCTACGTTATTATTATTATTAAATTTTATTTATTAATATTTTTGTATGAATCCAAATCCGTAGTTGGTTATCGCGATTTGATTCATGCGTTGAATTATGTATTATTATGTATTAAAATGATTTTAACGAGCCCCCCCAAAATAGGTTCTCATCGAAAAGCGCCATTTTCGGGGGTATCTCGTCTACATCCGTCGTTAAAAAAAATTGTGGGAATACGGGCCCCACGACCCATTTATAAGGTAACCATTCCTCTTATTATTATTCGTCTACATATTATATTTCGTGTTTATATTTTTTTTTATATATATATATAGTTATTGTGGGTGTAGTGTAAATATTTATAAATTTTCTTATTTTGAATTAAAATTTTTGTAATAAATAATAAATTTAATAAAGACTACGTTATTGTTCCTTGCCATATTTAATCGAGCAAGAATATTTTCTTATCCCTACATTATTCAACATGGACATAACCTTTTTCGAGCAAGACGAATTGGAGCAAAGCTATATCGATGGACCATTATTGTTTGAGAGTGGACTGAAATATACAGGATCTCCTTCGGACATCACCATCGACATGTTCCTGTTTCAGGTAGACACCATCGCTTCGTCTCGCGGATTGTCCGACCAAACATTGTTATGTGAGCTACATACCATCCTGGAAGATATCGCCTTGCAGTGGTATTGGACATTCCGCAAACATAATCCGAACGCTACCTGGACAGATCTGCGATGCGGTATCATCGAGCGTTTTAAAGACCGTCGCACCAATTACGAAATCCGACGAATGGTCGAGGCACGTAAGCAACAACCTGACGAAAGTTTTACGGATTTCTACGACCAAGTGTGGAGTTTATCGTTACAATGTCGTACCCCGTACTCGGACGAGGAACTCATCGAAATATTAATGGCGAACATGAAGCCAGAACTGCAGTACCATCTTACCGATCGTCTGTTTAGCAGCATTAACGAGCTGATCAAAAGCTGTTCTGCTTGGGAGGAGTCTTTCAGGCGGATCAAAGCTACGGCGGACCCTGCAATCCTTCCAAGACGCGTGATCAATGAGTCATCAGGCAGTCCGTATGATGATGCTGGAGCGTATGACTCGTACGAGAATTACCCCTTTACTGATGTACTACCTGATAACTCAGTATCCGCAATTCACACGGGGAGCAGGTTTCCATCGGCAGTGGCGAGACGTCTTGGCGGACAAGTCCCAGCAGACAACTCGAGATCAGTTTCAAAATCACATTCGAACTACGGTAAAAATGTCGTCACCACAACTGCCACTCAGACGAAGCCTACAGAGAACAAATCCACCTCAACCCAGACTGATGTTACAACGGACAAATCCACTCAAACCGATTCTGGAGGATGCAGCGAGTAATACGGACGCGGGAATCCGCTCCTATTCGAAACCGACGATGAAGTAAGCTCGTCTGCCAGTAATGATTCCTTTCCCGATCCTTCTTCCCCATCCAATCCTTCCTCCCTTCCTGTCGCTCTTAAATTTTTCTATAATGCCCCATCATTGGCAAAGTTAGATCGTTTAAAGCGTTCAAAAAAATATTGGAACCGTCGCGTCGCAATGAGAAATGATGTGATTTCCTCCGTTCTATTCTCCGAGGGTAGTGACACTCGGCCTTACGCCCAGGTCTTTATAAATAAGATACCTTTTAAGGGTCTTCTCGACAGCGGGGCGAGTGTCAGTGTTCTCGGGAGTGGTTCGGAGAAACTTATGTCAAATCCATTTGTTGAATTCCATAACTTTCCTTCCACTATAACTACCGCGAGTGGCCAAGTCCAACGAGTTTTTGGTTATATCCGAGCTAACGTCGAATTTAACGGAGTTACTAAATTCATGAATTTTCATGTTGTTCCTTCTTTAGAACAACCGCTTTATTTGGGTATCGATTTTTGGAATCGTTTTGGAATTTCCCCAAAAATCTCCGCGTTAAATAATTCGGACGAATTAGGTGAAACTACCAACACACCCAAATTCCATATTTTAACATCTGATGATCGTCGTAAATTGGATCTCATTCGCGAATATTTTCCGAGCAGCGATATTTTAGGTTTGGGCCGCACATCCCTCATCACTCATATGATCGATGTCGGTTCCGCAAAACCAGTCAAACAACGTTTTTATTCCGTGTCCCCAGCTATTCAGAAACTCATGTATGCCGAGTTGGATAGGATGTTGTCTTTGGGGGTTATCGAGGAGTCACAAAGTTCCTGGTGTTCACCGGTCACGTTGGTGCGTAAGGCCAATGGGAAAGTTCGTCTGTGCTTGGATGCTAGAGAACTGAACAAGGCAACCGTCAAGGATGCGTATCCGCTGTCCATAATCAACGGATTTGTTAAGAATTTAATTCGCATTTTTCCAAAATTATGTTGGATTGTTTGGGTGAAGTTAGCTTTGCATTCATAATACTTTTAGCGACTGTATATTTTGTAATTAGTGGATAAGTACTTTTAATTATTTGATAGTATAAGTGCATATAGGGGTAGATAAAACCGATAAATAATGAAAAGAAAAATTGCAATACTCGACGAGAGAATAATGATAAAATTTCGGGTTTTGGGCAGTCAAGAATTAGATTTAAAACGAAGAGGACGAAAAAGTACAAGTAATGTATTGTACCAGTAATTCAGGTGTTGAATTAACACAAGTATCGGTGATATAAAAGATATAAAGACAATAATCCACGTTAATATAAAAGTTATAATTATAGTTCTAATAAATAGATAATAAATAAATAATAATACATATAGTTATAAATATAATAAATAAATAAATAGCATAAAAATAAATAACATTAAAAATTAATATCTAAGTGCTCAGTTAAACATTAAAAACGTGGTTAAAAACTGTTACCGCATAAACTTTTTGTGACCTTCTAATCGATCGATATAAAAAAAAAGGTTCATGTGCTATTTGTACAACGGAAAATTGTAAAGTACCTAAGATGAGTGACACAACAAAATTTAAAACCTAATAAACATTTATAATACGATAACTAATAAAATAATTACTAATTATAAAAACTTGGTATCACAGTATATGGTACATCAGTCATATGTCATTATCACGAATTTCTGTAAATTTGCAAAGTATATTTACAGTAAAATATGTTTAAACGGATCCGCAACGCCGCTACGATTATTTGGATTTACGCGTAATATGGATACGACGAAATCAGCTGAAAGGGGTTTTCCTCGAACATCGTTCAAACCTTTAAGTATTGCATTTTTATAATATCAAGTTATTAGTTTAGTTAAATTCTTCTTTTGTTCATAATTTTTTATATTAGAATTAAGAAATTTATTTGAAAATTTATATTAATCTTTCTATGGCCATAATTAATTTTCCTAGATTTAAGTATTAATACTGTATTGTGAGTTACACAAGTTTTTTTGGCAAAGCTAATTTTACCAAATTATTCTTCTTATTCTGAATTCATGTATGTTTGATATGAATTTCATAATTATTTAATTGTAAAACAATTTATTTTGCTCACGTTACAATTAAGCGAATATCATTCTCTTAATGATGTTTTTTTTGATAAGTTATGTTTTTTTTGATTTTTATTTTTTTTTTATTTAAATAAATAAGAAATTAAATTTATAATATTTAGAATGAACTCAATTTCTTTTAATTTAATTCCGTAAATCATTATGGTTGCTTAAAGTTCCTCTGTTTCCACTGGTAATGTATTCTATTGGCCTCCTCTTTGTATTCATCCCGTCTAAATAACATCAGCAGCAATAATCAAGCTCTTTGTTCGGTCCACAAAAGAATCCCCCCAGCCACTGAAGCTAGCCGGCTGAAAAATGCTGCGTGGAACAACCGAACGAGAGTCTGTAATACGTTGGTTTCATGTTATTTTTCATGGCAGGAAAAGAGCGTGTTACAGTGGCGCCCAAACGGTATCGTTATCACAAATATAGGGGATAAAAATGAAATTTTTTTTGTTTGTTCAACATGATTCAATTTTATTTTAATCGGGTTTTTTATTTAAAATTTTTCTTGAATATTTATTGAGTGGGGCTTAACATTTTTTCTGTCTTCTTGGACATTTATTTTGTTGATTTAATGTTTTAATTATTCCTCTTAATAGATATTCAATAATCAAAAATTTGTTTTCGATCCGCTAAATTGCGGTTTATAAAAAGCAAATTTCTATTTTTTTTCTCAGTAAGGTATTGTTTCCATATTTTTTTATGTTTTTGGAATATATTTTCTATTCCTCAAGATTTGACTACAATACTGACATGTGTAAATTGCATGCACTACCTAATTTTGTTATACGTATAATTTCCAATTAATAGCAGTTTGCAATAGTGTTCCGTTATACACACGTTTTGAAACATCATCTCATTGATTACTGTTGTAACTGGCTGCTTCGAATGCTATAATTTGCATATATTGTTTTCTGGATAACGTCTAATCCAGTGTAATACTGTTTGATTTTATTTTATTTAATGATAGATGTTTTGAAGGATAGCAATTATGAGTAGTAACGCATGTTGAACAGACATTTTGATTACATATTAATTTTTATATCAATAACTTTTGAGACAGGACCAGTTAAAGGCATTACCAGTGGAAATTTGTTAATGGTACTATATCTTTTACATTTATCTTATTACGTAATATTATATTATACTAAATCTTCTTATAACATATTTTTTTTTATTATCATTTATAACATTTCCATTTTTATATGTTATATTTTTTTTGTATACGTTTCTAATAATTTAGTTTTAGATTCCCTTATTTTTGCTCTTTGAATTTACATTTTTTTTGTATCGAACGCTGTTCGGTTTTTTTTTGGTAATTTTGTTTATGTATTTTTAATTTTCTAACAAAACACAATTATAATCAATTATATCTGCCAAAATGAATCCGAATTTTTTGAACATCGATGAAGTCGAAATTGAATGTGCCGTTCGCAATATTAGTGGTACTATTCTAGAACAATTAAAATCTTTAACAGAAATATTAACTCAAGAAAATGAGAGTAATGTGTCGGCTCCTAAAACTCCGCATATTGCGGCCCGGAAATCTCCAAGGAGAGAACTTGAATTATGTAACGCCAAACTTCAAGCCTTGAAACCTCAAGTTGAGGAAATCGCCAAGCGTAACGTAGACGAAAGAGAACCTAAACTTAAAATGTTGAGTACTCGTATAACTCATGTATGTGGTCGTTTCGCGCGTTTGTCGCATTCTTCACCCAGTTGTCGCAGTCAAGCAACTTATATGCTAAGTGCTTGTGAAAAAATGTTATCCATGATCGAGTCACTATTAGCCTCTAGAATGGAGATCGACGAATTTGAGAAATCATTCACCGACGCTATTTCCGAAGACCGAGTCACAGACGCAAACTCCGAAGACGGAGATAAGGGTATTCGAGTCACGGGAATAAATGACAGTGATAATGAGTATGCGACGAGTTCTGATTCCGAAAAATCCTTATCCAGTCAAAAACATCCCGGAATTTCCAATTCAGATGGTCACAAGCTTTCACTGAGTCGAAAGTCTAACATAGCAGGTTCCTCGAGTGAAGCAAGGAAAGACCGAATAAGCCCGGTTTCGGAAGTGATTTCAAAAGACGAATATAGAAATTTGATAGAATTCGTTCGCAAACTATCTATTATCGATACGAAAGGCGGCGAACAAACGAACGCTCGAAAAGTCCCCGTCAATACACCACCCGTCATTACTTCAGCTCGGGAGACAGTAAAATCAAAAGGCGCACATCATCCAAACCAAGCCCTAAGCGTAAATAAATGGAATATTAGTTTCAGTGGATTGCCGGACAGTCAGCCTATCGAAAGATTTCTCTATCGTATTGAACGTTTGGCATTAAGTAATCATGTTTCCCATGATAAATTGGTGAACGATTTACACCTACTTTTGAAAAATCCAGCCTTGGAATGGTACTGGTCCTCGTTGGAGAAAAATGGAGATCTGCAATGGGAAGATTTGAAAAAAGACATGCTTGTTATGTTTCAGGATAGGCGAAGTGACGCAGAAATTCGCCAAACCATTGCATCCAGAAAGCAGAAGCCCGGAGAAAGCTTTCGAGATTTCTATATGCATGTTCAGGAATCCACGTTAGCACTTCGTCAACCATTATCAGAAGGTGATTTGGATTTCATACTTCGACGCAACATGAATGCTTCTCTTCAATATAAACTAGCTGGTCGTCGAATTGAATCGGTGGCAGATTTATTAAATCAATGTGCGGATATCGAAGACACGTGGAAACGGTTGGCTGCGGATCCGTCTCATAGAGCACCTCGTCGATCAGTCAATGAGTTATTCATCGATAAATCAAATAACTCTAATATGTTATTTGCACCAGAACCACAGCCTGTGAAACTAAGATCCGTAAATCAAATTCCCGAGCACAACAGCAATCGTTTTGATGAAGTCTGTGCCGTCAATCCGTATCAGCGCAATAATCTATATTCAAACACGCAGTCATTCGGTGATTCAACACAACACCCATTTATCGAGCATCAATTAGCCAATTGCAATGAAATTTGTAGGATCAATACGATAAAACCACCGCATGCTTACTTGCAAAGAAATTCTGAGAATTTGCCGCAGAGTCAGTTTTCCGAGAATAGCGTAAATTCATTTCATGATGTATGTGCAATTGATCCGTATCATCGTGGCACACAATCTTCAACACCTCAGTCTTTCGGTCATTCCACACGAAGCCAATTCAATAGGCCATCATCAGTTCAGCAACAACATTCTTATCCTCAAACAAGGAACCATCCGGGTGACAGATATTGCTATGGATGTGGGGCTCCTAACATTATAAAGCCAAACTGTCGAAACTGTAACTCTGTGAATACGGAAAACTCGAACCGGGAAATTAGTTTGACTGGTCCTCAGATTCCCAGACGTATAGAAACGACCAGATCATTTCAGAAGGAAGAAGCTGCTACCAACACCTGCCCCGAGTTGCTAAGGCGGCAAACCTAAACAGTAAAACAAAATTTCAAACATTAAATCAATTTTATCCACAACATCACACCAATCCATTCTTATATGATGATAATATAAATAATCAACCATACCATAGTTCAATTTGCAACAACCATATAACTAATCCATTTATCAATAATATTTTCGAGTTTCCGCAAGATAATATTAATCCCGACTTTAAGAAAACGTTCCGGCAACAATCCACTCAAACCGACAATATTTCACCTAAACCGTATAATCGACGGTTAAAGTACTGGATGTTGAGAAGAAAGATCAAGAAAATGATTTCCGAATCTGTATTTGAAAGCAGTGAAGATAATCGCCCGTACGCAGATGTGCTTATTGATGGAACACCATATCGAGGCTTGCTTGACAGTGGTGCAAACATCAGCGTGTTAGGATCTGGCTCTGAAACCTTTTTACAAAAATCTCACGTTAAAGTTCACCATCTACCCTCGTTTCTTAACACTGCTAGCGGAGAAAAACAACGAATAATTGGTCATGTCTTACTACCCGTAAATTACCAAGGAAAAACAAGAAAATTACGGCTTCATATTGTGCCTGGTTTAACTCAGTCGTTGTATCTCGGCATGGACTTCTGGGATTTGTTCGGTTTAGCACCAGCGTTGGTAAATGAATTAGATTGTGAAGAAACGATTCCTGAGCTTAACACCCAACACTCACTTACATCCGAACTTCGTGCTAGGTTGTCTAGAATTATTGACAGTTTTCCATGTTCTACTCGTAATGGTTTAGGTCGTACTCATCTAATCACTCACCATATCGATGTAGGTAATGCCACTCCCATAAAACAACGATACTACCAGGTTTCTCCAATTAAACTCGCTGAAATTTACGAAGAATTAGATCGAATGTTACAGTTAGGCGTCATCGAAGAAAGCTATAGCTCGTGGTCCTCTCCTATTACGGTTGCACGGAAGGGAAATGGTAAGGTAAGGTTGTGTCTAGATGCCCGAAAAGTAAATGCAGTTACTGTAAAAGACGCATATCCGTTGCCATTGATTGAGGGATTATTAAGTCGCTTGGATCAGACCAAGTATATTTCGACCATCGACTTAAAAGACGCCTTCTGGCAAATCCCTCTCAATGAAGCTTCCAGAGATAAAACTGCCTTTACTGTTCCGGGTCGCCCCCTTTATCATTTTACAGTCATGCCCTTCGGCCTATGTAATGCGCCACAAGCATTATGCCGATTAATGGATAAAGTAATTCCTCACCGGTTGCATGACAGAGTATTTGTTTATTTGGACGACTTGCTTGTTGTATCAGCTGAGATCGAGGAACATTTTTCTCTCTTAAGTTACATATCTGAATTGTTAAAAACGGCAAATTTAACAATAAATGTTGAAAAGAGCAAGTTCGTACTCAAAGAAAATAAATATCTTGGCCATGTAATTGGAGATGGAATTATTCGAACGGACCCAGATAAGGTGGAATCCATCGCGAAATATTCCGTTCCAAAAACTGTCCGAGAACTCCGTCGCTTTCTAGGCATGGTCGGATGGTACCGGCGGTTCATTTTTAACTTTGCAACTATCACCGCTCCTCTTACGGATCTATTAAAGAAAAACCAAAAGTTAGCATGGAATGAAGCGGCCCAACATTCATTCGAGACGTTAAAAACCGCACTAACGTCCGCCCCAGTGTTACGAAACCCAGATTTCACGCGTCCTTTTTATGTGCAATGCGATGCTAGTTCCTGTGGTATTGGTAGCGTATTGTTCCAGGTTTCTGACGAAGGCGAAGAACACCCAATTGCGTACTATTCGCATAAATTGAATTCCGCACAACGAAAATACAGCATGACCGAATTGGAATGCTTAGCGGCTGTACTAAGCGTCAAACGTTTTCGACCATTTATAGACGGATATCTGTTCACAATCATTACAGACCATTCGAGCCTGCAATGGTTGATGAATCAACGCGATTTATCGGGACGCTTAGCAAGGTGGAGTTTACAACTCCAAGGATACAACTTTAAAATAGAATACCGTAAAGGTAGCCAAAACGTTGTTCCCGACGCGCTATCCAGAGTTGATATCGACGCATTGTTTAAAGCTACGGATGCTGTTACTTCATCGTTGCATGTAAACCTCAATAGCGATGCTTTTAATCAAATTGACTACGTACAAAGAATCAATGCATTGGAGCAAAATTCGACCGTTGAGTCAAACTTTCGTACGTTGAATGGTAGGCTGTATATATTACCAAACAAAAATATAGATCAGACTAATGACCTATCTCAGTGGAAACTAGTTATTCCAGGCAGTTTAGTTCCCACATTGCTGCACCAAGCACACGATCAGCCTTCAAGCGCTCATTTTGGGTTCGCTAAGACAATAGAATTGTTACAGCGTCACTACTACTGGTCCACTATGGCCCGGGATGTAAAAGAGTACATCCGAAATTGCGAGACCTGTAAACAAATAAAGGCGACAAATTTTTCTACTCAGCCTGAAATGGGGTCGTATCATGAAGTTTTCCGGCCATTTCAAAAACTTCATATCGATTTTCTTGGTCCATACCCTAGAAGTATTCATGGCCATACTTACATTTTTATTGTATTGGATCAATACACCAAATTCGTTATGTTGGAACCTATGCGGAACGCAACCACTGCTGGAGTAATTTCTTTCTTAAAGAATCGGATTTTTAATATCTTTGGAGTGCCGGAATGTGTGGTAAGCGATAACGGTAAACAGTTTAAATCAGTCCTGTTGAAGGATGTTTTTAAACGTTACGGTATTCATCATCAATATACTCCCAAATATTCACCTCAGTCAAACGCATCGGAAAGGGTAAACCGTACCATTATTTCCGCTATAAGAGCTTATGTCAAAGACGATCATAAGCAATGGGATTCGCACCTTCAGGAAATCAACAGCGCTCTAATAAATGTCACTCATGGCTCAACAGGGTTTTCTCCATACTTTTTGACTTTCGGTCAACATATGATTTCGCATGGAACCTCATATTCATTAATGCGGGACTTGTATGTTCTTGACGATAGGTCTGCTTCTGTCATGGATATTAATCATCGGTTGTCTGCAGCTCAAGGACTGGTTTTAACTCATCTCCGAAATGCTTATGATCGAAATGTGAGTAACTATAATTTGCGAAGTAAATCTCGGATCTTTCAACCAGAGCAAATTGTGTTTGTTAGAAATTTCGTCCAGAGCAATGCGGGTGTACATTTTTCAGCTAAACTAGCTCCCAAGTTTGTTAAAGCTAAGATATTACGACGGGTCGGTAACGTTGCATATGAAATTGTGGATTTTAAAGGAAAAAGTTTAGGAATATATCACGCGAAAGATATACGCTAACTTTGATTTATATAATTTAAAATGGGAAAAAAAAATGGAAATGTTTAATTGTAAATGATGAGCCTGACATGAGACGTCTCAAGGGTGCTGGGTCTTCCCCACGATTGTTAAGAATTTAATTCGCATTTTTCCAAAATTATGTTGGATTGTTTGGGTGAAGTTAGCTTTGCATTCATAATACTTTTAGCTACTGTATATTTTGTAATTAGTGGATAAGTACTTTTAATTATTTGATAGTATAAGTGCATATAGGGGTAGATAAAACCGATAAATAATGAAAAGAAAAATTGCAATACTCGACGAGAGAATAATGATAAAATTTCGGGTTTTGGGCAGTCAAGAATTAGATTTAAAACGAAGAGGACGAAAAAGTACAAGTAATGTATTGTACCAGTAATTCAGGTGTTGAATTAACACAAGTATCGGTGATATAAAAGATATAAAGACAATAATCCACGTTAATATAAAAGTTATAATTATAGTTCTAATAAATAGATAATAAATAAATAATAATACATATAGTTATAAATATAATAAATAAATAAATAGCATAAAAATAAATAACATTAAAAATTAATATCTAAGTGCTCAGTTAAACATTAAAAACGTGGTTAAAAACTGTTACCGCATAAACTTTTTGTGACCTTCTAATCGATCGATATAAAAAAAAAGGTTCATGTGCTATTTGTACAACGGAAAATTGTAAAGTACCTAAGATGAGTGACACAACAAAATTTAAAACCTAATAAACATTTATAATACGATAACTAATAAAATAATTACTAATTATAAAAACTTGGTATCACAGTATATGGTACATCAGTCATATGTCATTATCACGAATTTCTGTAAATTTGCAAAGTATATTTACAGTAAAATATGTTTAAACGGATCCGCAACGCCGCTACGATTATTTGGATTTACGCGTAATATGGATACGACGAAATCAGCTGAAAGGGGTTTTCCTCGAACATCGTTCAAACCTTTAAGTATTGCATTTTTATAATATCAAGTTATTAGTTTAGTTAAATTCTTCTTTTGTTCATAATTTTTTATATTAGAATTAAGAAATTTATTTGAAAATTTATATTAATCTTTCTATGGCCATAATTAATTTTCCTAGATTTAAGTATTAATACTGTATTGTGAGTTACACAAGTTTTTTTGGCAAAGCTAATTTTACCAAATTATTCTTCTTATTCTGAATTCATGTATGTTTGATATGAATTTCATAATTATTTAATTGTAAAACAATTTATTTTGCTCACGTTACAATTAAGCGAATATCATTCTCTTAATGATGTTTTTTTTGATAAGTTATGTTTTTTTTGATTTTTATTTTTTTTTTATTTAAATAAATAAGAAATTAAATTTATAATATTTAGAATGAACTCAATTTCTTTTAATTTAATTCCGTAAATCATTATGGTTGCTTAAAGTTCCTCTGTTTCCACTGGTAATGTATTCTATTGGCCTCCTCTTTGTATTCATCCCGTCTAAATAACATCAGCAGCAATAATCAAGCTCTTTGTTCGGTCCACAAAAGAATCCCCCCAGCCACTGAAGCTAGCCGGCTGAAAAATGCTGCGTGGAACAACCGAACGAGAGTCTGTAATACGTTGGTTTCATGTTATTTTTCATGGCAGGAAAAGAGCGTGTTACAGATTGTTGGGTCGTTTGGGACACACCCGATTCATTTCGGCGATTGATTTGAAGGATGCCTTTTGGCAGATCCCACTCGACCCAGCATCCCGCGATAAAACAGCGTTTACGGTTCCTGGACGGCCTTTGTATCAGTTCAAGGTGATGCCGTTCGGCTTATGCAACGCACCACAGACGCTTTGTCGCTTGATGCACCGCGTGATCCCGTACCAACTGCACGATAAGGTCTTTGTGTACCTCGATGACCTTCTGGTCACATCCTCCACTCTGGCTGAACATTTCGATTTACTACAACAGGTTGCTGGATATCTGAAGGACGCTGGTTTAACAATCAATTTGACCAAAAGTAAGTTTGTGTTGAAAGAAGTAGACTATTTAGGTTATATTGTGGGTGATGGCTGCCTCCGTACAAACCCAGATAAATGTAAAGCTATTCTGGAGTACCCTATTCCGAAAACGACGAAACAGATTAGACGTTTTCTGGGAATGTGCGGATGGTACCGTCGCTTCATTCCTAATTTCGCCTCCTTAGCTTCTTCTCTCACCGATCTTACTGGTAAAAACACTAAAGTATGTTGGTCTGCAGCTGCTGATTCTTCCTTTAATGCCCTTAAAACCGCCTTGTCAACTGCCCCAGTATTGACGCATCCTGATTACACTAAACCCTTTTTTATTCAGTGCGATGCCAGTGCCGTTGGGGTCGGTAGTGTCTTATTTCAGGTGGACGCCGAAGGGGTGGAGCGGCCCATTGAGTTTTATTCCCATAAGCTCAATGCGGCGCAGCGAAACTACTCGGTGACCGAGCTGGAATGCTACGCTGCCGTCCTCAGCGTGCGAAAATTCCGTCCCTACGTAGAAGGCTATCCATTCGTCATTTATACTGACCATTCCAGTTTGCGCTGGTTAATGAGTCAAAAAGACCTCTCCGGACGTTTGGCGAGATGGAGTCTTAAACTCCAAGCGCTGGATTTTCAGATTGGATACCGAAAAGGTTCAGTTAACGTTGTACCTGATGCGTTGTCTCGAGCTTTTCCGGATGAATCCGCTCCTTGTGAGGATGATTCCGAAAGTAAGAGCACGCCTGATCCTGGTGTTCAATTTGGAGATCCAGTCTTGTCGAGTAAAAACATCGACCGTTCCGTGAATGCGTTAATACCTTCTTCAGTCCCCATTCTGCACGTTGATCAAAATTCGGTTGCGTTCCAAGATCCAGATTACGTCGATCAGATCGCGAAAATTCGTTCCTTAAAAGATTGTCCGCACAACTATAAGATCCAGGATGATAAACTATTAATATCCCCTTCGTTCGGTTTTAAATATACGGATACCGACCTTTCGAATTGGAAACTTGTTATTCCTAATTCCTTAACTTCAACGCTTATCGAACAGGCTCACGTACCTCCCACTTCAGCACATTTAGGCGGCAGCAAAACTCTCGAGCGCCTTCAGCGTCAATTTTACTGGCCTCATATGGCAAAACAAGTTAAACAGTACGTTGCTAGCTGCACTAAATGTAAAATGAACAAAGCTGTTAATTTCTCTACACAACCAGCCATGGGAGCACAGGTTACGTCAACTCGCCCGTTTCAAAAACTGTATGTAGATTTTTTGGGTCCGTATCCACGTTCGAAACTCGGTAATACTTGCATCATTATCATCTTGGATCATTACTCAAAATTTGTAGTTGTAAAACCTTTGCGTGAAGCTTCCGCATCTTTGCTATGTCGATTTTTGGAAAACGATGTATTTCTGTTGTTCTCGGTCCCCGAAATAATCATCTCTGACAATGGGAAGCAATTTACCTCGAACTTATTTAAAGATTTGTTGTCCAAATATGGTGTAAAGCATATTCGTACGCCGGTGTATTCGCCCCAAAGCAACGCATCCGAGCGTGTTAATCGAACCCTAATTGCCAGCATTCGATCTTATTTGAGCGATCACGATCATAATTTGTGGGACAAAAACTTACAAGAAATTGCGGCTGCTTTACGTAATGCCATTCATGATACCTTACATTATTCCCCTCATTATGTCGTGTTCGGTCAACATATGTCGATGCACGGTTCGGACTATGCGTTAAGAAGATTACTCGATGAACATGATCCCAGCGAAGTCCAGGTGTGGGCTAAGCCAGATCGAGTAAACTTTTTAAAGGATCGTATAACACATTATTTACGTGTGGCACACGAAAAGGGGGCTCAGCACTATAATTTACGTAGTGCTAAGCGCACTTTTCGAGTCGGACAACCCGTCTTCATTCGTTCGTTTGTTTTGAGCGATGCACCGAATAAATTTTCCGCTAAATTGGCTGGTAAATTTAAACCCGCGGTTATTACCAGTAAAGTCGGACAAGTGGCGTACGCGGTCGAAGATTTGAATGGCAAATCATTGGGCACGTATCATGTAAAAGATATCCGCACGTGACGCATGTTTTCCTCGATCGAAAAATTAGTTTGTCGCGGTACAATGGATGTACAATTCAATTGAACTGTTTTCTTTCGTATTGTTGTATTTTAGGCCCGGCTTATGAGACATCTCAGGGTGTGGGACGTTCCCACGTTTGTTACGACTGTATGGTCGCAACGACGATTTTTTTTGTTATCTTATTCACCCCAGTTGTTGTCTTCGTTTCGTCCATCTTCTCTTATGTTTTTATTCACCTCTGTGTTTGTCTGTGAACGCACCCGCGACGTTTTGTTTTGTTCCCCATTGTGTGGTGGCGCGGAGGTGAAGAGAAGACGAGAAAGAGAGAACAGTGCGCATCGAGTGTGTGCAAAGTAAAACGTTTTGGAAAAAATGTGTTTTTCTTATATGTCTCTCTTTTGTACCAACGGAAAATTTGGTATAAAGGAGAGACAGAGAAGAGAGATTCATCTCTTCTAAAACGTTTTACGAGCTGTGCGACGCTCGAATATTTTTTTTTGTTTGGGCATTCAGTTGGTAATTTTTGAGAATTCGAGTTGTGATTTGGTCGAGTTTGGTGGATATTTTTTTGGATAAAAAAAAAAAATTAAATTTTAAGTAATGGCAAAATGTGAAATGCCTGAAAAATATTTTGTTTTGTATTGAGTGCTAATAAAAGAAAATTAAATAAACTTTTGGCTTGTGTGGTGTAATATAGTATATAATTTAAAAATAAAAAAAAAAAAATAAAATAAAATAAAAGCAAATGGCCTAAATAATTTTTTTTTTGATAAGTACATCTCTTCGAGTCCGCCATAGTGAGAATCTGGAAATTTACTTTTTTGGCCTGTTCATAGTTGAGAATATTGACTTCATTGATTTATCAGGGCAATATTTAAATATTTAAGAAACGGATTTTATTTGGGCATGTGTGAAATCATATAAAAAATACGAATATTCCTATATGGTTTTGTGAGTGAATTTTGTGACGTCATAACGAAATTTCTTTGTGGCCCGAATACGACGAAACAAAACTTAGTGAAAAAATCATCAAAAATCAACGGGTGCCGCCACATTTTTACGGGCACTGTATAGCATCGGTAAACAACAGCGGGGACAACTGCCTTTGGAGTACCGTAATTTTCAACGTATGTCATTTTATATTTTTACCGGTACGCCAAAATTTAACGGGTGCTGCACATGTTTTTCGGTCAAAGGCGGTAAGACGCCCAAAGTTATTTTTTCTTCTACGTTTTTTGCGGGACAACGCCCAATATAGTTGGTATACCGGGTCCCGATTCGTAGTCGCTTTTTTTTGGTATCGGGGAGAGGCCCCGCAACGCCGGGTAGCCAACCACTGGTTGCCCGATTTTTTTTGGTATCGGGGAGAGGCCCCGCAACGCTCATTTTATTTTTGGCCGGGCGAGGCCATTCGTGAATATTTTGTGGTAACGGCACCAAGGCCGCAACGGTCCGGGGCGGCGACCCTGTGGCATGACGGCCGCGCAAGGCCGCACCAAACATTTTTATTTTATTAAGGTACAATTTTTTTTTAAATTTTTATTTAGATTTTTGATTATTTTTCTTAAATTTTTTTTATTAAATTTAAATTTTTTATATTTTGTAATCGAGCGCCGCACAGCGGGTGCGCGCTCGATGCGCATTGCTGATCTCTCTCTCTCGTTCCCTCCCTTTCCCTTTTTTCTCGGGAAGTTGTTTCTTTTTTGTTGTTTTTTCGTTTTAACTTAAAATGAAATGAATTATTAAATTATTTTTCGGTTGTGTATGATGGGAGCGGAGACTCCCTCTGTGTCGGTTTAGTGTTGGCGGTCCCTTGGTGCCCGCATCCAATTCCGTAACCAGGGCTTGGCCCCGTTTGAATTCGGATGGATGCGCGCACCAAGGCACCGTTCTCGGTTTATAATTCTTGAGTTGTTCGTTCCTCAAGTTCCGGCCGACGAATTTCGGCGGAACCCGGGTATTATTATTATTATTTGCGTTTATCCAATTTATAATTATCTGTTAATCACGGTGTAGGCCAGGAGCTTAGTGAATATCTGCAGGTTGGCAGTAGCCAGCCTGTAACAAAATTACCAAATGAACGCAACCATAAACCTGCCTTTGTATTGAATTCGATGAAAAAGTGAATGGAATGGCCACTCAACTCAATCGTCTATTAAGAATTGAGTTGAGTTGTGTGATTTTTTTCTCATAAAAATCTATTTTCGTGAAGGACAAAAGTATTTGTTTGGAACGAAGTAATTTGCGGCGGAACGAGGTTCGTCGGGTCAGCTAGTTTTATACAAATGTTTCACTAATTTATAGTAAATCCGCAAAACAGCCCCAAATAGTTATTCACGAAATATTGAGGTTAAATTATTCTTCAAATTTTCATTTGATATTGGTTTCATGACAATAAAAGCAATTTAAAGCAAGCTAGTTACATAAAAATAAATATTCACTGAAAATTGGAAACATTTGGAAGCATCGTAAATTTTCACTAACTCAACCGTTACTATGGCAACAATTTAGGAACTAGGAGCCCCAAACGACCATTTCGTTTTCCCTAAAGGTGAATCTATTTGACTCTGTCGCAAAATTTTCTGCAGAAAAATTTCCTGGAGAATAAAAATCGAAGAGAGAGAGAGAGAGATCAAGCATAACCAATCAAATTAGCTAAATTGGTTATATTTGTGTAAACAAATTTCCCCTACATTTGATTTTGTAAAACTTATTGCCCCTTCGGAATAAAAATTATTTATTTATAGATTAATTTGCTGAATGCTGGCACTTTAACAAAAATAAATTCTTAATGTCACTGCAAACTGCAGAAAATTTTGTTACAGAGTCAAACAAATTCACCTTAAGCTAAAAGTTGCACTCGAATACGTTTTAGATAGAAAAACGCCGAATACGTTTTAGACGGGTTGAAGAGATGGGAGTATCTCCGGGAGAAGTGTATAGACTAGACAAGGAGAGTATGTAAAGAAATAAAAAAAAATAAGAAAAATGTCTTGTATCTTTGTTAGGTCGGAAATTTCTCAAACAACCCTCGTATATGATAAAGAAAAAAGTTCTTTGCTATTTTTTAATGGTATGTTGACTAAATGATTAATTTATGGTAAGTTCGGATTTGGATTTGGAATCCAATTTGACCATAATTTGTTCAGAAATTGCATGGCGGAATTCCAGAATTCAAAAGTAAACAAAATCCATGCCCATGGAAATGGAACTTATTTAATTACGAATTCTATGATTAAGTAAGGTTAACATTTCAGATGAAGGTTAACATTTCATTAGTTAACATTAACCGTACATATTTATTTATGACTAAACCATAAACAAGTATGGTAAAGGTATATATGCTTTTGGGGAACGATTCAGTATTCCAAAAAACCGAACCCTGTAGTAAATAATAACTATTAAGCTGAGTAAGCGTTCCCTTACAAAACTTCATTCACAATTTAAGTTGGACCCTCAATCCAATTTCGCATCCAAACTTGACAATTCTTGGTTGAGGCATAGCTCAAGTACCATTGAGCATGGTAAAATTCCAAAAATTGCCGGTCAAGAAATGGCGGGATAGTTAAAAAACGAGATTTTGAAAAGCGTGATATTCAAAAAGTGAATTGTTTTAAAAAAGATGGATTTTGATAAAATCCTAAAATTCAAGCTTTCACACCAACCCCATTTGAAATTTTCACTCTGTATGATCAATGTTTATTTTAAAATTAGTGCATTCAATTTGGCTTTGTTCAATTAATTTCGTTTCACCTGCTTTAAATCCACCTTCATGTTTCAACCATAAAACTAAGTTTACTTTTGGCCGGGAGATTCAAAAACACACTACATACAACTTCAATTCAACTTCAAAAACATTCTGAAGAATTATTTAAAAAAAATTTAAATGTTAAATCAATATTTTTATTTTTATTTTTTGTTTTAATTTTATTTTTTAATTTAATTTTTGTTTTAAATTGAATGTTCTGATTTAAATCTGAGTCTCGTAGTGTCTCTCGTTAGAGACAGACGTGTTGTGTTTTTATTTTATTTAATTTAAATACGTAAATGGTTTACGTAGTTTTCATTTTAATTTTAATTTTATTTTTTGATATTAAATGGTGTATAATAGAATTAAACTTTAATAAATATAATAATAATAGTGTTATAGTGATGTAATAAAAATTGTGTTGTGTCCGGTGCGATTATATATTGGAATCCGGTGGATTGAAATATTATAATGGGATATATTTCTACGCGAAGTATATTTCGTCTTAATATATCGATAATCTGTCTATGTATATCCCTTTAGTGATTTACTAACACAATTGTGCGAGTAGGGCAAAAGTACCATGTCAAAAATTTAGTTTTGTATGTTTTTTGAACCAACTTACACATTTGTGAATTCCTTTTTAACTTATTTTCGTCCGAAAAAAACACTATATCTATACAGACAATTGTGTTGGTTTTACTTCAAATAAAGTGAAATTTTTTATCAACAACGCCATTACATACTGTGGTTTTGTACTCACACATTTGTGTGGGTTGGACTAAAACTGTGCCATTTTTTTGTTTTCTTGGTTGAAAAAGGGATATAGATGAATAATATATAAATACAGAGAAGTTTCGTTTTTTATGTTTATTTAGATTAAATTACATTTTAAATTACATCTGGACTATTTCAGATTAGTAACGTTAAGAATAGTTTGAACAGGCAGCTCGATTTGGTGTTTTCCTCTGTTATCGACAATAGCGTCGCTTCTGAATCCAATCTAATCCTCTGTGCCATAGATGTATACCACCCTCCCATTTTGATCACTTTTGGTCTGGAACAAGACAATCCCAATGTCAACTCTATAACTCCATTACGTTTCAATTTTCGTAAGGCCGACTTTGTGAAGCTTAAACAATTATTGGCTAACGTTGACTTTAACATAATTTTAAATGATCATAACGATATAGAAACACAAACAGTCAATTTTTACTCTGCAGTTTTTGAATGTTTTAAACATTCCATTCCGTATACCCGCCAAAAAACTGTATCGCCATCACCTCCGTGGTATAATAATGAATTACGAACGTTACGTAACCTTAGAAACAAACGTTAGCAAAGATTCATGAAAACTAAATTTGACTCTGATTACTCTAACTATTTAAATAGTTATAATGATTTCAGTAGTTTGTCTGACGAACTTTATGGGAATTATATCAGACTCATGCAATCCAATCTAATCGCTGAGCCTAAGTGTTTCTGGCGCTTTATCAATATGAAGAAAAAGTCTGACGGATACCCTTCCACTTTCAAATATAAGGATCATTCCTCTAATGATCCTAAAGTCATAGCAAATCATTTTGCTAACTTCTTCAGTTTGGCTTTCACAAATAGCGGTTTTGAGCCCGATGAAGGTTACTTTACACATATGAATAACTGTACTCAAACAACCTTAAGTTCTATTCAAATCGATTATGAATCCGTGGTACATAAGATTTCCAAACTTAAAGATGATTTTTCATCCGGCCCTGACGGACTACCATCCATCGTCCTAAAAAACTGTAGTGATATTCTTGCTCAGCCACTGACTACACTTTTTCAAAAGTCGCTTTCACTTGGCATTTTTCCATCTATTTGGAAAAGTTCGTTTATAGTTCCCATTCATAAGAACGGTTGCAAGTCAAACATTTGTAATTACAGACCGATTGCGAAATTATCTAGTATTCCTAAGCTGTTTGAAAGTATTGTGTATGACTCACTGTACTTTCATTGTAAACCGTTGTTTTCCGACAATCAGCATGGCTTTCTCAAAGCACGGTCCACGACAACAAACCTTATTGAATTCACATCACAAACTTTAGATACGATGGAGGCAGGGAATGAGGTTGATGTCATTTTCACGGATTTTAGCAAGGCGTTCGACAGGATTTCTCATGAAGTCATCTTGTTCAAGCTTAAGGCCCTTGGTTTTCCTCCCCAAATTCTCCGTTGGATCGGCTCTTATCTAAAAGAGCGTATATACCATGTACTGTTCAGGTCATCAGTATCAGCTCGTATCTCAGCAACATCTGGAGTGCCCCAAGGCAGCCATCTGGGTCCAATTTTTTTCATTTTGTCAATTAACGACGTTGAATGTTTGATTAAAAATTCATCCATATCTATATACGCCGATGACATGAAGATTTACAAACTGATTTCAAACACAACGGATAAGAGCCTATTACAATGCGACCTCAACAACTTCTCCACTTGGTGTGCTAAGAACAACCTCGATTTGAACGTGGGTAAATGCAAAACAATCACCTACTCTCGAAAACGTGCACAGTCTATCTCTCGCGACTATTACATTAACAGCGACGCCGTTACCAGAGCCAGTTCTGTTCGAGATTTGGGGGTCATTTGCGACAGTGAATTGAATTTTAGACATCACATCGATCGTATTATCAGCCAAGCCAATTCTGCGCTCGGTTTCATCAAGCGTTGGTCGAAAGAATTCGACGATCCTTATGTTACGAAGGCTCTCTATTCAACATTCGTTCGTCCCCTGCTCGAATATGCTAGCCAGGTGTGGTCGCCTTATCATGAGGTTCACATTAAGAGGATTGAAGCAGTCCAGCGTAGATTTCTTTGCTTTGCTTTACGCGGACTACCATGGGTGAACATGTTTAACCTGCCTCCATATCAAGATCGTCTGCAGCTAATTAATTTACAATCACTTAGTAAGCGCCGAGTTGTTGCGGACGTGGCTTTCATCCATCAAATACTAACTGGGGGTATCGATTCTTCTGCTCTGTTAGGTAAAATCAATCTAAATATAAATTCTCGGGATTTAAGATCAGTACCTATGTTTAGAGTCGACCCTCATCGAACTGATTACGGAAAGAATGAGCCCGTCTCTAGAATGTTGTACGAAGCTAATCAGCACTGCCATCTTATCGATTACAATATGACAAAACGTACGTTGAAAAAACGTCTTTATTTTTCTTGACTATAGTTTGATATTTTATTTAACTTATTTGTTTTTTGTTTTTTGTATCATTTTATTTTGCTTGACTTTATCTTTTATCTATTTAAATTTTTTAAAATCTATCAAATCTGTTTATACTAAGCAGACTCGACTTCCGTTTTCCTGCCGTCTGCGACGGGTATCATCTTGCTTAACTATTCATTTAGCTATCTATTTATAATCACATTTGACTTTTTTTTTTTTTTTGCCGCTTTAAAATCCAATTTTTTAATTTCTCTGGTTAAGCATCTCGATATCCTTGTTTATAATTCACTTGAATTATACTCAAAAAAATAATAATAATACAGATGGAGACTCCCCGCGCGCGGTTGGGAGGGGTAATAGGTCGTCGGGATAATTTATTATTATTATTTACATATTTATATATAAATAGCATTTTATTTAATTTTGTATCGACATTATTAATCAAAATTAATTTTGATGTATGTACACAGATAAGAATTAAAGAGATGTGGATCTTTCCTACAACCGCGATGTATATGAAACAAAAATTATTAATTTACATACCCTGTTATAATAGGGGTTTTGGAATTTATGTTAGCAGAGATAAGATAGTTTAGCTATTTAATATATAACTCTCTTTCATACCAAAGTAAAACTTCACAAACAATATTTTATATGTTAAATGTTCGTTTGTGTACGACACATGCGAAAAAAAACGTATGTTACCCGTTTATTATTATCGATCGTTTGAAAGTATCTGTTTCTTTTACGTATATATTTATATTAAATATAAATATGTACGTAAGAGAAAGAGTATAGACCTCTGTTTACTTAAAAAAAATTGACAGATGAAATATTATCTGTAGGCCACACAAACTATTAACACCGTATATGGTTTGTGAATTTTGTTTTTAATTTAAATTAAATTTAATTTTATTATATGTGTGATGTTATATATGTGTGATATTAAAATAAATAAAATTATTAGTAAATTTAAAAAAATTAGTAATTAAATTAGTATTTCAATCAATTTAAAAATAAATGTGAATCATTATAATGCTTGAAGGTAGGTTATGTTTTTATTTGAAATGAATCGACTCATTTAAAATTTATTATTTTAGGAAATGATCAAAATAATCGTAATAAATTATCGAAGTATGCGACGAGTCTCAATGGAGCTGAAAAAATTCGTTATGAAGACAAAACATCTAATGTTGGCTTCGATCCATATTTGGAACAATATGACGCTATCCATATTTGGAACAATATGACGAACAGGATTTGCCAGAAAATATAACTTTTTTTGAAATTTACCAGTACCTGATCAATAAAAAATCATATTACAGTGCAAAGGAACTAAAAGCGTTCAAGTCAGTGGAATCGTACCAGCTGTACAAAAGTGGGTGGGTGCAATTCACGGCACTCAGAAACATTTTAAATGGATTTATTGTATTTGGCAAGGTAGCTAGTTTTGGCAAGAAAATTTAAACAGTTTAATGCATACATTATTTTAAAAAGGTACTTTATAGACAATCTGTTAATGTACCGGCGCTCAAGGTGTGGATACACCTAAATGATTCGGGCGTTATTATTACCGCGCACTGTACATGTGTCGCTGGGTTAGGTGATTGCTGCAACCACATTGGAACAATTTTATTTGCTTTACATGCACTATATATAAATATTTTAAAGAAAGACACTGTAAGAATTTAATTACATATTCAAATTTTGTATTGTACTTTATACACTTTTTTATTTTAGGAATCATCAGTTACAGATAGAAAAGCACTGTGGGTCATACTATCTTGTAAACGTTCCATGCAAATGTGCAACATTAATTAATTATTCACTTGGAAATCAATCAAAAGTTGCATTACCAAATGCCTTAATAACCGAATACAACACATCAGCAGATCCTGGAATGAAATCTTTGATTGATCAGATTTTGGCAAAAGGTATAACTCCAGCAGCATTAATGGGGCTTGCAGAGTATCTACCAGTACCATCTGCTTCAACCTTCTGTGATGCTCTTTTATTCCTCCGTTCATACCGTCCTGCCGAAACTATTTTGGCTTTATAGCCTGAATCAACAGAAGGGACCCAGTCAACATTCAATTTATCATTTAAATTTGCACTTTTCCTCGATAAAAAATGCTTCGAGCAAACTTCCACCGTTTGTTTCAACGATACGCGTTAAGGTCACTCCTACTTATCGCCTTTAACCAAGCTAGTTGCTTTTCTTCTGCGAGGTCTTTATATTTTAAGGTTTTTGTTGGAACCATTGGAAATCTAAAAAACTTGATTCCACCATCTCTATCACCTCGCATAGAACAATTCACCTAACAACACATTAATGGCATTGCAGAGATTATTGTAATCTATATAAAATATATTAATAACTAAATAAAATGCAATAACAAATTTTATTTTTCATTTTAATTGAATATATTTTTAAAAATGCAGCGACTACGACACTAATAAGAAGAATGTTTGGCTTACAGATAATTTTGACGTTCATATTTGACAGATAAGTAAACAGGTCTATTGTGTGTATAGATATAGTGTTTTTTTCGGACGAAAATAAGTTAAAAAGGAATTCACAAATGTGTAAGTTGGTTCAAAAACATATAAAACGAAATTTTTGACATGGCACTTTTGCCCTACCCGCACAATTGTGTTCGTTAATCACAAAAGGGATATACACTTTGTATATATGCAGGCCCAAATAATGTAAACACAAAATTCCTTTGGCCGAATTTTATAGTGAACTATCATTTGTGAAATTCATTCCACTTTATACGTAACATTTATCCATAAATTTACAAAAAAACTTGTGAAATTTGAAGCAGAAACATTGATTTCAAAACCAACTAAAGAGAAGAATGGGGCAAGCAAATACAAATATTTTTTAAAGTTTTTATTTAATTTATTACAATATTAAAAATTCACAAATGTTGACCTTAACTAGTTAATATTCTTAATTTCCTACGTGTTTGATTCGAAATTCTTGATGTAGTGTTTGAAAATTCATTTTTGGAAATAGACCACTTACAATTTTTTCTCAATAATACTAATAAAAAAAAATTAATCAATTTTTCAAGATGTTCGAAACATACATTATTTTGATCAGGTAAAAAATTACTATACTCCTGTGCTATCATTTTAATACACTTATCTGTTAATAGATTGATTAGTTTTGGAGATCTGCAATGGCTGTGGTAGTATTTTTCAAATAACTTTACCAAAGATCGAGCAATTTGACTAAATTCTTCTGAAGGAGCGGTTAGAGAACCAAAATTACCGTCTACTTTAAAAAAAAAAATTCGCTTATAAAAGTCTCAGATGCGTTAATTTTTTCTCCTTCTTTCAGCAATTTTGATTAATTCCTCCTGGTGTTTTATGCTATTTTCATATTCAGACTTAAAATTTTGCCAATCTAAGTCTATATTCTCCGCTTGTCAGATATGCAGTTTTGAAAAGGAGAATATAATGTTATTTTCCTCACAACAACATTCGCAAAATGCACGCCTATTTCGTGACTAGACGGCATGTAGTTGAATCCACCTTTTCCTCTTAGAAGAGAGAAAAAATTTTCCAGGCAGTCCTGATTCGTTCGCCCCGTAAGCAAATAATCAATGCCACATTCTGCTTCCAAAATTTTTATTAACATAAGGTGTGCATTTATGGTGGTTTTGAGACCCATTATAAATTTAAAATATTTTCCACTTTTAGAAATAATTTTAAGTTTGTCTAGGAATGGTAAGCTGTCTTCTAGAAGTTTAAAAACATTGTTATTAACTTTCAATGGTCGTTCATAAGGCGAACTAGATGAAAAATTTCTACAATTTAAACTGTCGAAAATATCATTGAAAGTTTGTACAAATTGGGCTGTTGGTATAGCATTATCAATTAAGTCTCCAATAATTTCAGGTTTAACCTTTAATGTTGTTCTTATTGCGCTGGCAACCGTGTTACTCAATATTTGGGCTGCCATTTTCCCGTTAATTTTGTTAAAGGCGTTTGGTTCGAAATGCTGCCATGGTAGTTTTGACATTAGTTTAACACGTTGAAGACAATCAGAATCAAATATTTTTCGTATAACATTAATATTTACTAGTCCAATATCCGAAAGCTGAATTTGATTAGTTAAAATTGAATTTCGCGCTGATTTAATCAAATGAGGCATATCATATTGTGCTAGGATCTTGTGTTCATTTTCAAAAAAATATGGTTTTTCAGGCGTCACTCCGAGTAATTTATAGGCAGCGATGTTTGTAGCAGCTTGGTCGCAGGTTACCATTACCACATTTAACTTCAAAATATCTTTACATATTTGTATGTTTCCTCTTAGTAAATGTGATAAATCCGAAGGCTTATTTGTATTATCAATCAGTACATAATTTAGAACGTATTTCCAACCATCCACTAACCCTCGTACCATAAAAAACAATGCTGATGTTGCTAACTGATTTTTTCTTTGATGTCCATCATCACAGAAACCCTCTACACGATCCAAATACACATTGACTGTCAGATCTTTTTTTATGTGAATTTCGTCAAAACACAAAACGCATATTTTTGCTTTAGCTGACATTGGTTCAAATATTTTCCTAAGTTGGTCATTTAAGTAGATTTTGAAACTATGCACAACTTCGAGTAAATAGAGAATAAAATTTCATGTTCGTATACGCACAATACAATCACTGCGTGTATGCATACGGCCAAGTAGAAGAAAAATATAAAAAATACGGTTTATATGTATGCAGGCCCAAATAATGTAAACACGAAAAAACACTTTCATACGAATGCTATGAAAATTTTTAAAGCCGCTCACTATGGCATATTTCAAAACAGGATGTAATAAAACAGGACATCACAAAACAGTACATGGTACGGAACAGGACCGATTAAAACAGTACATCACAAAACAGTACATGGTACATTAAAGTACATGGTACACAACAGGACCATTTAAAACGGTACAACACGAAACAGTACATGGTACACAAAAGTACATGGTACGGAACAGGACCGATAAAAACAGTACAACACAAAACAGTACATGGTACACTAAAGTACATGTTACTGAACGTTAAGCTAGAGGATTTTTTCAGCTTGATTTGTTAAATATTTTTTTTATTGAATACGTTTAGTAATTAGGATATTATCAAGTGAATATTTGCCTTCACCTAGAGTAATTAGACAGTATACTATATAGAATTATAATTGCTTTAAATTATAATAAAATATCCCTTCACCTAACAATATGTCACAATATTTTAATTTAAATCGCTAATACTCGATCGTTGCAAAATAGATCAAAAATTTAAATAAATATATAAATAATATATTTATTTTATTTATATATTTAATTAAATTTTTGATCTATTTTGCAACAATAAGTAAAACTTAAACACTTTTTTGGAATTAAAACCTGCAAAATTGACTATTAACTATTTTGTGGTGTTCTCTTTTAATACGTACTGTTTTGCGATGTACTCTTCCGTACCATGTACTTTAGTGTACCATGTACTGTTTTGTGATGTACTGTTTTAATCGGTCCTGTTCCGTACCATGTACTTTAGTGTACCATGTACTGTTTTGTGTTGTACTGTTTTAATCGGTCCTGTTCCGTACCATGTACTTTAGTGTACCATGTACTGTTTTGTGTTGTACTGTTTTAATCGGTTCTGTTTCGTACCATGTAATGTAGCGTACCATGTACTGTTTTGAAGAAATCTTTTTTTTAGAGGGTTTAGGCAAGTTAATTGATCGATGTGACAAATGTATAAACCTTAAAGGAGATTATGTCGAAAAATAAAAATATTGCTGTCTCACTCACTCTTTTTTTTCATATGATATTGCAAGACTTTTTGATTTGCCCTCGTAAATAAATAAACCAACAAGCCAAATCGATAAATCAAACGGAAAATATATAAAGAAAGTCTTGTTTAACGTATATCTACTTCACCACACACGATTATTTACAATTTGAACATAAAACTGTCAACGAATCTCCAGGAATAGCATGTCAATCAACATGTCAATGAAGACAGAATATAGAAGTATAACGTAAAAAAATTCGGCGAACATAAATATGGATACAAGGTTTAACGTTAGGAGGATTAACACAATCACGGAGTATGAATTTATAAGCCATCATTTTGATTTGCTGCAGTATCGTTATGCTGAGATAATCTTCTTCTATACACTTAATGATGACGGACTCACACCCAATATTTACTACGTATAGCAGGAAATTGAAATTATTGATTGATTTTGTCAAATTAGTTTTTGTGCACATTGTATCGACAAATATGTACGAATATTGTTTTAAGATGCACAGATTTGAAAAATATTTCTTCCGTTTGAATATTTGTACATGAACCGAAGAATTTCCATTCACTTTTCTCGTCTTTATTATTTTATACTAAATGATTTTTGAGAAATAAATTTTTTTGTTCATGGCTGTTTGAAATAAATCAGATGA
Source organism: Nephrotoma appendiculata (assembly GCA_947310385.1). NCBI lineage: Eukaryota > Metazoa > Arthropoda > Insecta > Diptera > Tipulidae > Nephrotoma > Nephrotoma appendiculata. The sequence continues at coordinate 317,282,211 of OX371225.1, read as the reverse complement.
TGCATATGTAAGTAAATTGATGTAATACAAATTCCCAGCAGGTATCTTACTTACATGCACATTGTAATTCAAGTTGTATTTACTCATTCCGTGATGTGTAAATTCGTGCGATCATAAAATTGGCTAACTTGCCAAAAGTGATAAAAAGAATTTACACCTGGTGTGATACCGTCCGATTATTGTATATGAATAGAATTTATAATTATGTTCGTATCTTTAACAAGCAAATGAAAGAAATGAAAATTTCACTTAGACGAGTGAACTTGAAATTGTGAAATGATTGATTAATGGCGTGTGCATAAACACAAGTGTACACGTATATGATGGGTATTTTTCTGTCGATTGCATTAATAGTTTTAACATTTACACAAAGTATTAGTGGTCTCTTGGCATCTAAACGAGTATTGCGGTTTATTTATATATCATTACCAAATAAAACGAAGAGGTGGAATGACTTAATAATTACAATTTCGTTCTCCTATGGTTTGAACATTGTTATAAATGACCAGATGTACAGGTGATACAGATCAACTTCATTAAAATAAATTGAAATTTGAGGAACTTGTCATAAATGACCCCCAGAAGTGACCACCCTCCTCCCCCCCGGAATTACCCATCAACTCCGAAAGACCGATGCCCAGCTACAACAAAGTAGAATAATAGGGTTGGGACATCTCTTCAACAGACCAGGAAACTCTTCATCCGCAGAGTCCTCCAGTGGATCTCCCACATTACACACTCCGACAGTTTGATATATCAGAGTGCCACGGGGAGGCCGAGTGGATTTTACGATCGCCCGAACGGGCGACACATATGCTGGACCTGCCACTCAGATCCTGTGGATGTTATGCCAAGGGGATGATGGGAAGTGACAAACCCAGCATATAATAATGGAACCGACACGAAATAAAATTTCCGCTCCCATCATACTGACCCGAAAATTTAGTAATTCATCTTTGTCATTTAACAACACACAAATTAAATCAAACATCCAGGTTAATACTGCTTCAAAATAAAACCAAAGGAAAAAGAAAATAAGGCCGAATGCAAAGAATTATACGCCGTACGGTTTTATTTTATTATTCAAATATGTATAATCAAAAAAAAAACGAGGCCGTCTTTGGCCTCGTAGCCGTCCTGCCACAAGTTGTTGTTACACCCAGACCGTTGGGTGTCTTCCCGCCTTTTGGTTATAATCAAGAAAACCGTCGGGCGTCTTCCCGCCTTAAACCGTAAATACAACACGTTGGGCGTCTTCCCGCCTTAAACCGTATAAATACAAATTCGTTGGGCCTGCAATAAATAAATTGTTGTGGCGTAACTATTGCGGCCCTTTCACCGTTATATAATCAAACAAAAACCGTTATCAATTGAGCGAGCCTCGGGGCGGCCACCCGTAAAAACTGAGAATAGCCACGGTATGGTGGCCAACCGTTGAAAATATGGTACCCCTTACTTATACGGTACCATTGAAATTTGCCGTACCGTTGAAATTCCGACACCCATACAACTGCAATTACCCAATAATAACCAACTGCACCAGTAGAATATTGGTAGTGACCGCAGAATATCCGCGACCCCCTTTTTTTAAAGAAATGGTTTCGGCACCCGTTAAATAGTTTGGGGCTATATAACTTTTGTACAAAATAAATTTCTATTTCTCTAATTTCACAATTGTTTATCACTTGCCCCACAAAAAAAAAATTCTAGAAAAATCCAACAACTTGAATAACACCAACAAAACAAAATCACTTTTGTAATTAAGAACAATCGATCGATTTTCATAAATATTGTTACGCCATATATAATATACGCCAAAAAAAAATCAACCTTCCTATTATCTTAAACATTAAGAAAACCAATATCAATGCACCGAATAGAATACAATGACGCCCATTCTAAACGAAGCTAAACGATCTGGACTACACACGTTGACAGTATCTTCCTGATAGCCTCAACCCCAACTCGCACCCTCGGGAAACTGAAACTAGAGTCACTGATTTGTAATGCGCACAAAGTCAAACTGAAGGTAAATATGAGTAAAACCAGCATCCTTCTAAAATAATATCAAAAGAGAATTAGTCCTAAGGATCGTAAGGTTAGGTCTTGATAACAAGGTACTGAATGTCACTCATTAAACGTCCGACAGCAAAAATTAAAAGGCTTTAATCTTTGAGAGGTATTTGGATGGAAGACTTAAGATAAAATCTGAAATAACAACTAGTAGTGTTTTTTTCTTATTTTATTTGTTTTTTTCTTATTTCTCGTTGCACCTCATTTTGTAGTATGAGAGATACTACAAAATGAGGTGCAACGAGAAATAAGAAAAAAACACTGTGGATGTACAATTGCCACCATCACAAAGACCAAAATCACCTTCTAATATGAACTAAATAAGTGTATACTCCTCAGTGTTCTAGCACACCATTCTAATATTGACGCTATACTGATGAGCTAGGGTAATTAATCTTAAGTTATTAAAGTCCTAGATCTGGGCAGGATCAGCAAGGCTTTTCAAGACAACTACCTTCATTTCTCCTATCATATGATTAGTGAAACCATTGCCAATTTGGTTTGGAAATTGTTCTTAACATTTTCAAAACGTTATGGCTTCGACTTTAATGGACATGTTCCCAAACCTCACAGGTTTTCAATCATTCCGGTTAGTAAAATAATAAAGCAACTGAGTTCTTAAAATAAACTATTGAAAAATGTACATTTGAAAATTTGATTTGATTTGCAAAATAGATCAATGAGCAATGCCCTGCAAAATGATGCAAGTGAAGTTTATCTAAACTAATCGAAAATCACAACAATATTAAATTTATTGTAATAGTATTGGTGTAAGTAAACATTTAGGCGAATTTATATTGTGTAATTTAGACGAGATGTGATTTTTAAATTAGCCTTAGGTACATTCCAAAGTCATTCAAAGTATTTTATATAAGTATTTATCGTGACCTTCAGTGACATTGATTGGCAATCTAAGGTTCATTTAAAAATCACTGTTTAAATCTAATGGAACACCCAGACTGTCAGACCCATTAGAAAATCATATAACTTGCTATGGACACTGCTTCTCGTTTCAGTAGTATACCAGTATCACTTAAGTTCATGCGAAATGCTTAGAAAATACTTAGAATGACTTTCGAGTATACCTAAGGCCCATTTAAAAATCACACAAATTACACAATATAAAGTCGCCTGAATGATTACTTATTGTTGCTGTATTTTTTGGGTTAGTTTGGATAAACTTCACTAGCATGCAAAATGCATCTAGGGCCACAGTATAAATACGATTTTGATCATCTGAATCTGATCTATACTATATTAATAAACAAAATTATCCTTCCTTTTGAAGTGCGGAACCCAGTGGCGGTCTATCTTCTATGTCAGTGTATAAAGGCTGTCATATAGCTGGCAACTTGCCAGATGGGATACCATAATTGTATGACCTGGTAAATGTGTGTGCGAGTGAAAAATGATGTTTTAACTTAGAAAGCTATTTACTTGCTTGAGAAGTCGGCTCATAATGGGCGCGAGTAAAATCGCAGCCAACGTTATGAAAATGTTTAGGACTATGAAATTTTCAAATCAAATTGGCGATGATTTTACTAATAATGATGGGTACCTGAAAGCACCCAATGTTTGAGTTTAAATTTAGGCCAATTTTTACCTCAAATCTTTTATTTTACGCTACCACTTCGATTTATCATTTCTGATATTGAAATTTTTAAAAAATGTCGTTTGTACTTGAGAAATTGAAATTCGAGGATGTCTTATTGAGGATGATATTCCTTCTAAGGGAGGTGCTAGGATACTTGCAGAATGCTGCTGAACCATAAAGAATAAAAATAGATAAGTTTTCGAATAGATCATCCACCCCACGTATGCTATCCCACCAGATTACTTAGTATATATCTGTATATGAAAATTACACTTTCACGTACGCGGTGCGGCACACAAAGATTAAGTTTAGGGAAATTAATTTCATTTTATTATCGAAACAAATTAATTTCTTATGTGTGAACTCTTTAAGTAGTTTTTATGCTTAACGCAATTTTACTTTAATTATTTAAATAATGAAAGTATGAAAAAATGTGTAAAGTCTGTATGTAACCCTTTAATTGAAATATGCAAATAATGAATTTGTATAAACGAGCGTAACATCTCAGTTCACACCTTATAAGTAAAAAGCCGAAGTGAGTTTGTTCATTTTATTATGGAAATGCGCACGATCACAGTTAATCTACGGTTACTGATCATTACAACAAAAGTGGTAATTAATTTTTAAATGATAAATGTGGATAACAATTTACCTATATACCATAATGCAATGCAATGAACCGACAGCGCGCGCGATCTTAGGTAGTTATGAATGATAATACATGCACAAGTTAAGGAACAAAAAATAAAAATTAAAAACTTATAGTATGAGGAAGTCAATAATAAAATTGTTAATAACAATGGTAAGACGAAGAAGTAAAACATGAATACATAAAATTACGTTATACGTAATATAAAGCGTTATGATGTTATACATTTTTTTCTATATACAGTCGAAAGTGCACTATGTCTTGTGCTGAAGTGAATGTACTCGTACGTACTCGTATATGATAAGAAACCAATCCGTATAGAGGAATAAGATGCCGATCAATTAATGTAATTAATTTGCAAACGTAAATTATCCTCTGTTCATAATTAGAGACGCCAACCTATTTATTTACTCATAAATTATAAGTAAATTATGTGCTGTGAAATTTGTATTAATTTAGATTCCATATAATTTAATTATGAATTATTAATAACAAAACAAAAATGTTGTTAAATGGTGTTAATCAAATGGCCACAGGACCATAAAATTATATGTTAGCATTGCATATGGGTGGTATATTGAAAGCATATGCTCTTATACTTTCAGTTTTAAAATTACCGTGCCGCCTAGCTTCGTCTTAATTACTGAATTGTACATTTTTTTTATTTTTATAGGTGTTACACAACTGTTATTAATTGTAAAATATATATTTAATGTAGCTAAACATAAAATTTAAAATATAAAATATCTTTTTAGCTATTTGCTATATTCCAGCAGATTTTAATCAATTTACTTAAGGGTGGTGTTACGTCACAAAATACCTTAAAAGGCCTTACTTTATGAAACGTACAATGAGCTGTCGTGACGTATTCGTCAATATTCTCGATAGTCTTGCAGCGTGCTTCGGTGCATTTTAAATAGAAAAAGATATCGCGTGCTTATTTTCTTGAGTGTTAATTGTAATTTTAATATATTTCGGTTTTCAGCATAAACGTTTCGTTTGTTTGTGAATTCACTATAAACTTCCACTCAGATATAACTAACCAAAAGTAAGCTCTAGCTCTTGATAGTATTAAAGCTCAACACTATTTTTTGCATTATTAAGGTGATTGGTTACATCATACCATGACTTAATGTAAATGACCGAATCGAGAAGTTTCTTAAATGTTATAATTCTGTAACAAATTTTTAGCCACTTTTTCACATAATTGGTGCTAATTTCAGTAATTACACGAATAATCGTTTAACGTTTCCGGATCGTTTAAATAATCTCATGAATTAGCGTAACCGCGGAGAAAAAATTCCAATACAAAGTCACATGATCTTAGTAGTTATAAAAATTATTATTTAATGGCCGGTTGTTTCACGCGCTGTGCCTGTGAGGCATGTGGCACAGACTTGTTTAAGCACCTCTGTTCAGCTGGCCCCCACCTTGGAAAATAGGAAAATTTCAGAGTGATGAGTTTTAGAAAACAGACAACAACAAATTTTGAGCTCGTTCAGTTGCGGCCTATCCGGAGCCAAATGGCAGTTTTCTACTGAAACTGCTGCTAATATTTACTGGTGTCGCTGTACTATAAAAATTAAAACTAAATTCATCAATAAAACAAACATTTATTACCTAAAATATACTAATTGACATTTATTTTGACATGACGTTATAAACAAGAATTTATTTTGCTGCGTTTTAAATTTTTATTGTAAGATTTAGTTTCTAATGGTTTCAGAGGTTTACAAAATAAAAGCCTTTTCAAATTTCCCATTGAAATGGATAGCACTCCCGATAGCGGCTCCCGATAAATAGGTAGAGCAAAATATTTATATGTCGATTTTTAATTAAAAAGTTAGATGAAAAATCTTAGTTTAAAAAATAAATCTATTAACCGGATAAATCTATCGGGCGCTAATAGAAAAACATGCTAAATGTCATGTAAAAAACAGAAAAGAGAAATGAAATATGAAACTAATTAACACATACAAAACAATAAAAAACATGATAACATAAAAAAAGTAGCACATGTACACCCAAATAATTTTTAAAGGACGCAAAACAATAGGAACACATGGAAGAATTATTCAAAGAATCTTTAGTTCATGTGTACGTGTTTAACCTTTTAAGAGTAAAAGTTTATCAGCTTAAAAAATTTAATTTTAGTTAAATTGATAGTATTGCCGTGTTAACATTATGGCTCCGACAACGTATAATTAAATTTTCAGAAATAAATTTATATTTGGATTATCACGAAACGAGTTGAGGCTGATAAATAAATATAAAACAACAGGAACTGTTGAAACCCAACACAAAGGTGGCCGCCCTTGCAAAACAACAGACAACAAGTAACTTGGACGGTTCGTCGTCGTCTCTCCGATGCTAAGGGGCATAAAGACTAGACCACTCAACAATGGAACCGAGTTTTGTGTCTGATGAAAGTAAATTCAATTTAAACAGGATCAGACGGTATGTAGACCAATCGGAAATCGTTTAAGATCTTGATATTAGTAGGAACTGTAAAACATGGTGGAGGTAAGGGTTTGATAGTTTGGGGTTCTTTTTCGGGATTTTCTTGGTTGGAACCACTACTATGTAATGCCGTTACATTTTGGACCAGTTTCTGTATCGAGACATTTTAGAGCACGAAATGCTGCGTTATACCGAAGAAAATATGCCATTAAAACGGTTGTTTCAGAAGGATAACGACCCGAAACATACATAGATATCCATGTTAAGTCATGGATATCTACCAAAAAAAAATGATATTATGACCTGGTCTGTCAAAGTCCGGACCTAAACCCTATCGAAAATTTGTGGAAGCAGGTCGACAATCAAGTAAGACTGCATGAAATATTTAAAAACAATGATCAACTTTATAGAGGGCTTCAAACCGCTTGGACTCAAATTTTTGAACAAAAAATTAGGAAGCTCGTAGAGTCAACGCCAAAAAGATATTGGGAGGTTATCAAAAATAACGCCGTCCTTTATAAAATGTTTGGGTGTGCATTTTTTTTTGTTTTGTGTTATCTTTTATTTTTATTTTATTTTATATTTTATATGTGTTAATTAGTTTCTTTTTTCTTTTCTCTTTTTTAAATGATATTGTGAAATTATTTATGTATATTTTATTTGCGTATAGTGTTATTTTGAGCTACTACGTAGCGATAAAAATCGATCAATTCCAATTTATTGAAAGATATATACATATAGTAGTATTCAAATCTCGCTGGAATTCTGACAGTTCACGCGCAGAAAAAATATGGCGGATACACAGTGATGTATTAAATATAATAATTCATGTTTATTGTTTACATTTTTGGGATACAATTAAAACACAAAGTTTAGGCTTTATAAATTAAATTGTGTTTAATTAAAATATTTTTCTATTTGTACTGAAAATTAAGTTTGTATTATATGTCTAAATAATCTAATTTATGTTGTTGTGGTTTTTTTCGATATGAATGACATTTGGTTATTCATTTCCCTAGTCCGTACCAAAATTAATGTTGACATTGTTTCCAAAAGGCGTGCTATTTTTTTTAAACCTACTAATTTTCACTTGAAATATGAGTGTAATAACATAAATACATAATCATTTTTAATGTTTTAGGTATTAAAAATGAAATATAATTCTTTTTAATGGTTATTGATTATTTTATTTAGGTTTGCTATCTAAGATAAATGCGACCCATCAAAATTTTTATAAATTTTTATTCTACATCACTGAAAGCTGCGCAGAACAAATAAAATTTTTTTTTTTTAAGATCTGAACAGGACTATACAACAAATTTTAATAAAATTACCTGAATAGAAAATGTTGAATATAACCTCACGAAATAAGTACAGTTTGGGTTTTTAACTGAAATCTCTTTGAAACAAAATCTTCCAAATTTGTCCAGGGTAAACAGTGAAGTGGTTTAAATTAAGAAAAAATAATATTTCAATTACAGAAATTGGGTATCAAATGAATGCAACTTCGATTTATGAGAGGTGGGGGAGGGGAACACTTGATGTAGAAAATATAAATGCTTAAAAGCCAATAATGGAATAACTTGGTTTCATAAATCTATAGTTGAAAAATATGCAAGTTTCTTTATTTATTTAAAGAAATTTATTCAAGAAAATACAAACAAAAAACCTGAAGTGAACCTGGTTAGGAATTATTGTGTGTGCTACCTAATTCACTGTTGCTAGTATAATCCCAATGCATCAGTTCAATTAATGTAAAATGAAATATTGCTGGTTTTGATTGTTTGCACCAAAGCACGCGTTATCACAGTAAAGTTGATTGCTCTTGGTCAAAGATACAGCGGTATCCAAAATATATGTTTGCAAATCTCGTTTCCTAATTTTGCCAGGTCCAAAATTTTCGAGTGCAGTTTGTCGTATCCACATGAAACGTGCGGCCAAACTTTTACGATTTGGGGCGAAATGCGAAATTATGCATTTCGAGTTCTTCTTGGTGTTTAAATGAGCTGAAATTTATTAATTTAGTATCGAAATTGCAAATTAATATAAAATTCGCACTCACCATTTTTTACATCTTTTTTTTTTAAATATTAAACGGTCGGTCATGATTATGGATGAAATTTGCAACTGGAGATCACTCAAATTTGTAGATTCTGCCTTATTTTTGTTTAGCGTGTTCAATTAAACATATTTGTAGATATTTAATTTATTTTATTGCTTTGATTAAATACTTTTTCTCTTTTTGTGTTAATGTTATAAGTTAGTAATATATTATTGTAAATATTCATGTATAACTTTTGTAAATATTCATGTGTACAAAAGCATTAGCTTAAACACATTTAATAAATATTATTATTATTATTATTATTAAACTGAATACTTTTATATTTTTATATTAAACTTTATTTTAATCGAATAAATTAATTAAATTTTATTTTATATTTTAAGTCAAACTTTAGTGCTTTAACGTTTGTGACTACAAGCAGAATGAATATTTTGATTTTTTTTCTTTATTTACAAAATGTATAACTAGTAAATAACAATTATATAAAACAAAAATTCAATACATAACCAATATATAATTAATGCTTTTGTGCATTGTAAAATATTATAAATATAATTATGTAGTATATAAACACATTTACATAACTTAATAAATAAATACATCTCATCGCCAACATTTATATATTTATTTGTTCATTGCCACTATACACTCGGAATTGCATCTTGCAGCATTACATTATATGTACCACTGCGTGTATGTATACGGCCAAGTAGAAGAAAAATATAAAAAATACGGTGTATATGTATGCGAAAAAACACGAAAAAACACTTTAATACGAATGCTATGAAAATTTTCAGTCCAATTTTTTTTTTTTGATTTTATTTATCTATATCTCGTAATTGCGGCAAAAAATTAAATTTTCATTCCGCTGAGCACGAACTTTGTTTATTTTTCATTATTTTTGGTAAATTGTTTTTTAATTTTAAGGTAGATTTGCCGGAGCATGCCGGAAAATGGTAAAATCCTAAATGAAATCTACCTTAAAATTAAAAAACAATTTACCAAAAATAATGAAAAATAAACAAAGTTCGTGCTCAGGGGAATGAAAATTTAATTTTTTGCCGCAATTACGAGATATAGATAAATAAAGTCAAAAAAAAAATTGAACTTAAAATTTTCATAGAATTCGTATGAAAGTGTTTTTTCGTGATTACATTATTTGGGCCTGCACACATACAAAGCGTATTTAATGAAAGACGGCCGTATACACATACATAGGCACTGATTAAACACTCTCGATTAGTATATAATCATTACGCAGTGGCGTAGGTATTTGAAATTTTGTACACGATGCGAGGGTAAATCTCTAAGAAGTATAGACCCTACAAATTATCAAAATTTGATTTACAAACTTGCGCACTCGAATATATTTTCCTGTACGATAATTTCCTCCACAATCGATGCAACCACCTTGTCGACTGCTTGTATTTTACTAGTGTTTCGACTTATTTCAAATGCAATCTGCAATTATTTTAATTGCAATCTCAATTAGATATTCCACATGCATAAAACTTTCATTTTCATCAATCGGGATCTCACTCAAACTTAACGCAATTTTAATTCTTAAAAAAGTTAAAATAACGGTTATTTAGCTCAATTTTATATTTTTATTATTATAACTTAAGCTTTCGGAACCTTTTCGGTTCAATTCTCAAAAGTATAAAAATAATAATAATAATAATAATAATTTTTCATATATACTTTTGAGAATGGAACCGAAAAGGTTCCGAAACCTTAAATTATAATAATAAAAATATAAAATTGAGCTAAATAACCGTTATTTTAACTTTTATATTCACAAGCTCATTAAACAATTTTAATTTTAATCCCTCAATGTCGATTTTTAAATTAGTTGGCCTTCGATGTTCTTTTATTTATAAACTTTTTTCGAGCGGATAATTTCTCGATGCACTCAGAACGCAAGCTGGTTGGTGCTTTTTTCGAAACCAGTTGGATTTATAACGTTAGATAAATTCTCATAGTGTATTGAATACATATTTCCCTGTATAACACATTTTCTTGTAAATGTTTCGGGATATCCTTTCCTTGTCCTTTCTATTAGGATTTTTTTATTTTAAACAATTTGACAGGTTTATTATTATCTTTTGTCAATTGTTTTCCGCCTGCTTGAATATGTTTCCCTTTACATTTGATTTTTTTAGGTTAATATCCACTTGTCAAACATTTCCCATCACATAATTTAGAGCAAAACAATTTTAGATCGTAAATTATTCAAAATAATTAAACGGCATTTTTTTCACCGCAAAGATAATATTAAATTTTTAGTAGTTTTTGGGATATAAAATTATTGTCAAATATGAAAAATAAAAATGTTTCAGTTTTTTAAATAATTCTTAAACTTGTTATACCGTAAAATAAAAATGTTATGTCTCAATAGCTATTGTAATTTTTAGTTCTTGTCTTTAGGTTCAATCACAATGAAACCGCACCGTTCCGTTTCGTTATTCTGTCAAAGTAGAAAGTGTAATATTACTTAGGATTTATATGAGAAAACGGAAAAGCAATCACAATGAACGGAGCGGCGCGGTGTGTTCGGAAACGATAGCTCAACTTTCTACTTTTTCGGATAACATAACCTCAGAAATCATTTGACAACTAAAAGTGTATTATATTTAGTATGTGTATATCGTTTTCAAAATATTAAAAGTAAAAAAATATAAGAAATGGACTTCAACTATGAAGAATTTATGAAAAAATAAAATTTTATCCCGACTTGTACAACAAAGCATGTCACTTTTCTGGAACGGCGCGGAAACATTGTGTTTGACAATCCGTAATGACGGATAGATGCGGTACGATTGGCCGCGGTGCGGTGTCATTGTAATTGAACCTTTTGTCAGATTCTCAGCAAAATTTTTATAAAATTTTCTGTTTTCAGAAAGCTTCGTCGACAGCTTATCGCACATGGTAGATAGTTTTATGAACCTCATCGATGTATAATGATCAGATAATTAAAGGGTGTCCCAATAAGAAGTTCAGATTTAAAAATTTAATAAAACAAACGATTTAATTTATTTTTTTGTTTGAAAGTACAATCCAGGCCAATTCACGTCACCATTTCGACTGATAATGGGCTATCGAATTTTTGGCATGGCGCACCATCTTGCTGAAACCAAAGGTGGTTTGGACGATTTCAAGATATGGCCACAAAAAAGATAACATGCGGCAGTAGTTGATTCCGTTAACCGTAACGGTTGCGTCGGCCTCATATTCGAAGAAATATGGCCCAATAATGCCGCCACGCCAGAAGCCGCACCAGACAGTAACACGCAACGGATGCAATAGCTTTTTCACATATCTCCACATAATCCACCGAGATGGAAATGCACCTCGTCTGAAAAGATGATTTTTTGAGCAAAATCCTCATGAATTTCGAGTTTGTCGCAGACCCACACAGCCTAAATTTATAGGGCCACAAACCAAGATCTTTACGTAGAATTCGTTGCATGGAAGATCGGCTGATGTTCATTTCCGATGTACGATGACGAATTGATGTTCTCGGCCAATTATCGTCAATTTCTCGTACGAGCACGGGTACGCGTTGGATTGTGAACTAGGTATCACGCACTTTATGCACAAACTTCTTGATACCGTTGGATGTGAGTTCCGTGTTTTGACCAAATTTTGCACGACATTTTCTTGCGATTTCGAACCAATTGTCTTTGATGTGGCAGTAAATTTCCAACATTTCCCAATTTTTTTTTGAAGCGTTAAGCAACTCATTTCATCAACTGGAAATAATTACTGTGTTGTTTTATTAGCGCCCGGTAGCTGTATCCGGAGCAGCCAATTTTCTATGTGAAAACTTATATTTAGCGCGCTATTATTGCATATAATTAATTTATTTAACTCTAAACTAAGATTTTTCATTCAACTTTTTAGTTAAAAATCGATAAAAAAATATCTTGCTCTACCTATTTATCGGGAGCCGCTATCGGGAGCACTATCCATTTCAGGGGGAAACTTTAAATTTCCCTTGTTTTGTACAACCCCTTAAATCAAAGCAAACTTCATTCATTCTACAAATTTTGACGTATGTCAATTTTTTGTTTTGTTTTGTAGTGCAGAAAAATATACAAAATTGTTTTCGAAAAAAATGATTTTGTATTTAAAAAAAATTTATAATAAAAGCAAAAAAAATTAATATATTTTTAATAATATTTAAAATAATTTTTAATTTATATACATTTTAATTTTAAAAGTCTTCGATGAACCGCCTATAGAAAAAATTTTGTTAATGTCTTGTTAAATAAAATTTCACGTAAAATGGATAGTGATTATTTATTAGCATTAAAATTATCTGAAGAATTAAATTCTATTAATAATGTGTCAATCACACAACATGAACAAGAACAACAACAAGTCACCTAAACGAGAGGAACGACGGTTATGGCGCCAACCACGAGAGAAATGGTTTAAATACCACACGTAATTTAGTGTATTGGGAGACAATCGACCCCACGCCAGACATCTTCACAAAGTTTGGAGCATTATTTTTGCGATTTTTTTACGGCAAGCTGCAATGTGTTTCACTAGAATGGAGCACACGCATGTGTAGTTGTGCTGGGATATGCTATCGCGCAAAAATAATTTTGGTATGCAGTGCACAATTCGATTGAGTGAACCCTTGTTAAAATTGAGACCGCGGAAAGCTTTGATTGAAACTCTTCTACACGAAATGATTCATGCGTATTTGTTTATTCAGGGTATCCGGGAAGGAAACGATGGACATGGGCCAAATTTTAAACAAATAATGTAGGGAATTAATTGAGCAGCGGGAACTAATTCTAATTCACACATTCTATGATGAAGTAAATAATTACAAAACTCACTGGTGGCGTTGTAATGGTATTTATCAGCATCGTAAACCATTTTATGGATATGTTCAGCGGGTTCATAATCGAGCTCCTGAGCCACACGATACTTGGTGGATAGCACATGTTGATTCGTGCGAAGTTAAAGCTAATAAGCTAATAAGTTAAAGCTAAATAATCTGCGAGACATACGAAAATTTTTCCCGACAAATCAAGCTAGCGCGACTCAAAAAGGCCAAACTAGTACAAAAACTAAACATCATAATTATTCTGATCGACCGGGTGGCAAGTTAACCAATGAAGTTCGTATTACAGATTTGCCGACTAGTGAAGATACTCCACATTCTACTCCTAGATCACCCCCGCAATTCAACCTTTTTTTGGGAAAGGTAGAAGTCTTTCCGATTCAACTGTCGCTAAACCAGATGATAATGTTAATCACACAGTTCGTGACTTGTGGTCGAAACGTTTTGGCGATAAAGTTCCGCAAACTACACCAGATTCCGGAAATCAAACGATTCAAGAAATGCAAGACGATCTACTGAAGGAAATTAAACATAGCACCAATAATTATTGTGAAGAAACAGATGATGATGTAATTGATTTAATCGACGGTGATTTCGATGACACGATTACAGGAGATACCAACGAATTAATCGATAAAAATGTTATGGATGATTTATTTGGCGAGGATACGATTTTACGTCGGTATCAAACAACATCAATATCCCGGAACAGTGATGTTATATGCGTAACGGAAAATAATATGATTCAATGCCCCCTGTGTCAAACTCGAATGATCCGTAAGGAATTGGGAAATCATCTCGAGGGTTGCTTGGGTGTTACAGTCGAGTGAAAACATGTTAAATATAAAGTACCAACTAAATTGCCGTTTTATAAAAATAAGATTTTAATTGCATAATTTAATTGAATTATTTATACATATTCAATTTTTTCATTTTTATATGGATTTAAAAGACATAATAAAATCGTGACAAATAAGGAAAACTTTAATAAATTGTGTTTATAAATCAAAAATACTATATATATTGATAAGAAAATTATTAAATTAAAAAACACGATTTCAACTGTTCATTAGTTTTTCCTGAACCGCGTCGAAATCGTTCATTTCGCGCATTTATGAACCCTTTTAGGCATGGTATGCATATTTGTTGTGGTAAGTAATCGACGGATTGGATTGCGAATCGCGGTAACACTATTTATTAGTTCGATCAAAAAGTTTGATGTAAAAAAGTTTGATGTAAATATTTATAAATTGGGAATAATTTTTCCATATCTAAATTGGAAGGGAAAATTATTCCCAATTTAACTTTGTTTTCAAAAAAATTAACACTAGCTTTTTACCTCAGTATGCCAGAAAAAAACATTTTAAATACAAATTACATATAAAATCTTTCCCCAATTCCCTATTCCCAGGGAATTACCAGAATAGTGCCACAGGTGAGCATCTTCGTGGAAGTAATTTTAATAGTAATCACCCTTATTGTGGTTGTCGTGTCGATCGACAAACGACACGACTTTGTCTTGTCGTGTCGATTTTTATTTTGTATTGCGTAACTATCACGAATCGACTAATGAGTATTGCCAGGTTAACGTTGAAAAAATTCATGCTATTGTGAACTTCTCGATTAACTTAGCAATCGTGACTGGATGTTTTGATATATTTTGTCAAAAATGCTGTCAGCCGCCTGTCAGAAAAGCTGAATTACTTTATATTTAGGTATTTTGTCCAAATTTAGGATCTAAATAGTTGTCTAAAATTAGAAAATAGACAAACAGTGTGTAAATATTTATTTACCACAAAAAGAATATAAATATAAATTTCGATGGTCAAAAATGTAACAAATTTCGGTGGTCAAACATATAATAAATTTAGCTATGTGGTTGTAGAAATTTTTTTTTGTTCAATTCCGGTAAATTTATGCAGGTTTTAACAAATTTAAGATATTTAATAAATAATTATTAAAACTAAAATCATTTTACTTATGTTAAACTATTTTTTGTATTAAAAACAGCTCACAATACTTGCGAGTCGCGAGCAAAAATGTCATCGACAAAAAATTGGCGTTTTTACGACAAATGTCGATCGATAGCGACATTCATAATACCAATTTTAACAGTCGTCGGAAAATCGACATCGACACGACAATCACAATAGGGGTGAATTGCTCTCCGAAAAATTCATTTGCACATAGACGACATGGAAACTGGTCAATTTCGTCTTGTTCATCCAGAAAATATTCGGCTTGGGTCAAAGTTTGAGAATCTTCATCAATTATAAAATACTTATCGAAGCATGTGAGTTTTTCATTTGGTGGATCATCTTCTTCAAGGCGCTCTTCGAGTTCATCATCCGATTCAGACAAATTTGAACAATTGTTGGGATTCGTACAGTTACGCGCCACAGCGTTCTTGGGTCTCGAATTAAGTGACGGATCTTGACTGCCCATTTCCGAGCGCTAGAAAAGAATAGTACATTGGCTTAAAATCCTGTACCACCTACAGGATCGAAACAATTCAATGGAACTTACTCATTCTTTGGAAATGCGAAATAATAGATCATACGGTTTTTAAGTTGCGAATTATAGCATGAATGGGCGCAACACTTTCGACATTTTCACACCCATAAATCCATTATCACTATCGCTGTCATCTACATTTATGTTACTATCACCTGCGGTTGATTGCAGCATTATTGAAATTAAAAAGATCGTTATAGAGCGATTCCTCACTTAGATGTTTCTAGCCAAATACGTACTTATTCATGTTGCATGGCTTATAACTAATATTGAATTCCGTAAATAATGTCCTAATTTTAACGGTCCGTCCAGCTTTTTGTAATTCATAAAATAAAATTTTTCATTAACGGGTGTCCTCATTGAGTATAAGTTCATTTGGTGTATTATCCCAGTACGGATTATCGTAATAAATAAAATTTCCGAATTATTCGATTCCAACTTATTTAGAAAAGCTTGATTCGAACTATTTACATCAGTTAAATTCGATATCGGCAAATACGAGATCCAAGAAGGGAACCGTATCTAGTTTACCATTTATCGTTCCTTTACATTTTGTTACGGTTGAACATTGTAGACGTCGCTTTTTTTGCCTTAGCCTTGGCCTTTGCTTTTGGATCCTGCACATCATTACTACCCTCAACAATTGAACTATCCTTTTCGGTTCCCCTTCATTCTCATTTCCTTTATCGCCGACATTCTTACGAGATAAACCACCAGACATTCAAATCACTTCGTTGTGCACGATATCGGCCCGGTAACCATAAATTTTACTCGATGCTTCCAATGAGGCACCAGTTACTTGTAAATTTTTGACATATTTAGGATGACCAATAACCGAATTGCTCAATGTAACGATTAAGTTTGAAATGCATTATCTGTGTTGATATTCTACGAATATATAAAACAAATCTTCAAACGATCTTCAATGTCACCGATCTACTTCGTCGTCTTTCATCTTCATCGTCATTCTACAAAAGAAACACAAAACAAATTAGGATATTTAATGAAATTCATTGTCAAATCTAGCTCGTTTACAACTGTGGGCAACCGTGTTGTGAATATGTCGTTTGAATATTAAAGACGTTGAGGCTTTCGTTGGGGTAACCATTATACATATTTATAAGTATCCCACAGGCACAGCACTCAAATTTAAAACTTAAAAACGTATTCACTATTTTTATTACTGTGTACAACTAAATATTAATAAAATATTTTTGTTAAATTTATCTAATTTATTATTTATTTCGCAATTTGTTTGGGTTTTAAAATGTTTGCGAAATTTTTTTCAAGCAACATTTTAACACAAAAGTAGAACTGTCATTCGACTGCATGAAGTTAAATACAATTTAATTTTTGATTAGTAGCGACACCAGTGAATAATGGCTGCAGCAGTTTCAGTAGAAAATTTCGCTTCGGCGCCGGATAGTGCTCCAATATTAAAACAAAGCAAATATCCATTTTGTGATTTACTAACACAATTGTGCGGGTAGGGCAAAAGGACCATGTCAAAAATTTAGTTTTGTATGTTTTTGAACCAACTTACACATTTGTGAATTCCTTTTTAGCTTATTTTCGTCCGAAAAAAACACTATATCTATATACAAAATTGTGTTGGTTTTACTTCAAATAAAGTGAATTTTTTTATCAACAACGCGATTACATACGATGGTTTTATACTCACACATTTGTGTGGGTTAGACTAAAATTGAGCCGATGTTTTGTTTTTCTTGGTTGAAAAAGGAATATACTAGCTGTGTTGCTTTCAAAATATTACAACAACAATTGCATTGTATTCAAGCCGATTGTTTTAGAATGTTAAGAAACAATTTTTTAGGATTAGGGGAAATAAAATCTTTTTATGTTATGGTGTTTACCGCAAGGCGTTATTTTTTCTATTTATCTCGAAAAATTTATCTTGTAGAATAATTTAGCATTTGTTATTTGATAGCAAAATACCGAATTTAATTTATTCTATTTCTTAAAATAAAAAAAACTAAAATAAATATTAAGAAAATGAACCAACACAGAAAAATTAAAACGCATTATAAAATTAAATCCAAAAGTTGTTGCTTTCACATTTCTTAGCTAAGCTAAGCGGATTAGCGAAAGCAACACTACTACTGAGTTTCTGTCAAAGAAAGAATGACATTAGTGTTGTCAGAGCCAAAATAACCGGTAAGTCAAATCTAAAACCGGTTATTGTGACACCCTATATATCGTAGAGATCATTCGGTTGTGCAATTTTAACAAATTCTCATTCACAATCCTAGGGACGGTGATTGATTTTACTTCTATATACGTTCAAACTCAATTTAATAATTGGTTTCGCCATTAAAACATCTTAAAAAGCGCTCTCATAAATCCGAAAAACGTCTTCACATTGGAATTCGAAAACTACAGTTTACATCACAAATCAATTTATAAAACTTGAATTTTAAAGAGCGAAAGAGTTTATGGATGTATTCGGCATGGATCCCCCACATCAAACCCACCCCAGAATAATTTTCTTGCTCAAATTTTTTAGTCTACCATACTTACTCAAATTTACATAGCGGAAATTTCCACGATTAGCGGGTCGTCTTACTCGTCGCACGGTAGATGGCCACAGGAGTTTAGAACTTATATAAATGTATAAATTTGCAGACTTTTTTAATTCTAAGGTTGGAGAATTTTTCTATTTTTCAACGGTACAAATACGTTTCCCGTATCACATATACGCGATTGAATACATCGAGGGAATTGTGGTGATTCCCTTGATTTACACAATTTTGTTGAGAAATTGGTTGGCTGTTCAGGTTTTAACAGTACAATTTGTTTTTTCTGAAAGTTCATTTATAAAATTTCAGCTATCAAGTAAAATATTACTTTGATTAAAAACGAAAAGTATGGGATGAGAAAATCATGGTTTTGTTGTTAATTTGCTGATATAGTTACAATTTTTAAAATCATAAACTTGAGACTTGTTTGTTTAATGTTTGCTATTGTTAACAAAATGTCAAGGGCGGGATGGTGACGATCAATATAATTAAAGACCTAAACTATTAAAATCTTTACACCGGGCGTGCATGCTTTGGCTTGTCTAACTTTTTGTTATAGGTAGAAAATTTAAATTGCAAAATTATCGATAATGAAAATGCACGGCAACATTTGGATGATACGGTGATGCTGTGCAGCACTGGGCTTCTATAAAATGCGGGCGCATTTTAGAATGGTAGGAAAAGAGTAATAAAAAAAACGAGGCATGGCTGATTATTAAAATAAGCGTGGCTTAGTAAATGGGTGTACAGTGGGCGTGGCTCGTTAGGAGAGACTGCGTCAACATTTATTTTTTCGTATTTTTTAGGAATAATATGAAATGTTTGTATAGAAGAAGCTCATAAAAACATTTAGGTGAATAGGAACCGAATAGGGATAAGATATCGCCTATCACGTGTATAATTATACTCTCAAATCTAGTTGCTGTAAAGTTTTTGTAAAGTTTTTATTGTAGTGATATCATTTGGTGCCTTTTGGCATATTCTCGTTATGTTGATTACATTCCAATATATCCACTATGGAATTATAAACTCTGTTATATTAAGAAAACTCTTCATTTCTTCGTTGACAAAGTTTTGACATTTTAACTGTGCTGTCATTTTGTGTAAAATCAACCTTTCACCGAAAAAATGCTCTCCAATCAAGTCAACCACTAAAATTCTCGTGTCATTACTAAAAATAAAATTCTCCAGTATAAAGGAAAAAAAAATCAAAATTATGAATAAATTGGCAAATTTAAAGTTAAAAACCAAAATCATCAATACCATTCTCCCCCAGTACACCGTACGTGACATTGAGAATTCATTTTGGAACGGTATTCGAATTGTCCACATCATACTGTGGAATGCACAACGCGAACAAATCGTGAAAATTTTGCTGAATGTACAAACCGCAATTGGAAATTTCTACCTGAAGAACACGTGTTTTCATATACCCATCAGTATTTTGTTTGAAATACGGGGTCGTGTGCCGCGTTTGGGCCGATTGCGTAATGATAAGAAGATAAATTTAAAATCACGCGAAATGATTGTGTTGACCGCAATGCGAGATTATGAGTTTTGTGGAATGAAAGAAATAATTTACATTTACAACTTTAAACGTTATATACCGAAATTGAAAGTGGGCGACTTGATATTTATCAACGGTAAATCAATACAGCTGATTGTGATCAAAGTGCTTGGCGTACATGTTACATGTTGCATATTAAATAACTGTAGATGTGCATCATACATGGAAGTAATATTGCCGTTTTATATCAAAGAAACAAGTCAACCGACTACCGAGGAACTCGATGATATTAGTTTCGCGATTTCAAATGGAGCAGATTTTATACTGGCCCCATTAGTCACGTCTGTCGATTATTACACAGGACTGCACAGTGTGGCACAAAATCGATGCAAACTAATTGCATGTATAGACGTGTGCTTACAAAAAGATATGCTATGCGTTCGAGCAATAATTAAACAGTTCGATGGCATATGGATTAACAATATTCAGAATCAGACTGATGCAAGAATCTTGGTCGATTGTGCGCGATGTCATGAAAAGTTCAATATTGTTAAGTGGCCGAAAGATCAGAAAATTATAGTTGATATGTTTAAGAATACAAATTTGGACGCCTTTTCATTGACAGATATCGATTGCTTCGCTATTGACACAAAACAAGATATAAATCGGGCATTAAAAATGATCAAATACATAACCGACTTGCGGTATGAGAACATGGCCGTGTATTTCTCAAACCAAATCGACAAAACAAATAACATATTTGCTAAGTGTAGTGCACTGGCAGCAGACGTTATGAATTCCAAAGCCATAATCACCATATCGACAACCGGACAGTCAGCGATCCAACTTTCGTGTCATAGGCCAACATGTGCTATAATTGCGGTCGTTCCCAACGAAGGAATTGCACGATACCTAAATATTTATCGTAATATCGTACCATTGGTATGCGAAAAGAAGAAAAAGAAATGCGAACCTGACTGGAAGAAGCAGGCAGAATCTCTTATGAAATATGCGGTCAGTTTTGGCAAAACAACAAAACTACTGTGCATTGGAGATTTGGTAGTATTTTGCTATGAAATTCGGAACAGTTGTCTAAAATATCCAGATTCATTTAGAATATCATACATTGGGCGAGACAAAATTATATTTAAAACGTGTAAAACAATTAAAGTTGGGACCGATCTAGGGGCACAGTGCCGCGAATAAATATTTATTATCCTCGAAATCTTGCAACACGTTTTTTTTATTACATTGTTTTGTGATTAAGAGCATACAAAATTTAACTAGTTTATAGTTTACACTTTTTCCTTCATTCAACTGATTGAAATGAAATTAACATATTAGTCGTTTTGTTTCTAATTATTTTATAGTTTATAGATATTAAAATATTATGTATAGTTGCAGTAACATATATACAGTTTAATTAGCGTTGAGTTGATGTAATTGCAACAAATACATATTTGATAGGGCCTCCGTTCACAATAACATGATTCAAATAGCATTTTCCTTATCGATATAGGTATAGTTATAAAGAGGGCAGAGAGGGTTATTTCATAAATCTATTAAGAAGAGTTCAGCACGTAAAAACGAGAAATTTCCATATCTTTTGATCGATGAATGAACGTAGTTATTTTATATTAACCAAATTTCGGAAGTTCTTCGCTGCAGTACATTTGTCGAAGGGATTGATAATTTTTTTATGAAACAAACTTCAAATATAAAATGATTCCCTTTTTGATTGATAATTACATTAACAGCCCTAGCTAATTTGTGAAATAAGAAAAATACACAGCAAAATGATGGACAGAGAATTTAAACAAAAATTAATTATTTCCTGATCGAATGATTCAACATATTTATCCAAATTATAGAAAAAATATTTGATTTATGCTCCAAAACATGACTGCACCATAAAGGCTATACAATTTAGGGTACAAAACTTTCTTATGGGTCCAGTCTATGTAATGATTCGATTAATTATTCCAAACCGCTGGAGATAAATTCCTACCAGTAGGAAACTTCAAATCCATACACATTTAATAGGAACACATGAAGGAAAATTAGATAACATGGCCAAGAGCCGGACGAAATTCCCAATTTAATCCAACTGATTTTACTCCGCCGACTCTTTTGAGGAAGATGAGGTACGAAAATACTACAATATGTACGGAAAACGGCCCACTCCTTAAACTAGTCCGCTCCTTACTACACGACTTGTGGCAAGCTAGATAAACTGATACATTCCTCTGGTAAATATTCGCTATCTTAGCCAGCACCTCAAAATTCGTATTTAAATAAAGCGCGCTTTAGATGATGAAAAAATGTTGGCCCAGCAAAATGTTTGCTGTGTGTTTAGAGCTGCACACAATATAAATTTTTCGCATTAATTGAATCGAGAAAGAAATATAAGCTGCCATAAATAATAGTTGTTGCCATAAAATATACTCGGGTCGATTATATTTTATGGCAGTATTTTTATTTTATGGCAGCATTTGCTAAAAAAAAGACAAAAACGCACAGCAAAATTTTTGCACGATGTTATTCTTTTCTTGTCATACACACGAAAATTTCAATTCAACTCTTCTTTTTTTGCTGGACCAACATTTTTTCATCATCTAAATCGCGCTTATATGATGAATTAAATCAAAATACTACCCATGTTTTTTAAGTTTCCTTACCTTTTAATTATTTTTGTTCACTACTAAAAAATAATTAAATACTGAAATGTTTTGTGGAAACGTTTAATTCAAATTATAAAATATTTGTAAGCAACTCTCAGCATTGAGCAATAAGCGGGACCTTCAAATCACTTAAGTTATTTGCCTTTCGGCGCTCAATTAACATTTTTGCATTTTAACTATATAAAGACTCAAAAGAAGCTAATCAGCTGCAACCTTGCATCGAGTTTTAACTATACAGCCATGTATCAGGAGTTTAACAAAAATAATTAATCGGTGGGCAGAACAGGTTAAAACGATACCAATAGGGCTCACTGGGGAACTAGTTAAGTTTCACTCATTGTGTGTTATTGCTTGAGGCAGGTGGGCAACATCTATTAATGGATTTTAATCATAATTAAGGGAGTTAAAACAAGATGACTTGAAATTTTAATGACAAAACTACGTAGATTTTAGCTCATAGACTATTATTAAATTACCAATCCATAGTAAAGGGTGTTCCAATAAGAAGTTCAGATTTAAAAATTTAAGAAAAACGGCTTAAAAACGGCTTAATATATTTTCAAATTAATTTTTTTATTTGAAAGTACAATCCTCCTGGTTATTTATGGAAAATGATTTCTTTCAAATGGAGGCCGCGTACTCCATTCGGTCGGTCCAATTTCCGAGCAAACTTTGGATTGTGTGCGGATCTATTTCGGCAATTGTTGCTTCAATATTGGCTTTCAAATGCTCAATTGTTTGTGGATTGTCCGTATAACACTTGTCCTTGACGGCACCTTACAAATAAAAATTCAAAGGTGTCAATTCACAGCTCCTTGCCGGTCAATTAACATCACCATTTCGACTGATAATGCAGCCATCGAATTTTTGTTTCGCTATTGTAACGCCCGATGTGTGGCATGGCGTACCATCTTGCTGGAACGTGGTTTGGACGATTCCTGCAAGATATAGCCACAAAAAAGATGTTAACATGTGGCGGTAGTTGATTCCGTTGACCGTAACGGTCGCGCCGGCCTCATCTTCGAAGAAATACAAGCCGCACCAAACAGTAACACGCAATAGATGCATTGGCTTCTCCACATATCCTTGTAGATTTTTCGATCCCCAAATGCCACAATTTTTTTTTTGTTTACCAACCCACCGAGATGGAAATGCGCTCGTTCAAAAAGATTATTTTTTGAGCAAAATGTTGTGCAAGTAAATTTCCAACATTTCTCACTTTTATTGAAGCGTTAAGCGACTCATTTCGTCAGCTAGAAATAATATACTGAGTTGCTGTCAAAGAAAGAATGACATTAGTGTAGCCCGAGCTAAAATAAAACGGCTCTTTTAACTAGGATATGAGTTTTTCAAATTCCAGTAATTTGTGGAACGCGCCAGGTTAACCAGGTTATTACAAATTGATTTATTGTAAACTATTCTTCCACTATAAAATTACGATCTGAAATAATACGAACGATTTAATTTTTACAATTAAAATAATATTAATTACGAATTCAACAAACAGTGAATTAAATCACAATAAAACAAATCATGTTCATCTTCACCTGTAATTTTATTACTTCACATGCAAGTAAATTGATTTCGAATTTTTAATTTTGTTTTATTATTTCAATTTTTGACATTTCCTACATGCAAATTTATGCATTCATCGCTAAACTATAAAACAATCAGTCGGCAGCTCAACATAAGCATAGCAAAACTATATACAAAACTAACTTTTTCTTTCATTTCTAATCCACTAAAGTGATCTTGTAATGAAAATTTATTGATCTGTAACGGTTTCATGTAAAGTCTAATGAATAATTTATAAATTTACGGCATGAGCGTACATCAAATGAATACTAATCGCTTAATTACATATTTAGATATTTAGCTTATGTTATTAAAGCACTTATGGTAAGAAGCAAGCATGATGCATCACCCCCATACCAAATATAATGTTCGCGGTTTCGCACATCGTTTATTACCGAGACCGAGATAAACTTTTTCTCAAATTTCACTGAAAAACAAACAACAAACTTAACTCTTTGTACAAAAACATTTGTTGTTTAATAGTTAAAGGTGTCATAAACTTAATTTTAATGTGGAATAAGATAGAAAAGAAATTTGGTAATAAAAACTTCTGTTTCAAAATAAATCTTAACAATTAAACCGACTTTTTATCATTTGTGTACTCGATTATGTTTCTAATGAGTGAAGATTTTCACTTTGCAAAATTTTCAACTATAGCTCGAGTAGCGTTATTGTCTTATATATACATAATTATGTTGAAGTACCTAAATATAGTAAGCACAGATTAATTTTTATAATGATTTAAATAAGAAACCATTTTTCAATGTCTTAATCGTTAACGTTTTTGTTTTTGTTAACTTATCTTAATGAATTTGTACAGTTTTATTACGATTATGTAAAATAGTTAACATAAATATATTTAAAAATATTTATTTAACATAACAACCATAAATGAAATTGTCTTAAAAATAATAATGAGGCGGCCATTAACTCTTATTAACGTTTTGTTTTTTAAACAAATAGATAAATATAACATAACATTGGTTATGTATAGTTTATTTCCGGTAATACTGATTACTTAATTGAAAACTGGAGGTTGAACCATTGCAAAGGCTGATACTGATACTGCTGTATCTACAGTGCTGCACAGAAAATTATTTCATCTGCGTAAATTAAGATTTGTTGATACATACTGGCGTATATTCATTTTGGCATCCTGCTCGATATTATTAAATTTTCAGTTTTAGAATTTTCAACTATATATAGAAGGGCGATTTAGCGATCTAGCTCTGTCCTGTCGTACTCTTCTAGCACACTTATCTGCCACCCTTGAAATTAATTACTTGTTACCTAACAAAACACAATTATCTCGTAACTAACGGGATCACCTGCAAGTAAAACTCTATAGCATTTAAGAATTCTCCATCCGAGTAAAAATTAACAATTTATAAGTTGTGGATATCGAATTCCTTCTATTGCAGAATTAGTTTATAACTTAAATACACACTTAGTCTTAGTCTCCTCAGTATGAAGTTTTGATTGCTTCGCCAATAACTTAAATATGTGTTTTTTTCTTCTTATACTCGCCATTGCATACATTGTATAAAGTTTTAATGTTTGGAATTTATTTGCAAGTAAGTTGCTTTCCAATCGACTACCGCAATTAATTGTAAGTGCGAAAAATGTGTATTGGGTAAAGTGTCGATTGGAAAGTACAAAAAATGACAAAAGCAAAACATAACCTACAAATGTGAAGTTTATTTGTTCCAGTGTATTATCAACTTTTTAATAAAAAAATATGTATATCGGAATTTTATTACCGCTTCACAAATGGCATTCAATTATATTTTTGACAGAAAAAACCTAGACAAAATCACCTAGCAGACAAATTTATCGTAAGTGCTTTCAACTACTCATAATAAAAAGGTGGAACAGTCGCGAGTAGTTAATTTAGCAAAGACAAAAACCTTAAGTGCTTAAAAAATCTTGCGGTGGTCGATTGAAAACAACTACCCAAAATGCAATTCGAAGGAAATTCCGCTTACATTCGCGTGCAAAATCCACACTCTTTCTATGGAAAGAACATAGTAATCCATACCACTCGCCAAAGAAAAGTGTCACAAAACTTCAAGTATGGGTGTGAATCTCGACTAAAAAGAGAAAAACAAAATGGAAATTAGGTGGAATTTGGTGGGAAACTTGGGTATATTACATATACATTTCCGTACTAATTTAACACACTTTATCCCATGCAAATAGAGCAGATTTCCTTAGCACTTTTACATGGGATTAATAATAATTTTCTATTGAAATTAAAAAGAAACGTCTGTTGTAATTTTTATATTTTTGTTTACATACTTAATACATACATATTTTCTTTTTTATTAAAATTTTAAAAATTCGCCTATGTCGGATTTTGGTTTACATGTTCACGCGGCATTCAATTCACCTGCTAGATTTTCACACAGCATCTTAAAAAAAATAAAACAAAAACATTTTACGTAAAAAACTTGCGTAGATATGTAAATGGCGACGCCATAGCAAAACTCATTTTAATTACCACTTTAGCCCAATCCGATCGCAACCATTTTGTAATTTAACTATTATTTTATAATTAAACTAAATAAAATTGAGGTTACTGTAATAATTAAAAATTATTAAATTAAAACAACACGAGAAAATAAAATAAACAAAAAAACACGCATGCACAATCGTGTGAGTCCGTTGACTTATCACATGAAACTGAGAAGAGAATAATATAAAAGGTTCAATATACAAACAAAACTTATAAAACACATATTACCGCGAAACAGAAAGAGAAAGACAATTATTTTTCTCCAAAATATAATTTATTGTGTCTTTGATATTTTGTAGTACGGAATTTAGTATGGAATCAAAACATTTTTACACACAGTGGAAAAATTGCATACTGGGTATTGTAAAATAAAATTGTGCCCTTAGAGTAGTGATATGGTGATATGATAGAATTTGATTCTTGCATCACTTTTAACTACACTTTTAATAGATTTGGCTGTCACGTTTCTAATAATTTCAGTAGTCACAAATATATTTCAAAAATCCGCACAAACCTTTGAATCAAACTTGGATGAAATATTTGAACTAAGTAAACTACTAACTAAATTAGATAAGATCTCAGAACACTATGGATAAGGTTAAATCTAATCTTGTGGAGTGAGAACAGAGAATGATGTAAAAAACAGCGGAAATTTGCCACCTGAAAATAAGAGATTACGCTACTCGCTACAAGTGGCAGCACTAACTATTGCAAGAGAGATATTCTGTTGATATTTGATAACCAGCGTAAATCTTATTCATTTTCGTACCACTTTTTCCCAAAAGAAAACATTCCACCGGAATAAATTCTTATAAGTGTTCCTTCGATTGACAAATTGATTGACTTCCGAAGTAAATGAAAAATAATTATAATTACCCCTCCCAACCGCGGCCGGGAGTCTCCATCTGTATATTATTATTATTATTTTTTTGAGTATACATAATTCATGTGAATTATAAACAAGGATACCGAACTGCTTAACCGCAGTGAAATTAGAGAAAATTTGGAAGTTAGCAAGCGGCAAAATATGTATTAGTATAAAAATCAAATTTGATTATAAAAAAGCAAATTATAGCTAAGCAAAATGATACCCGTCATGGACGGAAGGAAAACGGACATTAAGTCTACTTAGTACAAACAAATCTAAATAAAATAGATAAAACAAAATAAAATAAAACAAATTATAATAAAATGTCGATATATATAGAAAAAATCGTCCCAAACGGCTGCCCTGGTGCACTCGTGATGTTGCTGAGAAGTGAGCTGATCTACTGATGACCTGAACTACTCATGATTTATACGGTCATTTAGATAGGAGTCCACCCAATGAAAAATTTGGGACGGGAAGCCAAGAGCTCTAAGCTTAAAGGTGGATTTACATATCGATGATTTTTCGGCGAGCTGCTGCCGCAGGAAATTCGGCGAACGCTGAGTTATCGATGATTTACAAATTCGACGAATTTTCGGCGCAGTTTTTTCACACATACATAAACAATATTTTTTTTAATTTGTAAGTGAATATACATATATAGTAAATAAAATGTAAATAATAAAACTTAAAGCCGATAAAAAAATATAAACATAAACACAAGCTACAAGAATTAAATATGGCGCACAATGTCAAATCGTAGAAGAAAAAACAGAAATTTTCTTTTTATCTATGTGTGCTGTGTCGTCGCGCCGAATAGATAAATTTTGTTCATGTCTTCGCCGTGCCGAAAATTCGACGAAGAAGTTCTTTTTGATTGGTTGAATGTGTCACGTGATGTTCGGCGTAGAAAAATCGTCGGATATGTAAATCCACCTTAAACAAAATAACTTCATGAGAAATCCTGTCAAACGCCAACATCATCCTCCGTTATATTTAATGTTTGTGAAGTGAATTCAGTAAGATTTGTGGTCGTGGACCGTGCTTTGAGAAAACCATGCTGATTCCCAGGAAACAACAGTTTAGAAATACAATCGGTTTGTAATTACAGATATCTAATTTGCAGCCGTTCTTATGGATCGGAACTATACAGGAACTTTTCCAAATAGATGGGAAAATTACAAGCAAAAGTGATTGCAAAAGTGTCGTTAGCGGCTTGCTGTGCAAGAATGTACACGGCTGGTACACCATCAGGACCGGATGAAGAACCATCTTTAAGTTTGGAAATCTTTTGTACCACGGATTCACAAGTCACGGTTGTTTGAAAGTCTCTATATATGGAATGTTTTCAAATTGTACAATGTTCCATCTATCTCCGCCATTCCTAAATGAACAATGATTAAATTTGGTTAGTATAGTATTAATTAGGGATTCTAAAGTAAGTTTTGGATAAATTTCTAAACTTATCTATTTCATAAATTTTAGATAAAGTTGTCACACATCTGTCCATTCTACACGATTAAAACAGATTCTAACATTTCAAAATGCATAGGAAATTTTTATA
This sequence comes from Nephrotoma appendiculata, assembly GCA_947310385.1. Taxonomy (NCBI): domain Eukaryota; kingdom Metazoa; phylum Arthropoda; class Insecta; order Diptera; family Tipulidae; genus Nephrotoma; species Nephrotoma appendiculata. The sequence goes on along the minus strand of OX371225.1, from coordinate 317,252,748 downwards.
TTCGACAATGCTGGAGATAATTTGGCTCATTCTTTATCAACATTTCTAAATCAATTGTGAAATTTGCACAGCAGGTTTTATTGTAATTCTAATATGTTTTGGACAAGGTTCTGAAATAAGTCAATGATGGAAACTTCTTGTGCATTTCTTTACAAGTAAATATAAAAAGAGTCGTGCAGTAATGGTCGAATTTTTCATTGTAAACTTAAATTCGTAAGTTAAGAACATTAAGAGACATTGTCGCTTAGAATTTGTTAAGTAACTTTTTGATTTTTCGCAGACAAATAATTATGTTTCTGATTATGGCTATTATCTCAAAACTCCCGCAAACCACTACTTTTGTTTGTTTTTCTGATAACTTATAGGATATTTTCTGAGATCACATGGGGAATTTGGGAACAATTTATAATGTAGAATTTTCCTTACAATTTTATGATTTCTGATTTTCCATGTAAGTTTTTTTCTGTTTGTTTACCATTGCCACCGTGCCTAATAGAGCGCATACTCTATCAAAATAAAAAAAAATTATAAAAAAAATTTAGACGGGAAATGTAAAGCAAAGGTGATTCTTTCTAGCATAATAACGCCCATCCTAGTATGCCACATCCAGCAGCAGTCTTCCTCTTTCAGGAAACCCTGGGTACCCTGGGTACCCTGGGTGGAAATGGACCAATCACACGTGGATAAATTCCCCGAACGAGGTCAGTTTAGCTTATAATTAAATCTACACCTCCAACATTTTATCTTCTGACGTCGCTATGATATCGTTAACGTTCTTAAACCAGAATATTCTACATATTATTTACACATTATTATATGGTAGTTGAAAACCAACACTATGATTTGTCTAAGTTCAAATTTCATCGTAAAGCGATGGTTGTGATTAGACATTCATTGAAATCTAATGTGACCAAATGTAATATAAAATATATGCTAAAAATATTGTATACATTTTAAGCCTTGTTCTGGTGCTTAATATTTTTGAGGTACCAGAAAATACTATATGGTATACGCTTTCAAAAGCGATTTAAATATTTCTAGCACTTTTGAATACTTTACTACACCACACCGATAATGTGTAAAAGATTATTTTGGGCGGATGAACTTTATCTAGCTGTGTAATAATTTTTTTCTGTGTTAGATTAGATGAAATTTACTTGGGCAACCCGGGTTCAAATATGTCGATTTCCACACCTGTAAAAATTGAACCAGACCGGTACCAGATATAAGCTCTATGATTTCTTTATTATGAACCTTGTACAGACTGGATTTGGTCGCCTCAATCAGGTTACATTATCAATTAATTTTTTTTCACATGGCATGCCGGGGTGATAATCTCGTCCTTCCATTTTGAATTTTTGTTTTTGATTATGATATTCCATTGCGGTCACCCAAATTTCATGTCAGTGGTGATGATGTTGCCACATTGTCTCTTTCTGCCACGCGTTTATTTGAACTCCTTACCGCCTGAAACCAATTTTGTCGAATCTAACACACAAATAATTTATAACACAGCTCATTGATAAGGTTCGTCTGCCCTTTACAAAAATGTTAGTTTTTCTGAGAAATTGCCTTTTCTGCAAAAATCAGGTGATTATTTGAGTTACACCGCCGATAAACAACTTTTAACGAAAATCACAAGCAAACAAAAACAAAAAATAAATCAAAAAGTTGAACTTCTTATCACCATTAAAAGAGATTTAAAATGAGTAATCATCGTTATGCTTTTTCTTTATTCATTTTCATTTTAAATGTCTAGTTCATTGTAATCAAGGTAATTTCAATTTTGTATCTCGCGATCATTAAAAATCATTTCCACAAATAAAATAAAACTTGAATGTCGACTGCTTAATGTTCGTTTATGTAGCTTGTAAAACGGCGGGCAGCATCCAGCAACGTAATATACATAGCTGAATGAGAAAATCTACAAACCTCTTTATCAATAAAGTTTTTGTTTTTTACTTTCATTTGATTTCTTTGCAACTTGATTTTTTGCACGTTAAACATGAGAAAATTTTGCTCAAATAGAAACTTGTCTTAATGGTTTTTTTTGTGGTACGCTTATCATTTTGGTAAGTTACTTCAGGAAATCGATTATGCTCGTATCGATAGATATATGTAATAATAAATTAATAAAGATTCTGGTTTATGCACTCGAAATTATTATTTATTCGAGAAATTTCGTAATTACATTGTCGTCAAACTAATTTATGCATATTGTGGCCACTTTCGATTTTTACATTATGTGGCTTTCAATTTCAGTTCAAATCAATTAATTTTTTCTCATCTAATATTAATATTAAAATTCATTTTTCCGTAATTAATTATTTAAATTTCCATCCAAATTATGAATTAACATCGCCGTATCGAATAATTATGAAAATTGAATGAAAGTTGGGCGCCACAAAATTAGTTTTTATCAGTCCATGATGTGATCAATTTATAATATGAGTTGTTTGAACTGACACTTGATAATGATTTGCTAATGACTCGTCTTAGTTATACAAAGCCACTTAAGTTTACTTTCGATGTTTGTTTTGAATTAAATTTTGCCAGTCGCGTAGTCATCAAACTTGAATTATGTACCAAAAATACTTATTTCTATAAGCCGCAATTAGTGAACAAGAAACAACTAATTCTAGAACAAGAACCAGTTAAACCAAAAGAAAAAGAACTCCCACTCCACCAATAACGTTTTTTGACTATCAAATAATTACACTATGCAATCATCAAGGGTCATCAAATAAAAAATGCTTAAGGCTGTATGGTACTCATTTTATCAAAATAAGGGTTACGCACAAGTCACCTAGTGGCTACAAAAATTTAGCTAATGGCATAATTTTTGTTTTAACGCAAAGCTAAAGGTATTTTTGAGGGTTTAATACATGATTATTTTAAAATTCCGTATATTTAATCCGCAATTAAAATTTAAAGTTGGCAAATTTTCAAAAAATTTTGAAATCTTACGAATCGGTTTATTCTATTTTTTTCCACCAAATTATGCTTGTTTTTTTATATTGACATGTACAGGATGATATTTTCGAGGGATTAATTCATGATTATAAAGATTAACATTAAAATAACAAAGATATAATTAAAAATCTATCAACATCATTATACGTATCGATTAAAAACGATAAGATATTTTGTCATTGATAAATATATCGACTAAAAATTAGTTCCTAAATTTCTCAATAGATGGCTCACTCAAATATTCATCAGAGAATATACATAATAAGAAAAATCAAGCGCGAACATCAAAAAAACTGGAATAGCGCCATGCGAGCAATAATAGAAGTACACATTAAGCGACACAGAACGAAATAGTTTTTTATATTTACGAGAAAATAATCAAAGCCAAAAACAAACATTTATTTTCTTCGCTGTATACACAAAAAAAGAAAATATGTATTTTGTTTTGTGTTTTTTGGTAATTTTAGTTTTGCATTGCATTTGCTTGCGTTAGGTTGTGTAGCATGTGCGTGCAGGCAGATAGGAGAAATGTTAATATAAAAATTGTTTTATAAGATGATAAAATATGTATGCAATTTTTTTTCTAGAGTCATATGTACCTACAATTACTGTAAAAGTAGTGTTTCATGATTTGTTGGAAAAAAGTTTTCGTTATGTTAGCTGACGGGTTTTCTCACATAAACATAAAATTAAATTAATCAAATAAAATTATTTTGGATTTAAAATCTTTATACATTTGTTTACATTCTTAAAATCCCTAAACGATACGATTTAGCATATACAAAGTGAAAAAAAATCAATGCGCGATACGATTTTTCAACAATCAGCATTCAGATTAGTCCCAAATTGCATATTTTAAAATTGTCGTGTTACGCTTTCACCATACTACCTGCAGCATGGAAGTTAGGAAGTATGCACAAAATGGTTACCATTTATGATTACAAGTTGCTTAATTGGAATAAAATTTAAAAAATTTATTATTGTATGTGGCATTCTATAGTAACACTTATAGTAGGAAGAGCGGGTATCTTGCGGTATTAATATATAATACTTGTTGTCCACATTTTACAACGTCTTTCTATGTTACTAATAAAATTTTAATAAAAAAAATGTTTGAACTTGGTACATCGGAAAAACTAGAAACAAACAGCTTTTACGAGGGAGAGTGAATTGCGGGCAATTACCGCAATGTCCAAGTGGATAAATGTATTCGTTTGGAGATAAAACTGTATAAGATCGTGGATCGTAACATAAGAAATCTATAACTGTCTTTTCCACTATCGATGTAAGTTTTTATGCAACTAAGACAATAAATCATGTTTCGTAATAATTCCAAATAACATCTGGTAGAGTTAATTTTTTTTGAGGAATAAATTGCGATAAACTTTAGAAATTACAAGTTCTGATATGAATGAATGGTTTGAGAACAAAAATATGAAAGGCCAGGTCATTCCAATTTTTAATAATTTTATTTCTAAATTTCAACCACTTGTAGGGTTGAAATTTAGAAATAAACTTATTAAATATTGAAATGGGTAGTTATTCTCTAACAGAAGACCTACAGTCGATATATAACGCTACGTGTCTTGTGAACACTAATAACAGCAACAATGTTGCAAAACCATCCCACAACACAAAGACCACGAGAACTACATATAATAGAACAGTACCTACAGACAGTAACTACATATAACAGAACAAATACCTAGACGCGCTTACCTTACGGTCCCTATTCTCGATTTTGTGTAGACATTAGGTAATTTTTTCTTGGTCTACCCACTGACGCTTCTAGATAAAATCTATTCTGTGGTATAAGCATAGCTGCGATTTACTATGTTGGGGATGTTACGCATGAACTATTCTAAGGATAAATAGATTTTTACCTTGGTATTTCACTCATGAGATGAGTTACTATACTCATCAGTAATTTGCATATAAATTTCTGCTTATATAGATCTCTGATTTGCGTAGTTGAAATATTTGAAGACACATAGGCTATAAGGAGTACCGAATAGAGATCTCTTACGGTTATGCAATCGAAATTATCAGTCTTATGTTTTGTGATAGATTTTGCTGGCGAGAGCAATCCGGTTATTTAAAATTTGAGCGACCGCTCGACGGCTTAGTGGTTGTAAATTAATAAATTTTAAGCGGTTTGAGTAAGGGACAAGTTGTAATTGTCCTCCCAAAGTTATCCCTCAGCACAAGAGCGTCGATTCCGTTTATGTGGACATTGTGATGAGGCCATCACACTTATTATGGGTCGAACAAGACCGAGGGTTCCTAGCCCAACGCCTAACCATCCAAGCATATAGTTCGCTTTATTGATGATATTATCGATCTGAACTTGCAAGTTTAAGTCTTTGTCACATGAAACACCCAAATCTGGAATGGACGAAACTTTACTAAAACAACAAATATTATACTATTTTCAAAAAATGGATTGAATTCGGTTGCGAGAATTTGTTAATGCATACTGATACTTGCTGGCTCTTAGTTCGAGATCATTCTTTGTACACCATATACATATATACTAACGAAATTAAAATTTACCTTTATAAATTTCATATCGTTCAATTCAACACTTATAATAGGTCGAACAAGATTATGATTTTTAGACCTGCGCTTAACCAATCCAAACATCGAGTTCGCTCTATTGATGAAATAATCATCTTAATCCGAAAGCTTAATCCACTGTCATATGTAACCCAAATTTCTAACGGATGAAACTCTCTCTGATAACAAGATCAATGTTAATGTAGTATTTTCGAGAATATTCAAGAATATGTTAAGACAAACTGGCACTTTGAGACGTTTAGCTCGAGATCAATCTTTGTACACCATATACTAACGAAATTGAAATTTACCTTTCATACATTTTCATATCGTCTGCATGTGTATATATACCAGGTGAGTAAATATGAAACCGGAATATTTAGTAAAAAGTACACGTTCATCGTATGACAATGATTAAGAGTGTTTAATTCAAAGAATTGCCCATTATACAATTTTCCCATTTTTCTGGCCACACCAAAAAAAAAACAAAAAAACTAATTTTCTTTTGAGGCAAACCCGTTATCCAGCCATTTTCGTACATTTTCGTAGGAAACGAAGTGCTCGTCAGCAAGCCCGTGCCTCATCGATGCAAATAAGTGATAATCAAAAGGAGACAAGTCTGGCGAGTAACCTGCATGTGAAAGTATTTCCCAATTAAGTGCTTCCAATTACGTTCCTATGATGGGTTTGCTTTGTGTGATGGTGCATTATCATGAAGCAAAATCACGTTGTGTTGCCTTCTATCATATTCTGGTCATTTTTCACGCAAAGCTCGATTGAAGTTGATCATTTGTTGTTGGTAGCGTTCAGTATTGGCGGTTTCACCAGCTTTTAGCAGCTCAAACTTAATCGCACTATTCTGATCGTACCAAATATAGAGCATTGTCTTCCGTCCGAAGCGATTTGGCCTTGCAGTCAATGTCGATGGTTGTCCTAGATCTACCCAAGACATTTTGCGCTTTGGATTCTCAAAATAGATCCATTTTCATCGCCAGTCACAACTCGATGGAGAAATGACTTTCTTTTGTATCTGGCGAGCAATATTTCGCAAGTGGGTTTTCTGTTTTCCTGTTGCATTTCAATCAGTTTATGAGCAGACGGCTTCTCATGACACATTCATCTATTCTTCGATTTGTTTTTGCGTTTGAGCGTTATCCTCATCCAAGAATGCTTGCAATTTACTGTCTTCAAACTTTTTTGGTGGTCTTCCACATTCTTCGTTTTTCACGACAAAATCACCGCTTTTGAATTTATTACACCACTCATAGCAATGTGATTTACCAAGATCATGGTCACTGCTGTGACAAGCATTCGATGTGATTCTACAGCAGTTTTCTTCAAACGATAACAAAAAATCAATTACCTCCGCAAATCGTAATATGTAGGCACAAAACTCGACATTTTTAGCACGTAAAAAACATGCGTTTCTATCTGGGACTAGTATATAGTTATGAATTGGATGTTGTTGATAGATGTGAAAAGGAAACAATGGTGACAATGACTTGGTTTATCAATAGGATACATTGACCAATAAACTGCGCCTTATTGGTAAATTCCAGTTTCATATTTACACACTGGTAAATTGCGGAGTTCCTAATTATGCGTTCAACCTCGTTACTTAGGTGTACGTCAATTACGCGTTCAACATCGTTTAAGATACTTTCAAATTAAAAAAAAAGAAAATTGAAACTGAAAGCAAGATTTGAAAAACTTTGTAAGTGGTTGAGCTAACTGCTAAAGCATTTTTTCCAGATAATTGAAGGCAAATCTTCAGAGTGGGAAGAAAAACCATCCTTAAGTTATCTACCATGGTATCAATAATTGATATGATGGGAAATAAAATATGTCTGAGGCTGAGCATTGTTATTCATATACTTAAACTAGTCTTCGTCGTGTCCGGAAAAATTATTCAAAAACAATTGACTGAAAAACCGCAAACAAGTAATTATTTTAGGATTATCGAAGAATAATCACCATACTTCTCGAAGAAAGGATAGCCGTGACAATTTTTTCCTTTGAATTGGTGAAATGCTAAAGCCGCCTAGTGTCATTGATTATATCGTGTGACATACTCGTAAGCAAGATGTAGCAATTTTGAATTTCATGGTACTTGTTTGACGCTGCCTCGAAAATAGATTTTTCTGATGTATAATTAAAACCCGTATCTTAAATGTTAGTAATTGATCCTCAAACAGGAAATATCAATCGAATAAATGCGATCTAAAGAGAGTAAGATGGATATAAGATAAGTTCTGTATATTAAAACCCACTAAGAGGTCTGTCGTTCTCACATACATATACATATATACTCTTTGTTCGAATGGACAATCTTATTATGCAACGTATCCCAAAACTAGACCATTTTTCCCGATAGACCTGTGGCTGAAAACCATTAGTACCTGAACCCCGATGGATGTTCATTAGTTTAGACCAAACTGATATTTCTAAATGTAAAAATAGTTTGGTTAGGACAACATTGGTCCAATTTAAAATGTAAAACGGTGATCATTTTATAGCAATGTTTATTGGTTGTTTGTCTCTATGGTCTTCAAACCAAATTTTCTTAAATTTCTGAAATACGAGAATATTGGCCTTTTGATTGAACTGTAGCTAACATTTTAATTTAGGTTAAACAATTTAATTATAAAATGATTTCTTGCAAGTTTTTTATAGTTTAATTTAATTTTATTGGAATGAAAGGAAGGGTAGGAAAATCCTTTTTTTCGAACTTAAAGTTATTTCTTAGCAATGCGTGTAACTAATGCTATCGTTTTTGGCTGCTACACTTAGGCCTCTAGACAAGTTTTTTGTTTATGAATCGCGCAAATTTCATCGGTTAAATTAATTGAAACTTAAACTTTCGATGAAGTTTTGTAACAGAAGTGCTATCCAGTTTCGATCTGGCAAGATCGTGAAAAAATTCAATAATCTCATCAGGACATGGCGACTGAATATTACTACGTTATGATTACATTTTATGTTCTATATGTGTAGAACGATATATTTCATGTTACCCGAAGAAACACATATAAAATGGGCTTAGTAAGGGCCGATATTTCCGATATCGCTATGAATTAATTAAATAATTCAGTAAAATGAATGAAAAATTACTTGCACTGGAATCGAAACCAGTGTGAATGAGTTGAAAGTTTGTAAGAATAAATTTAGTGAGTTCACAAATAATTTTTCATTAACACTACATAGAGTTACGATTACACGGTTGTTCTACATATATAGAACACAAAATGTAATTATTTCGTAGTAATATTCAGTCGCCATGGCCTGATGAGATGATTGAATTTTTTCATGATCTATTTTTCAGTCATGATTTAACATGGTGTTACCATCATAAGGCCGTTTATATGACATTACAGATAGCAAAGAAGATAGCGGACTTAAGAAACTACAATTCTTAAACTTTTACCTTTACGCCAAATGTGTGGAAATAGTAGTTATGTTCAGGACAACAATATAAAATCACATAGGTATTAAAAATGAATTAAACATTTTAGTATAAAGAGTATTTTGTTCTGTTAAATTCTTAAACTGAAGTACTTACAAATGTTTAATTAATTTACAACATTATTAATATTTTTAAGTTTTAAAATTAATTTTGTGCAAATACATATTTTAAAAAACTTGAAGATCAAATTAGTATTTGAAACGTTGGTTAGAAATAAAAATATTATTTTAAAAAACATAACGAGATCTTTACTTAATTTGAATTAAAAACGCTCAATAACTACATATTATATAATACTCGTATCTTAATAATATCTGATAATGTACTCGACGTATATCATGATTCACGGCACAAGAACATTTTTTTTATTTTAGATACAGAAAAAGTTTGCTTTCATTCATCTTCATAGAAATTCTAAATTACAAAAACAAAAACACATTTCATACCCATTCATAAACACACATTTCACATTTTCACAATTATACATATTACCACAGCTTGTTTATTATATTCTCTACATATCGCAGTAAAAACGAAACGAAGATCGAGGAACCAAAATAAAAAAAAAATATTTTTTTGTACGTATACAGCGGTGAAAGCAAATCTAGAATTTCTGCT